>VZSG01000790.1:318804-351703 GCA_013398315.1 Nothoprocta pentlandii
CATCCAGGTCGTTAGGTCGTTAATGAATAAGTTGAACAGGACCGGACCAAGGACCAGCCCCTGGTGGACACCGCTAACTACAGATCTCCAACTGGACTCTGTGCTACTGACTACCACTCTCTGCACCCTGCCACTGAGCCAATTCCTAATCCACCTCCCTGTCCACTCATCTATCCCACACCTTCAGAGCTTGCCCAGGAGGACGCTGTGAGGGATGGTGTCAAAAGCCTTGCTGAAGTCCAGATAGATGACGTCCACTGCTCTGCCCTCATCTATCCGGCTAGTCACTCCTTCATAGAAGGCGATCAGGTTAGTCAATTTCCCTTCGGGGAATCCATGCTGGCTACTCCTGAGCACCTTCTTCTCCTCCACGTGTCTGGAGACAGCAGCCAGGATGAGTTGTTCCATCACTTTTCCGGGGATGGAGGTGAGGTTCACCGGCCTGTAGTTGCCGGTGACATTCAATGAAACATCTTGCAAAAAAAGATTTCAGATGATACTCATTTGTTTGTAACTATGTAAACCACTATAAACACCAGGGCTGTGCCTACCCTCACACATGTGCATGCAACACACACACACAGTCAGAGTAGTCTCTGAATGGACTAATATAGCACATTTCCTATTTTGCATTTAAAAGAATATACCATATTCATACTTTAGTTCAGGTCCTCATCCAAAACCAAACAGAACAGTACTGCTCAGACATGTTTGATGTCGATATATATACATATTTATGTATATGAAACTTATACTTCTTTTATATAGATATACTCTAAAAAGAAATATCTGAAATGTAAAAAATATCAATCAACTGAGAATTTCAGTGTGATATTTTTCTTAGCATACTGCAAAAACTACTAGGCACTTACTTTAGAAGTTTAGAAGGAACCAAATAATCTAAGCAACCAATATTTTAATCCCCAGGTTAATAGCTGATTGCTTATTAGTTAGCAGTGGAAAAAAAAAACACCTGTAGCCTATTTAATAGCCTCATCCTTATAGCAGTTTTTCAAATCAACATATAAAATCTGTGTGCCATGGACCTCCACATATGTTTTTAATTCATTAAAGACAGTATAAGCCCTAACTCTACTTAGTTGAATCTTTGCAAGTCAAATGGGTGCAAAGTTTAAATCAGACAAAAAACTGCAAGTTTCTTACCATCATTAATCCTAAAACACAGCCATTGATTCCCTCAGAGTCTTCCCTCTAGATCCATAAAATACATGACTACAGATCAATTATTAGTTTAGCTTACTTTAAAAATAAAGCTGAAACAGCATTCAAAAGCATTCAAAGTGGAACAGCTACCTCAACTGATCTTTTGCAGGAGACAGCATTCTTTTTCTTTGTACATAGGTACTTAAGTGAGTGTTCCTAATTCTCATATAGGCTAGAGACCCCAATTGATCCCATTAGCTCCATTTTAGTAGCCGATCTAAGCTGTAAAGTAAGGATGGAATTCATAGCAGCAAAGCAGTAAATTTGTATACTATTGTTATGACTGATATATTCTTCCTTCTGTCATTAAAGCAATGAGAATTTGTATGTGAAAATTGTGCTAACACCACTTTGCAGTTTGTTGAGGTTTCTGGGGCTGTGATTTGGGAATAACTGTTTATGGGAGTTTGATCCGGATTTTGTTTCAGCTGAGGAGTGGGTTCTTAGTATACAGATGGTAAATGGTCATGAAAATGTGCAGTATATGCTTCGTATCAGTTAAGTTGTCATGTTTTCTAGCACTTTCAGCCATGTCAGTCAGATAATTGTAGATTGATAACTCTATGGAGTATTTTTATTTCATCCTTGTATCTGTGCATGTGTTTGCGCTTAGACTTACATTTGTTAATATATCTCTGATTTTAGAGAATGACAAGTAGATCACGAGTCTGGCAATATGTAGTAAGGTCGGTAAAACTCCAAAGACTCAGAATGATCTATTCTTCTGTAGGTGTTTTCATTTTATCAAATGCCATTTCTATGACTTGAGATTTTACCGTAATTATAAGATCAGTAAGTATAACTTCTGTTGTTGATTTTTTTGCTAATTAAGAATAAGTTCTTCTTTCATAAAGGGGTAAGATGTAATTACATGATATTCTGAGAAAAGACAAACTGTCTTTTCCTGGGATTGTGGGAATGTCTTTAATGAAAGCAGTCATCTGAAAATTGCAGAGATGGAGGCTTAGCAGATTCAAAGTAGTTTGATTTTAGGACATCAAAGACATTGTTACCGATTCTGTAGGCTGTTGACATAACTGAAAAATGAATATTAAACCTGCAATTTTAGTTCTGTCTTTGGATTTTGTTTTATAGATCAAAGACAGCTGTATGTCCTAAAGATGCTGCAGAAGGGATTGACTCATGAACTGAGAAGCTAGTGGTGGGCCTTTGGCACAAAACTCTGTGGTGAAGGTTTTCAAGCACCTGTACTGACTTCTTGGTCTTTGGTTTGGTCTCCCTTTAAGTTCCATCTTTTCAAATATTGGCCTTTCTTTGTGTTTAAGATCATGAAAAGTAACATATATATATGTGAATATATATATATATATATAGTAGTTCCTGTTGAAGGATGTAATGATTGGTGCTTCATTCCAGGACTTCCTCTGATAATTATATTTTCTTTGGCATTCAAAAAGCACATCACACCCTTGCTCCTTAAAAGACATTAAGTCTTTCAGCTATTGTGGGAATAGGGAATTGTACTGTTTTTGTTGTTATTTTTCCTGTGTTATATATTGGGCAGACCACATGTTCTTCAGATAGGTATCTTCTCAGGGTCCTAACAAGCTATATTAAGATTGATTTGTGCCTTCATTCTCTTGTTCCAAGGATGGCATTTGGCAATAATGTTTTATTTATTGATCCAAATGGGCCTGACTTTTTAAGGGCTTTTTTGGAATGGATCAGAGGAAAAAGGTTCTACAGTTCAACTGTCATTGAGCAGGTATTTTGTATGTAGGACACCAAGGAGGAGCCAAAGAATTTGAAACCTTGATCAAACTTTATTCTGACTATTTTTTCAAAGATTTTGTCAAGTACCTTGAGAAATATTTTAGCTTTTACTGTTTTAGTGCTGTATGCTCACTAATCCACTTTTCACAAACTTTTCCTTCATCTTTCCCTGAAATATGCTTTCAAAAGGTTTTGGTATCTTTCTATATGTTGTAGATTTCTGTTTTTTTTTTTTTTTTTTTTTTTTTTTTTTTTTTTTTTTTTTTTTTTTTTTTTTTTTTTTTTTTTTTTTTTTTTTTTTTTTTTTTTCTGGTTCTTACAGTGTTGTAGATGTGATAAGATGTATGTATACATTTACTTTGTTTTACTAGATGTTTTACAAACAATTCCTTCTCAATGGAGAGAGACTGCATATTACAGGGGAGCATTTATTACTCAGACCCCACGTACTACATATTTTCATGAAGAAAGCAGAATTTACATAGATATGTCTGTGATATTTGAGAGTTATCTTAAATACTTCATAATAAGCAGATTTTACTGATATACCATAATGTTCATAAATTATAGTTTAATAAGAAAATAATTTTGTAATGAAATATCTTTATAACATGCATATATACATAAACACATAAAACTGTTTTCAGACAGAATTATGCATGTCCATTCATTGCTAGATAAAAGATAAAAGCTAGATAAAAGCACATTTTTTGATTGTTTGTTTGCCTGATTCTTTTTTAATAAGTCAAGTTCTATGGCTGAGTTCATATTTTCAAGGTTTAGCCCATTGATTTCAGTGATGTTTTTTCTTCTTTGTTCTTCTTTTTGTTTCAAGAAGTCTCTGTAGATGTAGTAAGAACCAAGCTATTTCTTCACCTACACTCTAAGTACTGTGATATAACCACTGACCAAATCATTTTTTACATGTGGAGCGTTTTTGTGATTTTTATCCTTTAAGTCACTGAGGACTGCTCAGATACAATCAATATTTGAGCAGTTTAGGAAGAAAAGAACCTGAATTTAGTAAATCTGTAGTGAAATGTCAAAAGGCAAATGCTATGAATGCAGTGGACCTTTTTGTATGTGTAATTGAAAGTCAAGATAGCAGTACAAATTAGTTAGACTGATCACTGTAAAATGAAAAATTTTAAGGGAAAGAATCAAAAAGAAGATGAAGACATTACAGAAGGTAAAGAGAATTGGAATGATATCAGAAAAACAAGAAACAAAGAGTTTTTTCAGACACCGATTCAGATTTAATAGTGACTATGTGTCCAGTATTAAGCTAGGAAATTAATGAGAGAACGAATAAAGTCTTAAACCATTGTACTATGCTTGTACCAAGGAGAATTGTGCATTTGGGTATTATAGGCCAAATTAGAAATGTCTTCTCTATTTAATATATTCTTATTTAAAATGCAGTTTTCAACTTTTTATTGATTTTTACAGAGGGTACCTATTCTTGCTCGAATTTCCTGTGCCAAGTGTCTGCATTGGGTCAATTTTACTTCATAAGATTTCAGTCATTTTTGATATTGAGATAATATTTTTTTTCGGTATTGATAACTTTTTTTAGAGCTTTTTAACTGAAAAAGGAAAAATATCAAGCTCTGGTATTTCATGCTATGGCCTGATATTTGGCAAACAATCTTTTTTTTTTATGTAAGTGTTAGGTTCTCTTTCTCTTTTTTTTTTTTTTTTTAATTCTTTTTAATAATTGTCACATTTGGAATTGTCATAAGGTTTGGGAAAAGTGCACAGACCTGTTAGGTAACTCTAAAACAAGGGAAAGCTGATGAAAAAAACCTACAAATGCTAGGTTTCTGAATGTACTGTAAGCAGAATGACAAGGCAGAATTTGAAATTAAATCAAAAATTTGAATGAGTGACATTGGATAGACCAGAAAACTTAAAATGGTAGCCTGCAAAGGAAGGAGGTGAAAGGATGAACACACTGAGAGGGGAAGGAGATGGGGAAAAAAAAACTGTGGAGAAGCTTTAATAGTAATTTAAAGATATTTTGGGTTAGACTTGGAAATGATTCACTGGCTCTATTAGGCAGAGAAGTTCAAAATAATGAAGGTAGGAAAATGGCACCTATTAAGAATGAAAGAGAAGAAAAAGTGGCATAGAAGTAGTTGAAGTAAGTTGCTTATCTGTAATGGAATCGAATGGAACAAAATATGCTGCACTTCCTTAGCCTACCTGTATTTTCTTCATATGTTTTCCCCTGAGTGGATTTCTTTTCAGCCTGCACAATGGAAGTTTTACAGGTAAATAGATTAAGTTGAATAGAAGACGAAAAAAACAGATAAGGAGATATAAAATGGCAAAAGTGGATGAAGAACCATATGATGTGGGTGGAAAGGTTGGAGGGAGAAAAAAGGGAGGAGAGTAAAAAACAAAACAAAACTAAAAGAATGAGAAATGGAATGAGTAGTCATTAAATTCATAGGATATTTAGGTTGGAAGAGAAATTTGAGGGTCATCTGGTCTAACCTCCACTGAAAGCAAGGACAACTTTGATGATAAAGTAGATTTCTCAGGGCTATACCAACTGAAATTTTTAAGTTCTCCAAGAATGGAGATAACACAGCCTCTCTGAGCATCTTGGAACTGTCTTAACTACACTCATGGTGAAAATGTCTTTTTCCTGATATCCAGTAGCAAATTCCATTGTGACTATTATCTCCTTGTCCTTTCACTGAGAAAGGACCTCTGATAAGGTTATGGCTTTCTCTGTCCTCTCTAGGCCGTTGAAGATGATAGAGTCAGATTTCCCCTTTAGCATCCTCCTCTTCAGGCTAAAACAACCCAACTACTTCAACCTCCCCTCAGATATCTTGTGTCACAGACCATTAACCGTATCAAAGGCCTTCTGATCTCACTTATACTGAGGAGACCAGCACTGGACACAGTACTTCATTTGAATCTATTATTAATAAGTTGTTATTATTTGTCTCAAGGAAGACTGGAACAGTGATCATAATATGGGAGCTTGCAATCAAGATTAGTAAGCAATCACAGTATAAATCTGAAAGTCTATCTGAACTGATAGAATACTGCTAAAAACTGCATTTAAAAATGTCAGAAATGTCAGTCTTTGAATGATCCATAAAATAAATAAGAAAATGTTTTAAATTAATCTAACTTTTAATTTAGTGAATACTGTTCAAGTAACAGAAAATAAGAAAAAAAAAATCTTAAGTCTCCAGGTTGAGGCTGTAGATTCTATAGAATAGAAAAAACAAGTAAAATATAAAAAGGAATTTGTAATAGGTAATGGAGTGGAACACTTCTCTTCCTTCTTTAAAAATGTATTACAGTAGTTTTGAGCTGTAAATTACTAAATAATAATTTATCTTGGAGCCCCACGATTCTGTTTCTTACAAAATCACCTTCTAGATTATGATTCATGTAATATGTAGCAGAGTTTTTCAATAATCATGCTTCCAGAGTAACATAAAATGAATTGCATCAAAACAAGGGAAGCAGAAGGTCACCCACAGAATACAGTCCCTGGAAGGATGAGCAAGCCATATGTTTACACATATCTTCACAGCCATACTGAGTACTTAAAATAAATGACAACTACAAATTCAAAAAAATGTACCTGAATATGATGGAAGTGTTGAGAAAGGAATTATCTGATGCTACCAAGGCACACTGCAGCAAGCCCATTGGCCTTTGTCTGCTCTTTTCCTACCTCTCTCTCCTTGTTTGTAGATAGTAGTACTCACATTTCAGGGAACGATTTTCATTCAAGGCCTTACAAAACAGAATAGTTCTTCACTGGCCATGACAGACTAACAGAATTTCAATTTCCAGCCTGCCCCTCCAAATACACCTTTTTACATATTTGTAAAATTACTAGAATCTAATGTTTATTGAGAGACAAATGACAGCAGGCACTGAGGCTGAAAGTGATATGACAACATGGCAGCACACTGTGGTGAAACAATTCAAGCTTGTAATTAATTTCTATCTTTAAATTCCTATCACTAATGTTTAGTTGGATGATCTGACAGAGTGGAGCTATCAAGAGAGAAAATTCCTGCTACAAAGGTTGCAACAGTTTTTGCATACTTCCTATGAAGGCCCCAAGAAGATGATTTGGAACGTTAAGCAAGAAAACCTTAACAGACCTTAGCATAGTATTAAATGAAATGTTGGTAGTATTAGTAATCATTATAATGATTATTATTAGAAATAATCTTTGTGTTTCAAGTCAGTGGAAAGCAGGAAAGTCACTTTGTAACTTCCAGGTCAGAAGAACCTATAAATAGGTCACTATAAATGTGGTCCTAGAGATTTTCTTCACAAATCTCATCAAGGTATAACAAGGTTTTGGTGAAAGAATTCTGAAAATAGAGGAAAATATACTGATGGAAAATTATTCCAATTTTATTGTTTGTTCCATAAGAGACCAACTATATGTGATTCCTTTTCCTTTGAACATAACTCTTCCCCAGTCTTTTACTATAATAGGGAACAATACTACATCAACATCTTCCTCCAGTTGTCCCTACAGCAATGCCAAATGAATAATATTAATGAAGTTAAAAATTTCCTTCTATTCTCTCATTGGAAAAATTTTGGCTGGAATTTATTATATGCATTAAATAGCAAAATTGAGCAAAGTGAAATATCTTTATTTTTTATATGAAGACATAAATATAAAAGTATATGTGTTGGTGAGCTTATATATTACACATTGTATTGCTGGAGAAATACTTTGTGTTTCCATTAACATATTTTTTCACAAAAATGTATGTGCTTGATCCCATCAGTGCCAAAGAACTTATATAATAAACGGAGTAGAGTCAGAAAGATGTTTATAAGTCTTCTAAACTTCTCTGATCTGAATTGTATTTGTGTTGGCCATTTCCTATCCCACTTATAGAGACTTCAGCATTATTCTAATTATGACTTTCCATCAAAACCAAAGTCTGCTACAGTAGCTAAAAATTAATGAGATATAGAATGGTCTATCCTTGTGTCTGTGCTCTGCCAAGGGAAGGGTCTCTTCCAAAGCCAGTGGAGACTTTGTGAGTATTTGATTTGAATTGTTGCACGTAAAGTCATACACTGTGCACAGTGTAACTTACTGACTCTATAAACCCAAGAAATGTCCACCTTAAAAGAAAGTAATGCATACTATACTATTGAACTATATAGAACTAGAGAGTATATATATATTTCTTCTTCCTCTTCTTCTTCATTGCATTTAAAAGGAGTCTGGACAATAAGTGCAGGTCTAGGTGATGTCATCTGAAAGCAGCAGCTAAATATTAAGCTTCATGTCAAAAACTTGTTAATGCAGAATCTCCCCTATTCTATCACATGATCCCTTCTATAATCTTATCAATTTACATTTTAGAGTAGTTAAGGTTTCCAGCTTTCTGGTAGTCTGTTGGAAGACTGTTTCGGAAAATTATTAGTTCTTACTGCCTTTATTCATTACCAGTATATGCAATTACCATTTATGCAATGTATTCTTGAGCACCATCTACTGGTGTTTTTTCTACATCCAAAAAATTTTCATCTCTACAGACATACAACATGCATGTAAATACCTCCTCTGGACTGTAATCTTTCAGTCACCTTGATGCTATGGAGTAATGTAGTGCTTAAACAAATGATCTAGCCCAATGCCAAAAATAATGATTAAAAAAATGCTGATCTTGGCTAGAGGGCAAGAAGGGGTATAGTATTTCTCAATACAAAATGTGTTACAAGAAAAGAAAATTATCTTCTCTTTACTCTATCTCCCAATGTGTAATAGAATTGATCAGCTGTTTCATAGGTTCATAATATGCCACTTAAATTGTGTCTCCTTCTTGCATAGCCAAGGACACCTTAGATTCATCTCCAAAGGTATAGGTTATTTTAGACAAACAAATATTAAATCCTTGGCCAACTGGGAGGGAAAATATTTTGACAGCTTTACAGCTAGAGAAGTGATGTATCTTCAAAAATCACTGATCCCAACGTGTTAAAAGCCAGTTGAAAGTCTAGTCAAAATGTACTCTTACTTTAACAATTGATGTTGTTCTGTACCTGCATTTGTAATTTAAACATTATTATTTCAGAAGGAGAGGGAGTCAGTATTAAGAAAGGAACACACATTTAAAAATTCTATTTCAGATTTGCAAGTAAGAACTTTGATTTATTAAAATCGAAATAAATTTAAGCACCTAATTTGGAGTCCTGAGAATTTGTGTAACCTGATAGTCTAATTTCAGTTAATTATGAGACTGAAACTACACTGGCTATATTCTAATCTCTATAGCTTCATTCTTAGTACACTGAATAGTCAGGTAACTTTTCTTGCATGATAAATTGTTTCAAATGACTTTTTTTTTTTGAAAAATGCCTTCACTGTATTTTTACTTAAGTAAAATATTTCCCTTTATTAAAAGAAAGTTCACAGCTTCACAGTCTGTCACTTAGAAGAAGGTTCCTCATTTTCTTTTGTTCAACATAATGAAATCTCAATCCTGATATCACTTGTTACATGCTATAATGTTATAATTTATAGTATAAATATTTTCTCACAGGTAGCTCTTATATGCCAAATTCAAACCACCTACTGCAGGCTGAGTACATAAGAAGTTTTTTATTTGCCATATTCCCATTATTTGCCATAATGGGTTGAACAAATCTCCATCTCTCTTTTTAATAAGAAACTCTTAAAGATTTAAAACAGGCTGTGAATGAAGCCATCCAGATTAGAGTTTTCCAGAATTTGAAACTGCATGTAGACCTCTTTTTTTTTATTTATTATTATTATTATTTCATATTTTCCATGAATTTAGTTGATTCTTTTTATGCTCTTCTACACGTTTAGCATCACAACTTTTCTTGGTTTTGAATTCCAAACTGTAATTATGTGTGGATGAAAAGTACTTATTTTCTTTTGTTTTAAATCTCCTACTTGTTAAATTCTTCAGCTTCCTTTACCATTCTAAGAACCACTGAATGAAAACACAATATTTACCCATCCAAAACCACTTATAATTTCTTACAACTTCTGTGATATGCCAATTCATTTTTCCAATTTCCAAGCTAAGTCTTAAATCATTTAGACTCTATTCACAATTATAAATTATTCTGATTTTTTGTGTGCCCTTCTCAGCAGAACCTCAGTAGAAAGTCACCTAGTTCTGCTATTTCCTGTTTGTTTCAGGGGGATTCCTGCTGAATGTATACTTCTGCATACATCTGATTTCCTGCAGGCTGCTCTGTGGTTACAAAAACTTTGAATCTCCTATTTGTATCTGTACTTGGGTATCCTCCACTCACAGACACTCTTATGTAAGTTTCTTTTTTTCTTAATCTTTCCCATTCCTCTTAATCTGACTTCTGTTATCCAGAACTCCTATTTTCAATACCTCTTTGCTTCTGTTACTGATCAGTGTGAGTTATACAAACTACTTCATTATACAGATCACCTGAGCACCAAATTTCAAGCATCATTACATTTAAAAGTCTATGAAATACTTTTGCAGTTCTACACTTCTGCTAAATGATTGGCCTGGTTTCATTGTTGCTGTGTGCCTGTTGTAATCCTTTAATATTTTGAGCTCTAGTTGGCTAAAATTTAGCAAAGTCAAAGTTACATAATCACAAAATGATTGAAACTGGAAGGAACCTATGGAAAAGATCTAGTGCAACATTGCTGCACAAACAGGGTCACCTAGAACAGCAGTGAATCACATCCAGACAGGTTTTGAATATCTCCAGAGAATATCGCAGGTAGCTTTTTCATATCTCCATCCCCAGCCCCAATAGAAGTACTCTCTGAAACAGAAAATCAAGGTTCATACTCTACAATCTCATTCAGGTACTACATTGACCAGAATAAACACAACTACTGGAAAGAAGCAGACTTTTATTGCCACTTGATTAAGGACTAATTTACCTTTAGCTATATTTCTTGCTTGTTCTGAGACCATTGATAGCTATAAGTCATTTTGCATAGGGCAGAACATGGATGTTTTTATTGATTTATTGTGGCTGAATATTTAAGCATTTGCTCAAAAAGAAAAAAAAAAGGAAAAGGATTTTTTACATGCTTAACTAATTTGTAATTTTTATTTATAACCATGCAATGAGAATCTCCTAAATGTGAAATGGTGTATCCCAGTGGAGTTTTAACCTGTAAATAAAATGAAAAGCAATTAATGATTTAAATTTTTATTCTGTCCTGAGAGAATGAGTCAGGTTTGTTAACTTCTATGCATATTCTCTCATTCAAATGTAAATCAAAATAGATTATTTTGCATATCTCAAGGATTTTTTCCCTATATTTTTATATTATGTTATGGAAAAAAAGGACCTAAACATAAGTATCTTAATTGATATTGAAGTGCATGATTTATTACAACTCTTTACATTACACTCATTACAACACTTAGTTTAATAAATTATCTCCTAATTAAAGACTTTAGATATTTATTCAAAACAAAAAGTCTTTCTGTGAAGCTTACTGGGTTTATAAAGGTAACACTCTTCTGAAAATTTACAAAATGTCTACAAAACCAGAAAGGGAATTCTCTTTTCAACTATCACTGCTGTTACACTTTTGATAGTGGTAAGAGATTTCTAATTGCCATTTGACTGAAGATACACTACCTGAGATCTATTCCCTGCTCTGTCATGGACATTATGCTAATAATCTTTGGAGGCAAAACACTTAACATTGTTCAGTTAAAACTCACATCACAAATATAAATTTGATAGCTATAATTACTCTCATCTTTCTGTGGGTGGTTTTATTTTTGTCCTAACAGAGACAGTGACAACTGAGAGAAGAATTAGAAATCAGTTTTATATTCTCTGCTGTCAACAGTGACAAGGTAAGAACTCTTTATTCCAGTAAGTTATTCTAAATCTTTACATTCTTTGGTGAAAGTAGGAGTTGTTCCAATCTAGTGAAATATCTTTACTAGGCTGTAGATACAATTTGTGGTAATCATATTTTTACTAATTTTTTTTTTTAATGAAGTAGCCAAGTGGAAAATTCCTGAAAATTGTGTTGCAGACGCTTTGCCTGAATCCCCTTTTCTCTTAACTCTAGTTAGACTCAAGTTTCCAAAAACTCTTTGCATGATGGCATAAACTTTTGTACACAGAGCATTCCAAGAGTTACAGATATGGGAAGTTCAAAGACCCAGCCCCTGGGACAATTCATCTAGGTGATGGAGCTCTAAAAGTATTAGATTTTGGTTTCAAATCATTTTACACTCCTTTCTAACTTATTTTTCTAAAGTCTTTTTCTAACTTCTCCAGCAACTCTCTCAGTCATCTGTTGAAAAAATTAGAAATCATTAGGAATTAGAGAAATCTCAGTCATTTTCTCTTTCTCCAGGAGAGCGATCATGTAAACAGGTCTAGTCCAACGAAATATCAGAATACCTTAAATGATTTTTCTGTGGTTGTGAAAACAGGTTTTGATTGCATAGATATGGCACAGATATAGTAGGAAATATGTCTTACATTATCTAATTGATTCTGAGATGACCTATTTATCCATGGGGAAAAAAAGCTTAAAATTTATATATCCCAAACAGTGCAAATACACATTTGTGCACCTCTGTACCCCTTTGCAAATCAAGAACAGAAAGACTTCTGGTAAAGATATGACTCTCAGTGTTCTAAGGCAATGACTAGTATTAGCTTACGCAATCCTCTATTAATCATTCCCTACCCACTGTTTTGAACTTGATCAGACTCTATAGGTCTCCATGGCAATTATATTATTCATTTACAATATATGATTGAATATTGATGGCAACAATATTCTCATTTATCATTACCTTCATCACTTCTAATACGTTCAGGTAAGTATTCTCTTGAACACAGTGAGAAGTTGAAGACATCAGTACTTTAATTTACCTTTTAGTTATGTGTTCTCAATATCTTTGTAACACTTTTCTATTGTTGGAAAAGTATTTTGTATGTGATCTTACTTTAATCATTAACCCACCTTAAAAATAATAGAACTTTTTTCATTTCTGTCTTTTGTTATGTTTCAGTATCACTGATCTCAGCACATCTTGCAGAATTGTTTCCTGCTGTGTAAAGAACAGGAAAGGTACAAACTATTGCATTTCAAAGGTCCCCTATGGTTTAATTACATTGGGAGAAAACGTGGATTTAAAAATAATCTCTAGATTTCTCAGCAGATAATAATTCTAATTGATTATACTTGGAATTAATATGAACTTTTTATAGCAACATTTATTCTTGAAGATTTTAAGCAACAGTTATTGTTTATTAAGCACAAAATTCTGTGAGAGGTACCATAGTTACTCAAATTTTGTTGAAGCTGCAGAAATAACAGCCTCTCAACTCTCTGTATAGATGTAATGTTTGTTTCTTAGAACATTGCATACAGTATATAACACAAGATGATTGTCTGAAAAAGTTATGGCAAATTAGTCTAACTGTTACCTAGGAAAGATCCATAGATATAGTGTACTGAAGTCTCAAAGCAAAACTGCTGCATACACACTGTTATTGCACTATGAAAGAGACAAGCTAGCACTCTATCTTAAAAGATTTTGATTTTATGACATTTGTGATGTGCAAGTGGTTGTAAAGGTATCTTATAGAGATGAAAGGTTTTTGTTTCTAAGGATCTTCACCTATCAGTTCAATGCACTATGCAGCTTATGTAGATGTAGGAAAATCAAGAATTCAAGACAATCCCATGTGGTATAAGGAAATGTAAAATCTTGCTGTTTTGTACCTTGCAAATGCAATTACACATCATGAATTGAATCTCAAGGTTGACCACCTTTTACATTTCTGTCAGAAGTGCTGTGATATTGGTTGTTTAGTTTTTAAAACTAGCTTCAGGAGTCCTGGATTCTGATAACTATATTAGGATCTCTGTTTTGATTTTGAAACATTGTAGTTTTTAGTTCTCCAGACTGTAGCAAAAAGACTGAGCAGTCAGTCCCAAATTGGAACAGCAGATATCCACTCATTATTCTTATTTGGTTGACAAAAGTGAGTTTTGCATACATTGTGGAGTTTACAGTATAATTACATAGGCAAACACCAAAATAGGTAAGAGTGTGACTATCACTGGACCAAGTAGATTCTGACAAGTATATCCTATGTATCTCTCGTTTGTCTCTTGAAAGTGCTTACTATTCATATACAGAGCAGCAGCTAACTACAGAGTTCAGGGAAGTTTAAAAAAAGAAGTCTATTAATGCAGAGAAGACTGAATACATGATAGCAGTGACTATACAAAGGATGGAAATAAAATAGTTAAATGTGAAATAAAATAGTTAAATGTTTGGCATAGAAGAGATAAGAGCTTTAGTTTTTCGAAAGGAATGCTTAACTTGTGAACAGGCATTCTCTAAAAGAAAGGTTGCAGCATTTTATGGTTTTGTTCCCAGTAAGGAGGGAACTCTTCTAAGGAGTAATGCTCCATTTTAGAGCAGGTAATCTGAGAGTGTGAGACCTCTGCAGATAGTGTGGAATCTTGGTTCAAACTACCTTCCAGAATGGTTTAAGCTAGGGCTACCTTTACGCTATTTTTTGGGAGGAGCTGCTTAAATCCAACCAGAGTGTCATTTCTGAGGTAGCTGCACTGATTTGATCGAAACAGTTCCATTTTCTATTAGAGTTTTAACAGACAAGCTCAGACAGATACAGTTGCACCCAAGAGTCAACTTTGCTCCATTGTTTGAAATGTACCACCACCCTGTACAATAAAGTTATTATCGTAAGTGTCTGTGCTTTAATCTCCAATTCCTCACCAGTGCACACTTGCTGAATAAAAGAATGGTTGAGGGGGAGGCTGGAAAGGACCTCTAGAGATCATCTAGTCCAACCTTCTGGATCCAGCAGGGACACCTAGAGCACAGGCACAGGATGGTATCCAGACGGGGTTTGACGACCTCCAGAGAAGGAGATTCACAGACTCACAGACCAGCTGAGGTTGGAAGGGACCTCTAGAGATCATCTAGACCAAGCTCCTGCAGGGACACACAGAGCACAGGCCACCTGGTCACATCCAGGCAGGTTTGGATGATCTCCAGAGAAGGCGACTCAACAACCTCCCTGGACAGGGAACTACCATGAGTCGGTCTTAAATCTCTGAACATCTATATTATCAGCCTTGAACTGCTACGACTAATTTGCCAAATCTCCAAGTCTTTTAACACTTAAACCTGCCGCAGCAGAAGTTCCAGACGGACACAGCTCAGGATATTGTAGGCTTTGCTTTGTTAAATTGAAAGGCAGAAGAATTTTCTTTCTGGAGTGAGAAGCATCTAATCTTATTATTGCAGGCTTATTATTACTATTGCAGGTTTACACTCCAGTCCAGGCTCCTTCCGACAGCCTGGACTGGAGTGTAAACCTGCAATCACTCCAAAGATGGCAGATTTCTGGGAGCCACAACCTAAGCACAAGCTTCATAAAATCACAGAATCATAGAAACATTCCGATTGGAAAAGACCTTCAAGATGATCGAGTCCAGCTGTAAGCCCTTCAACACTCTACCTGCTAAACCTGCAGTCTGGCACCACATGCACTGCCATCAGATCTTCTAATTTAGTCACTAGCCGGTATGGGAGAGTGGCAAAAGAGGACTTGCTACTTCATTCTCTATTTTCTTCTAAAAGTGACCTAAAGTACACCCTCTAGATATCTTAAAGGGCTGTGCACACTGTTATATGACACAGTGTGCTGGGTGGCTCCTGTCTTAAATAATGCCTTACCACATGTGGAAAATGAGGAAACTTGAGAGATCTGGTAAGCACTTCATGATCTTACACTCAGAATGGAGACACAAAGACAGACTGT
This sequence comes from Nothoprocta pentlandii, assembly GCA_013398315.1. NCBI lineage: Eukaryota > Metazoa > Chordata > Aves > Tinamiformes > Tinamidae > Nothoprocta > Nothoprocta pentlandii. Next base: position 334,597 of record VZSG01000790.1, read on the forward strand.
CTCTGACCTCTTTCTCAGTCTGTAAGAGTCCCCTTCTGCATGCCTGCGGAAAAATACATATATAAACATATGCCAGAGATGTCATATTTTCCCTCTTCTTAGGCAGCCTTTGCAAATCAGAGTGCATTCATTTTTTGTAAACTGCAAAGTGCCTGGAGTTCTTTTAAGACACATGTTAAAAACAAGAACTGTGAAGATACTCTCTTCATTAAAATAATCTATTTTTCACCTACAGTACACTTGTTTTTTCCTTATTTCTCATGTGTGTGAGAAAGCATTTTCACAGCACTTTCTGCCAAGTGGTATTTTCCGTGTTCTAGCTATAATATTATGTGTATTGTGAGGAGGAGAGTCTAATTGTTGATTCAAATTTCAGTAATTTCAGAAATCATTGGTTTTCTACAAGTTTCCTCATTTCCCTCACCACCAGAGCATTATTTGTTCCTTTTAAGAGCATTCTGCAAATGTAAGTTTGTGAATCCATTGTATTTTTATGCCAGCTCTTTAAACAACTCTACAATTATTATATTCTGCTATGTGAGTGACTGAGTATTATCTCTTAGGCTTATGTGATCATGTTCCCCAATCAACTCTTTTGTGTAACAAGCTAGTGAAATTAGAAATATGATTAGGAAAATGTGACTACATTATCTAAAACTTATACACACTTTTGTATTGCTTCAGCTTTTTAAGTCCCAAGGGAACAGACGGTGATTAGGATCTATTTCTAGTGAAGCTACATTTGGGAATAAGGGTGGTTTGAATAACTGAATCAACCTTATTATGACAGAAGCACCAATAGAGATGTGCATTAGCGTATGCTGCATTCCTCTTTCAAAAACCACATGAAACCTTTGCATAAGTATTCACTTTTCTGCATAGACTAAACAAATGGAGTACTATAAATAAAACAAATAATTCAAAAGCTAATAATCTTTCCCTTTTCTGTTCTTACTGCAATATTCCAAGCGATGTCCTTGTTCTGAGTGTAACTGAAATTGGTATAAACCTTTAGCATTTTTTTTCCATTGCAAACATCTAAACCTCCACATTTAAAAACAGGGTCCAGTTTTGCACAGAATTCAAAAAGTACAGCTTTGGACTCAGTTCTTCCTACTTGAGGATAAGATGAAAAATTGCTCTGCATGAAAGAAACATGATTTAAGTTTTGTGTTCTCAGAGTTTCTGTTATAAGGGGGCTAGGCCTCAGAGAAATACAAGCAGGGCAATATTTGCAAGCTTACATAACACATTTTGCATATTGTGAGGTGCTGGAGTTATTTTAGCTATTCTAAATCAGCTTTAATGTGGATGCCTGAGTGGCAGAAAAAGAAAAATAATCAGTGGAAATAGTATTTCTAAGGGTCTGGTATAAAAGCTTGGGCTCAAAGATGAAGCTAAAGAATCTGGAAATGGTTGGACATAGTCTGGCATGGACTTTAGACCAGAAATGAGCTTTCAGAGGAATAGGGTACATTATTTATAACAGATCAAGACTAATGAGACTGAATTGGGCCCTAGGTAATTTAACCTGAGAGTGTCTAATAATGTCTCCTAGAAATCAGTACAATAATACAGGTAAGTGAAGAGTAATCTCATTGCTAGCACATTATGCCAAGTTCCATCAATCAGCATTTTAACACTCATACATTTTACCACTATGTTTAATAGTCATCAATATATATATTTATGTAAATCTGATATACCCTCCATGCATTCCTGAAATCTCTTTCCAAAACTAATTATCCTTTTATTCTCTCACAATGTTCTCATGCAATTAGTTTCACAGTGTAATTATTATCTCCTTCTCCTTACTGTAAAGGATTTAATAAACTTCCATTTTATTCATCCTCATCTCTGTCTTTCCTAAACTGAACGCACAAAATCTACTGCTGTTGTGGAAGTCATTGTACATCTACTTGAACATTCACCTCTCTGTTCTTTAGTCATTTCTGCTGTATTCTCCTACAACTGCAACAATCAGAACTGCAGTACTCAAAAGGTGTCTGCCCCATGATGCAATGGCACCTTGATGTTTCCTATTTTCTAAACAGTTTACCAACTGCAGTCAGGAAAATGGAAGTGTGCAGATTTTTGAAGACAAGAAAACTGAAGAAGGAAGGATAAGTATGCTGGTGCTGAATATGTTTTAGAAAGACGAGGAGCAACTTCTCCGTGTTCAGTTGTGCATGCCATATTGAAAATGTAATTTTGTATATATATGTATAGATAATGTGTTTGATAACACATAATATATTATTTTACTCAACAATCTAGAGATATTTGAAATCTATTGTTATCCAGGTTGCTGATTTCTAGGTATGGTAGCTTGAAAGACCTGTGAGAGGCAGAGCTGTGAGAGGATCCGCATGGAAGAAAAGAATAGTGACATACTGAAGATTTTTCTAAAGAGGTAGGATTTTTATATAGGGCCCTTAAGGCTATATAGGTCACTTAAGGTTTGAAAGCTAATTTTGACCATTAAAACTATGCAAAGCAACCAAGATGGTATATAATGTAAGTGTGATGGATTTTTTTCCACTTACTTGCTATCCACCTCCCTATGAACTGGAGTTTTCCTATGATTTTAAGGAACTATTTTAGAGAGCTCAAAAAGTTACAAAATAAAGAAGTTGAGGAATATAGCAGGACACTTACAGTTTCTCCAAATATTCATCTGCTCATGTGTCCGTGATCCTATTCTTTTGTGGACTGTCACTGTGAAGTGCAATCTTTGTAAAGACAAAGGCAATGTATATGAAATTAGGAGCCTATGCTCTCCTAAGGCTGCCAGAGGTAACTGGATTATCTGAGAACCATTTTGTTATCTGTTTTTCACATGACCCAGCTACCCTTTCATTTTGTATGTTATTTATTATTTTTTTTTTCATTTTCAGTCCTCTTTTTAAATACCTTCCACTCCCAAGATATGTGTATTTCCCTTAAGTATTCTTAATGCTTGCCTGAAAGTGCTTATTAAATTCATAAAGGAAAGAAATATAGTTATAGAAGAATATGTGAACATAATAGAAGAATCAGCTGTTTTAAAATTTATCTCATAAGTGCAGCTCTATTGAGAGAGGGAGGAGGGAGGAAGGAGAGATATCAGCGTATCAGCCCCGGGGAAAAAGTGGACTAAATTAAAAATGCAATTAAGAAATGCTGAACCTCTGCCTTGTCAATGAGCTTCTATGGTAGATAAAAGTGTGGCAAAGAAGAACATCTTCATGCCTATTGTTTCAGAACAATAATGCATGTCCTACTTGTAATGCTGTTGTTTTAAACATAACTCATGGTGTTTCTTTTCTCCTGTATGAGCTCAGCAAGCACAGACGATGGACAAGGTATTTTTGGCAGAAAGACAAAGGACACTTTACCTCAGCTAGTAACAAATTGCTTTCATTAAGAACAAATGGTCTTGGAGCATTTTTGTGCTGTATAATCTCTGCAAGATGTCAAGCCCAAACAGTAACTCAATGTTTTCCCTGAGCAATGAACTAATATCTAGATGGAGGCAAATATAGTTCTCTTTGACTGGTCTGTATGTGGCTTACTTGTTAGATGAGTTCAGTCTGTGCTTGCACGGGCTAAAGAACATACATTCTCCATCCTATAAGTAAGTATGATTATACTGCAACTTTTACAGGAATAGCATTGGACTTGAATCAGGGCTGAGAATTTAAATATGTGGCATAATTAGAATGGTGATTTTCTCAGATACAATACCATTTTGCAATATCTAGCTTCCCTTTCCTAAGTGCTTTAAAGGATGCCTTTAGAGATGTTACAGAGATGTTATACAGCTAATACAGTACTGCTGACAGTACTTGACTGTCTTGTCAGCATTCCTCGTAAAATATATGTTTTCAGAAGCTCAATATTCTTTTAAAATATATTACTTCCTCCTTCTTGTGAAAGAAACATTCACCTGAAATGCAAATTCAATTTCTGGTAGATAAAATAGAGTGAATAGGTTGTCACTGAACAGTTATAAACTTTTTTTTACTGTAGTTTCCTCCTCTCCTTATTGATATTTTTTAAACTTAAAGTAAAAATGTTTATGTTTACAAATGAGGAAATACTGCCATGTTGTTACATGAAATGTGGTTTGGAGATGTTTAGATTTAGAAATAACTGCAATGTGGTCTCTAACATTTGAAAAATTGTCCTTGATCATGTGTTCTATCCACTGCTCGTAATATAATTTTATGGGATATTTTATCACATTACATCTTGACTATGTATTTGTAAAACTTTATTTTGAAAGTTTATTATCTTTTAAAATTAGTGTAGCTTTCCATTCTGTACTCAAATGTTATCTGACAATCTGATCAAAAATTGACCAGGCAAGGATATTTAAAACTCTCCTTGTCTCTGCCACAAAAGTCTAAATGCAAATATTGCAGAAACCGAGATGGGACATTAGAGACTGAAAAGCCAGAAAGATACATTCATCGGCATCAAAGATTATATCTTCTCTTTCTGAAAACACCAAATTTTTAGAACAAAATAGGAAAGAAATGTTAAGCACCAAAGTGTGTGTCCTGTGCTTCTGTTCACAATATAACTGATACATTGCATAGAGTTAAGTCTTGAATTTTTCAAGTGGACATTGCTCTTATTTTCATTGTTTCCTACACCCCTCAGTAATAGTATAATTCATAATTGCATTATTAAGGAACTAGGGAAAAACAAAATCAATCAATCATGTCAGGAAAAAAAGGAATGCACTTAACTTCATGAAGAAAAAGTAAAAGGATAAATAAAGTATTCATAATGCATCGAATCTTAATTGCAACTGCAAGTTAAAAAGAAGAGAGAAGGGATCCTGCTATATTTTTAATGCCCAGTAATGATAGGCTTTATCTTTTGAAAAGGTAAAAGATAAAACAATTTTTAAACCACAGAACTCAACAGGAATTTATAAGAAAATGCAATGGTATTGCCCCCAAGGCCAGAACATTCAAATGGAAATGTAATTTTAACTCATACAAGCCTCAGAAGACAGCCTAATGATTCAAGATGATGAAAGACATTGAATGATGTATATCTCCAAGATAACAAAAATGATTATGGTAAATTAAAACCTGATTAGAATAAACACATTAATGGAGGTTAACTGTAAAGTCTTTACATTTTCCTGGCTTCTAGAGAATGTTTTCATCATATTTTGTGCTAGATAAAAGATGGCAATTGCAAGAGGTTAAAGAGAAAATTCCAAATTGAAATTAGTGATCTTTCTGCATTCAGAACTTGAAGTAGAGGAATGAATCCTTTTTGGGCAGAAAAGGAAAAGACATTTCCTCAAGTTGCTTTAAGTTGAGAAAGATCGAGTAAATTTCTAAGATGATATAAAAACTTGGTTTGAGCTGTGACAGTTGTATAGTATGTCAAGTTGGAGAAATGCAACTGCATGTAAACTGTTTCTGAATTAAACTTGATATTATAAAGTCACTTGATGTTGCAGGGTATCTCAGCAATCAGTCATCACACTGATATAATATCCCTTGGAGATAAAGTAATATTCAAAGCCATCAAAATAAATGCCCACCTTTCAAAGGAAAGTACCTTAAGACAACACAGTGGCTGAAATGTTGGGGAGTTATTTCTTTTTCCTGACAGCAAGCAAGAGCTGGAGCAGAATTTTTCTAGGAGAACTGCCAGTTCATGTACATTAGGCCTTGAAGAGAAAGAAGAGATAAGAAAGAAAGCAAATTCTTGGAATGACCAGGAACCTTTTGGCCTCACAAACTCATCAGGCGAGGAAACAAAAGGGAAGCAGGGGGAGGGGCATTGCTGGGTCAAGGAGGACTTGACAGTCTGAGCTACTGGATTGGGGATCCAAGGGTCCCTGAAGGTTGAAAGGAAACAAATATAAACTCCAAAACTCTATTTCCAAAGAAAGAAAAGGAAAAAAAAAAAGAGCAAACAAAACCACCCAACGTTGATGTCTGAGGCAGAGCTCTGCATAGACAGAGCTTTTATTTTCCTCTGTCAATCTGTCGTTTGTGCTAAACAGGCAATAATTGTGCTTAAGGTCCTACAAAATGTACACAATGTATCCTACTTATCTGAAGAGTTATCAATCAAAATGTCTGTAGTATGTGAAAGGTTATTGTTGTTGTTGTTATTGTTTTGTTTTGCTTTGCATTTATTACAGCCAGAGATAATTGGACTGTGAAGTCAATCTCTCCTTGCCACTTTGTCAGAAAACGCTATTAGAATGACTCTGCAGTCCTGAGGAGCTTAGCCTCTATGAAGGTTTTCAAGAGAGAGGACAACCATTTTCTTGCAGTCTTTGTGGCATATATGTAGCATGCAGAACATTGTCTTTTTATAGGAATTGACCTTAATTCTGATAGCATGTCTGTCATCGGTCTTTAATCTCAGAGATCACTGTTCAGCATGAAATGCTGAAGGGGAAGATATTCCCATTATTATTTCATTTTTTGGCAGGGTATGTTCTGGGTCTTTGTCTTTATAAAGTGTGAAACTCAGCCAGCAGAAATAAAAATAAATGATAATAATAAGAAAGAAAGAAAGAAAGAAAGAAAGAAAGAAAGAAAGAAAGAAAGAAAGAAAGAAAGAAAGAAAGAAAGAAAGAAAGAAAGAACTAATATTGACTTGCTATTATTTCATTAAGAGATGATTAGAGAAACTTAGAAGTTTGCTTAGATCATTTGTTTCTGTGCTATGCATGATCAGTGTATTGCCAGTTCATTAGAGATTTGTCTTTGTGAATATGCATTTACACCCATAGTAGTAATACTCCATTGCTTTTATTCTTTTTTTTTATGTACAAAAGTTTTGTACAATACTAAAGTGTATGATGTTAGGAATTAAATTTAATAAGACTCTGCCATGCTGCTCATTGGAAACAATACTCTGAACCCCTTAAATTAAAATCAAAATATGATCACTGAGGTAGTGACCTGTGCTCATATGCTCTGCACTATTAGAATTTTTCTCCTATGTTCCTTAGACTTTTGCATTTGACTGCACTCTTAAGTTATCTAGAGTTCATGAATTTCTCTTCCTAAGTGAAGAGTTGAAAAAAACAAACATCTTTGTTTGTCAATATTAGTTTGATTATTCAAGGTAATTTACAACAAGGTTCATAATACTACCATTTTATCTGGTCATTATTGCACAGCATGATTCTAAGAGAAATATATAAATGTGGTATTTTAAATTGCTACATGAGATATCTGAAAAAAAGCAATCATTGAAACACCACCACAACTTTGGAATTATTGTTTCAGATTCAGAACATTCAGCAAGATCAAGGTGCTTAATTACACTCATTGTATACATAATGAAACGGATTTTTTTTTAATGAAAGTGGAGATTGTAGAGAATAAGAAGGCAGTGTGAAAGGGTAGCAGTATATCTATTTTTTTTCCTAATAATATAGCAAGGTATTCCCTTTCATACTGAAAATATACTGAAGACATAATCTAGAATATAATCGACTTGATCTCCTGGGAAGGATAAAAAAAAAAAAAAAAAAAAGCCAGATTTTGTCAAAAATTTGAAAAAGGCAAATGTGAAAGCCAAGAACTATGCTTGATCATTTGATTAACATCATAAGTTTCACATGGAAAATGGCACCTTCTGAAATCTTAGTACTAAAATACATGTCAATACAAGGAAGTTTTAGCTAACGAGGTTTTCTATGCTCATGCCTGAAATAAGATAAAATAATGTGTTTTCAAGAATTATGAAATAATTTCCACTAAAAAGTGAAGTAGTAAAAATAGATTTCAGAGGAAATCCTAGCTTGTAATATAATTTGCTTGGCGACAGAGATGGGCAAGGCTCACCAGTAGATAAGCTGCACTCAGAGGCCCAAAGCTGCATGTGGCCATAAATTGCAAGTGCAATCTTGACTCAGGATGAAGGCACTGGCTCTATTCCCTTCAACATGCTGGGAATCCTTTAGATTTATTATGCAAAAACTTAAAAAGTGTACAATTCCTGGAGCATGCAATTTGAGATTTCTCTTAATATAACAATTTCACTAGGGTTATGTCAAGAGTGAAAAAGATTCACTGAGAATGAAGGAAAAAAAATTATTATTTGAATGTCATTTAGTCAAGATTGGTCAATATAAAGAAAACTTTGTCAGAGCTTTTAGAAACACCGGTTTTGTACAGCACTTAAAATACTGAATTTAAGGTTGCAATAATGGCAGAAATTCCATTTCAAGCAACCATTTATTTTTACTGAATTGCAGTAATTGAGAAATTATAATCTTAAAAAAATAATGTCAGTATTGCTACTTTTCTCCAAATGCTAATGTGATTTTTTTAAAGGAACAAATGGTGGGATAAATGAATGCTGGTAGGCTTTTACCAGTATAGTGGTGATTCAGTGAAGATTTTGTGCTACGTTTTGCATACTACACAAATAAAATGAAAGGCTGAAAATGCTTCTTCAGATAATGTCAGTTTAATACTGCTTATTGCTGCTGGTTTCATAGTGTTTATTCTGCCATACATGGAACATTTATTTCTGAGATATTCTAACATTACAGAAATATAAGCTTAAGCAGTTACATGGAAATGGAGTTTTCTCTCATTATATGAAATATATATTTAACCAGAGTTGTGCAGTGCAAATGATGGACTCCTCTTGGTGATTCCATCTGTTTTAGTCCAGCAAGGGGCATCTTTTTATGTCCAAGCCCATCTGTGAGCCTTCATCTGGCCTCCGAACCATGGGGCCATTCACACGTGTATCCTCGTCGTGGTGCAGGCACTAGCAATGTCCAAAGTGTAGGGTTGCTATTGGAGAGGATAGGAGGGCTACTTATGGCCTGAATTAGTGGGAAAAAAGCTGTTCTTTCTATTCTTCATTGGATTTCCTCTCCGTCTGACTCCTTTGGGAAGAGGTAGATGAATCGGATCTTCACATGCAAAAAATGTGAATATTTTAAAAAAAGCCTGATATGACTAGTAAAATCTGTGTTTTGCTGTTCCAGAAAAAAACTAGCTAACCTCAAAGCACTTACACAAAAGCAGACAGTTTCTTTATGAGACTTATTTGATCGTGTCTTATGTCCCCTGGTGACAAGCATCTGAGGTACAATTAATTCAAGTTTTTTTTTTTCTAGTGCCTTCTAGCATATACCATCCTAAAGTCTCTGAAATTATGTTTTATTATTAATTGGAGAAATGTAATCAAAATATAATAATATGGCATGACATCAATTAAATAGAAAAAAATAAGGAAAAAAAATCCTTTCCTAATAACTGTTTTAACAAAATGTTTTAACAAAGCCTTGAAAGACAGAGCAAAAATAATGGAGACTTTTTAAAGATCTGAAAAAAAAATATCCAGCCTTACCTTTAATTTTCCTCCTTTTCTTCACTTGGATCCAACTCAGACTAAGAAGGTACGAAAATGGTATTAGAGACTGTTTTCGAGATATTTCAAAGTTTTGAACATATAAAATTCAGTTAAAATTTAAATAAACATCTTTCTTATAATATATACCTTATTATATCTATATAATATATGCCTTATTATAAACAGATAAGAGTACAACACAGTGCGAATAGGAAATAAGTCTCTCATTGAATTCACTGTGCAAATGTAAGTTACATAGTGTGAAACTGAGTTAATAAAGAAATCATTCCTTCACTTCTGTCCTCATCTCCTGTTAATTTAACTCTTGTAGATTAGTCATGACTGTTGTTACCTGTTTGTTTGCAGGGGTTCTGATCAGTTTGCAGGTTGCTCTGAGGATCTTATATAAGGCATGATTCACTTCCCAGTCTCATTTGAATATCTTCCCTATCTGCCCAGTTGGTATACTATAGAATTGTTGTTGGTCTCGATATTTCGGATAAGTATACTGATAGTTTTGCAAATTTTCACTCTGTCATGCTATCTGAAGTTAATGTCTTGTAATGTTCTTCTGTAATAAATTGGTCAAGTGACAGATAGGTACTTTGCTAGAGAATGATTTTGTCATTTATCAAATAGTCTTGACAAAGCTCTATGCTCAACTGCAGTATTTCTGTTTGTCTTCCAAAAAGTAATAATAGTAATAAAAAAACTACTTGTTTGTCCTTCAGATATCTATAGTATTATCTAAAAGATGTGTTGTAGTTTACAGAAAATCCAATTTGTCTCAGCATAATCTATAATTGGGATTAATAAAGTTTTGCGTTCATAAGGTTGAAATCCAGCATGACCCTTGATTTAAAAAAAATAGCAACTAATTTTCAATACTGGATTTTATTTACTGGTAAGTGATTTTGAATGTTTGGATAAGCAGTGGGGGTGATAGATTCAAGGCTGAGGAACACATTTCTCTAATTCAGTTATTAGAGAAGTCTAAACTGAATCGGATTCTCTATCAATATTCATTTACTCTTAATATCTTTCCTTCTCTAACACTCTCTTTGTCTCCACTTTGTCTCCACTTCCTCCACTTCCTCCCAACACACATATAGAGAAATAATCAGGACCTTTGAAACACTACAGGGGACTGCTCTATGCATTGTCAAAATTGAATAACTCTGCCAATGACATTTCTGTTTCTCAGGAGCCCAACTTCCATCCAATATGGGATTAAATAGAGGATTTGGATTAAAACTAAACGCAGAATCTTTTTAAAGGTCATTCTGGAAAGGATAGCATATACTTCTAAAATAAAAACAGTATAGCCATGATTTCAGGGAAAAAAAAAATAGTCTTAAAAAAGCTAGCAAAATACTTCAAATGTGTTAATATGAAAAGTTTGTGAAGAACAAAAGTGAATTAAAAAAGTACTTGCCTTCCACTTCATAGCAGCATACTGCCGACAACACAAATGTCACCGGATGCCATCATCCTTGGAGTCTGTTGAGTTACAAGGATATTACATCACCTAGCAACAGAAATATCTATTTAGGATACAAGGATCAAATGCATTCTTTTAATGTGTTGTAGATCCCCCAGGATATACACAAATAAACTGCCAGAGAAAACCACATGCTTTGCAAGGCAGTCTGTTTGTTTGTCCTTGATGTATCAGTGCTTTTCATTTGGAAGTCTTTGACCTTTTGCTAGCAAAACTGATAATAGTCTTCTTGTTATTTCATTTATGCATTTATTTATTTATTTTCAGGCTGAAAATTTGTACTTAGAGGCTCACTCTTCCTGCTAGGTCTGAAAGAGAGCCTGACAATCACAGTGCCGCTCATGTCAGCCAGCTCATTCTCCTGTCTCCAAAATGAGATTTTTCTTGCATTTTGTTACTTGTTATGTTAATAACTAGATCTGGGAAAACAGTAGGACTACTGCCTTGTAGGATTTTTTTTTTTAATTTAAAGTAAATATTGAAATTCTCAGCAAACTGACATTCTCAGCCCAGTGTCGTCTCAGAAATAGCATACATATGAGTCTTTAGGCCTGTATCAGCCATGGTAGTTCATTGAATAGCTCTCTGACAGTTCCATAACCCCTTACTTCCAGCAGGCCCTCAGTCCAGTCTGCCTCATGGTCCTGCATCCCACAGTTTTCTAGGTTTGGGAGACACCCACTAGGAACACAAAGAGATGTTCACCAGATCTGCCAGAGTAATAAACCAGATCAGCCAGAGTAATAAAATGATTATGTGGAGCAGGATCTATACAAGTGTTTATGGAAACCCATAGAAAACAGCACTCTGGACAGAGTTATTAAACAGAAATTCAATTCTTTCTTGCGTTTCAGGAGTTTCTATTTCTAACTCTCTCATCCTCCACAGTCTGCACTAGCTCTAGCCTACAGAATACCATGGATGAATTCTACTCTTGTAAAACCCTCTGAATAACATCTTAGTCTATTTTTAATGCCTTTGAGCTGGAGAGGGTGTATGTAAAAACAATCTTACTTTTTATGACTCAGGTGTGAGATCTGATTTTGCTCTGTGATTATCACTGTGATACTCTCCTTGGTGTTTTCATTCCTAGCCCAGCAAATAAAAATTGTAATACTTTATTTGCCTCTACTTCTTAAGGGACAAGGCTTCAAAGGGGCTAACCATGATTTCTTCAAAGGGGCTAACCAAGTTTCCCAGAAGACTGTGAAGTTTTAAGATCAAAATCTTGTCCTAGAGACTAGCCTAGTTTTCTTTTTTTCCTTAGCCATTCTTTATTGATAGCTCTATGCTCAAAGAACAACTTAACTAAAGCCAAAGCCCAACTGAAGAGTGGTTTGAAGAGAAGGACTAAAAGCTATGCAGCTTCATAGCAACCCATCAGGTGACAAAATAAATACAAGCTTTATGAGGTATTTAACCATTTTGGTCCTCCTAGAAATGCACAGCAACATTAAGTTGTATCAGCAATGAAGTTCAGTGGGCAGAGGACCTGACACTGTGAGATCTTGCTATTTGTTGGAGCCTTCAATGTCATAAATTAATGCTCTGGTCAATGCCAAAAAAAAGGACAAAAGAACCTAGCCCAACTGCTGTAGTTTGTCCTATCATTTTTTTTTTTTTTATTAGAGTCTATTGCATAACAGAACACTTAAAACGGAAAGCTATCATAAAGTCTACATATATAGTAGAACTCTAGTTTTCCAATATTGACACATTTTGTCTCTTAGACTTCAAAAGCTGCAGTCAGCCTAGGAAGTACAATTATTTCACTCCACATCATTTAGTAATAAAACCAAGAAATACTGTAAATTTACTTTATACTCAGGATTATATTATAGTCTAATTACATGGTTGGTAAATGCATCAAAAATAGGACTAGTTTCCCAAGCTGGGTATACAAATGGTACCATAGGCTAACATGCTTCCAAAGTTGATATATAGAAGACCCTTCGAGACAACTAGCTGATATGTTAAAGAATACTCAAAGACTCATTATTAATACACCAAAGCAATTTAAATTCAATGAAACAATCAGAGGATATTAAGAAAAGGCAGTTTTATGACTACTTTGGGCCTGTCCCTTATCTCAGATAGTCAAGACAAATCCCTGTCACATCATATTTTCTTGCTGTATGATAATGCTTTTTGTGGGAGAAATGAGGCCCACTTAGCTCTTTTGTGTAACTCATTTAAAATAACCCAGATGAATGGAGACACGTCTATTTTACCCTTGTAGAAGACAATAAATAATAAGAATTACCATTAAAGCCATTCAGCTGCTCGTTAATAATACATTAATAAATACTTTATGATCAGCTTTCATGGAAGTATGTTTTTTCACACCAGCTTACAGCTGAGTCAGTGTTAGCTTAAATAGTAGCAATATTTCATACATGAAAGGTAAGAGCCCTGACAGCTTCTACAGGTAAAATGAAAGTGAAAAGCGTAAAAAAGAGCAGGTCCCAGAAGTCCTAAAGTACAAAGCTTAGGTTTCTAAGCTTTCAAAGCTTAGGAAGTATGTAGAATAATTCCCAGAGAGTAAGTAATAGTATAGCAAAAATAGAGCACAGCAGAAGGTGCAGTGACTATTCCCTTAATTTTCTCCTAAGCTTAAGGGTCCAGCACTGTACTGTTTTTAACTGGACAACTTCAGTCCCATACCATGAAAGAGTGAATTCTTCAGAATTCAAAGTTTTCTTTCTTTTATTTTCTAGGACAAGAAGATATTTATATACTGAGGCAATGAGTATTGCATTTGTTCTCCTTGGGGAGGAAGGTGGAAAAATAGGCTTGGGCATCTTAAAAAGATTTCTTCTTTACTTGTATTCTTTTGCTCTTTCAGAAGACTCAGAAGACTCTGTGGTCTTTAGGTAATTTCTTAAGAGATTAAGACTTTTAATTCCTGAATAAAAGGCTGAATGTCTGCTTTTAGAGTAATGATTGTGTTTCCTTAGCTCTAAATTCACCCTATTTATTCACCTTGTTTATGATCAATAGTCCATTTAAATTTTTTGTTGTTGTTATTGTTGTTATCACTCACTGTGAATAAAATTTTTCTTCATGTAATATTAGTGAGCAAACTTGGAAGGAAGCCTTTTCTTATCCTCACATTCCAAATGTACGAGAACCAAAATATCTGATTATTTTCATTTTCATTTTCTCTGTTTTTATTTTCACTTTATTTTTCTAGTCTGGTAGTTATTCTTAAATATCTCCTATATCTTGATTGATCAGGCTTCACTTCCTAGGTTGCTTCATGCCAGGGGCATTCAGGAAATAACTGTTAATTAATTTGTTTATTTGTATGATTATTGCAATCTTTGAAATTAGCATTTCATAAACTTTCAGGCAATGATTTTTTCTATTTTCAAGTTTGGTATAAAAGTCCATTACATTTTCCAGATGATGTGATTTTAATATGCTTTTAGCAGAAAACTTTTGGCTTTGAATGCAAACATCCATCCATACATGTACCTATAGACATAAAAGTCCATCAATTTCTTTCCTCCTTAGGATTTTCAGAAACGTCTAAAGAACTAAGTCATGCTATATAAATCCTATAATTTTCACAAATGTAGATAACTTCCAAAAAGTCTCTGAAAGGAAAAAATATCTACTAAATATTTCATTTGCCTTGATAAAATAATACAAAATGAGGTCTATAAATTGAAACCAATAAAATGTCATAAAGATATAACTGCATTGACACAAAAGTTCATGTATGTTTAAAGCTCTCTCCAAATTTTTCTTTATTTGTTTTTTAACTTGCTTTTCCTTTTAGTTAACTATGGCATAAGAGGAGAGGAAAAACCAGCCAAAGATCATCTAATGGGACATTTACACTATACTTTAGATTATCTCCATATGAATAAAATATTCCTCTTACATTTCTTGGGTTCTTTGCTCAGGAACAAAGTTTTATTCAGAACATATATACTTTTTAACAAGTTTCACCACCCTACAGCTCCTATAAAATAGAATAGCTGTCATGTCATGTTGACCCTTGTATCAATAAGGCCTCTGGAGACAAAATTTTCCTTTGGCTGCTCTACGGGGTCCCTGCACCCCTTCAGAGCCCGCAGGCTCTCCACCCACTTATCATCCATTCCTAGGCTGAGCTCCATGCATTCCAGTTGCTCTCTCACATACAGAGCAACTCCACCACCTTGCCTTTCCAGCTTGTCCTTCCTAAAGAGCACGTAGCCTTCCATGACAGTACTCCAGTCATTTGAGCTATCCCACCACGTTTCTGTGATTCCTATGAGATCGTGGTGCTGGGACCGCACACAGATTTCCAGTTCATCCTGCTTATTCCCCATGCTTCGCGCATTGGTGTACAGACATTTCAGAGGCAGTAAGGGACTGTAAAAGCAAAAGAAGGAGTCCTAACACAGAGGGTTGTCCCTCTTAAGTGAAAAACATCTGTGTGTTTCAACTTCATGTTATAGAGCAAGAGAACGTCATTTACTTATTCTCTTTAAATACCTCAGCCAAGAAAAATTGAGTATGTTAGGTTAAGTGTGAGTTTTAATTTTCTCTTTTCTTGAAACAAAAAGCAAAGGAAAACCAGATTGCGATAACCTCTGTTAAATTTTTTTTTGTGGTACTTGGGCTGAGGAATTACACACTTCTTCCTTGTGTTTGTAGAGTATATACTAAATTCAACTCCTGCCTTCAACATATATCTGCAAAATAAATAGACAGTCATACAGATTTTGCAAAAATGAAAGTGATATAAATTCAGGTGAACGATTTTGGAGAAACTGCAGAAAGCAGGAAGATTTTATTTTCTTATCTATATTTTTTATCAGAGTTACCTAACTGGTTTGTTTCATGGAATAAAACGTGTGAAATGTCCTGATAGAAAAAAAAAAAACAGTGTTCTCTTGAGATGATTTTAAATGTCATCACATTTTTTTCCTGAGTTTTGTGTACATAATTTAGGATATTGACTTAAAAACTCTTTTATTTATCCTTAACTGAAAATTATTCCACTTTACTAAAGAATTAAATCAAAGTTTTACTTATTTAACTCTCCCTGAAGCCAGCTGGATAGAGATTTCAATTTTCATTCAGTACTTGGTAACGAAATGATACCTTAGCCACCAAAGCTGTTTCTACCGTACTGCTCATCGCAGTGACGGGGTGTTAGTGTATCTGCACAAACTCCTGAAGAAATTCACACTGATTGATTCGAAACTTACTTTATCCATTGTGTCTAAATATTCTTCCATTCTGAAGTAAACAAATGTAGTTAATAGATATGCTGTCTCATTTGTACGTGATCGAAGAGTAGCTTTTAGGAAAAGAAGTAAATGGAAGCCTAATCTTTCTACTGCCTTTTAGAGGTACTTAACATTGGTCTAGAAAGAGCATTGAATGAAAAGAATTAGTAATAGCAAGTCATTTGTCCAGTCTTCTGCCAAAGTGAGATTGCTTGCCTATGATATATTATGTTTTAAAATGTGATGTCCAGTCCAACCTTAAATTATTCAGCTGATCTGTTACTTCTTTCATTATACACTTAGACACACTAGATTTATTTTATAATGCGGTCGGGATTTTGCTTCATTTTATTCCATTTTGGTTACTGCATATCCTTTGCAACAACTTACACAGTCTTCTCTACCCTTGTACTTCTCAGATACTTGCTGACTTGATAAACCAGTGTGATCATTTTTATTGGCCACTCAGCCTCTGTAACAACTATGTCTTGCATGCAAAATTGCATGTTTTACACAGTGTAACACTGTAAGTTCAAATGTAATTTACTGTCTAACAGATTCATCAGGTGTCATCATATATGTTTCTAACGGTATTGTGTTCTTCTATGCAGCATTGCTTTCACATATATTATCCACACCATATTTGTAAACCTGTGCATTTAATTCATGGAAACCTGCCAAGACTTTCTCTACATATACTGAGTGCAATGGTACTTTTTGATTTTTTTTTTGTACTTTTTACACTAAGCAACACAATCTTATTGGTTTTGTAGTGGTATATTAATAAATTTCACTATACTCTTAACCTCAAAGTTTGCCTCTATAGTAATATATCCACATGTTTTATTGTCTCCTTCTTCACCTACTTGCTTGTATGCTTCCATTTATTAGATTGTGTATTTTTTCATTTCTGCACAAATTGCTTCTTTCCTTGTTGCGGAGGATCAAATGGACACCACTACATGATCAATGTGATCAAGCGAATGCCGTTTATTAAAGCCGAGATAGCTCTTAATATACTAAACTG
>VZSG01000791.1:0-10389 GCA_013398315.1 Nothoprocta pentlandii
ACATCAAAATGTTAGGTCTACATATAGGGGCAAAAGAGTCCTCTCAACGGATAAGCTCTATTTTTAGATCAAAGAGCGAAACATTAGCATGGGGAGGGGGAGATGTAGGAGTTTTTGTGTTTTTAGGCTTAATAAGGTAGAGAGATTAGCGAAAGTAGATGATATAGTATAGCATAGGGCATAGAGCTTAGGGCATGGCGCTCGGAAGATCTCGCGATGTCACGGGAGTTAGGAGCATAATTAATTTAGGCAGTTTACTGATAACCTCATGCCATACAAGGCGAAAAATTGAAATTAGTCTCCAGCTTGGGCAGTAGGTGAGTTTGCACCTTTCAAATGGAGTATATAGGCAAACTGAACTACGCAATAAACGCCATTTTGCCGCATCCCCCATAGTGGTATCTGTGCTCTGGGGCCCTGGGGTGAGGACAACCCCAGGTCAGTCCAGCTAGCGAACGAAGTTTGCCGACCCCTGTCGGCAACAGCCATCAGTATGTTTTCCCTATAAAAATAATGAGCCTACATAAATAATAGTCATTTTTAAGTGTTCAAGGAGAACACATCCTCTATTTAAAAAAAAAATAAAACACACACACATAAGGCAGATATGTTTCTTTATGCAAAAAGAACTTTCAAGTATAAATTATTTCCAGCCTGTCTAACTCCTTATATATTGCAAACAACCACGTTCATCAGAATGATTTAAATAGATGGCCATTTCAGAATTAGAATGTATTGTTTCAAGACCTAAAAACTAATCTTTAATAAATAATTAATAACATTTAATTTTGATCACTACTTATCATCTTGATGTTTTCACTTAGCTGCTACTTTGATCCCAATGGCAGGGATAAAATACATGCATTAGCTGAATTCATATCAAGAATTTGCACTTTTATTTTAAATAGAAATTTTGAAGTTCAGGATCAGGCCCTTATGGGTTTGATCCACCTCACTACAAGGCTGAATAGTTTTCCAGTAATTTATCAAGATCCATGCTTGCTGCCACATCAGATGAATTGTGTGAAAAAGCTCTGGCTTCATCCAAATCTAACTGCAAAGCAACTAAAATAGGCTTATTCATATATTTATCAGTGTAGAACACTGAGATTTTAAGCACCCTAACAGGCTTCCAATCTGTCTTCCTAATGTCAAAGGTTAACCAGAGTTACCTGCTGTCTCCCCAACCCCAGCCAACCTTTCTTCCTCCCAGCCATCATTCCCTTCATCTGCCTTGACAAAGTGAGACATTTCTTAGAGTGAAAATGAAGTGGGCCAGACATGCTTGACCTAACAATGGAATATCTCTCTACACCAGCTAGATCACCTGAGCTCCTTAATTTCTACTAGAGAACCTGCATATAGCCCATCAGTAAAAAACACATTATGAAAATATTTCAATTGCTAGTAACAACAAGGCTTTATACTTCATTGCAATCTATGTGCTGATTTTCTAAGCACTATTACCAACAATGGACAAAGGCAGTTTTACCAATGCTTTAGTGCTGGGTATAAGTTCGCTAAAAGAATTGGAGATTATCTCTCTTAATGACATACTCAAACTTTTGTCTTCCCAGAACCACTTAGTCATGGCTTTGAAACTCCCACAAGTTCCATCGCTTCCTGTCAATTTAGGTATCATCACTTCATTTAGAAAAAGCAAAAAGCAAAAAACAAAACCACACAAACAGAAAAAGTTTGCTTCTAGTTCTCAATAGCGGCACTAAAAAATTCTCCTGCTTTGCAGACAATTGAGCAAACACAAGCAGTGAATATAGATTTTGCATACAGATTTTGCAATCTAATATTTCATTGTTAATTAGTGATTTGCTTACTTTCATAGTCTTACCCTGAACTCCAAAACATTTGCAATGCCATGTTAGGATCCAAGCATCTCATTTGTGCCAACTTATACATTAAAGGTTTGAATTTGCCTTTGACAATAAAATTATGTATTATCAACAAAAAGTTTCACAAACTCAAAGTAGAGCAGTTAAGTTTTCACTTCCAACTCTGTCATAAACTTTTAGGGCCTTGAGAAAGTTGATTGTTGTGCCCTTCAGTACAAACCTGTAATAAATGGAAATATCTTTTATTCCATTATTTTAATGGAAAAATGGAAATATCTTTCGTCCTCATGTTTTTGCTCTTAAATTGCTGGTTTCTCACAGGCTCTTACAATTAATGGAGAGGCTCTTACAATTAATGGAGAGAGTCAAATGTCCACATAACAGCAATACTCATTCACATTGAGGTAAAGGTTTCTTTACACTGTACAGAGAGTGATTTCAGAGGCACTATTTCCAATAGCAGCAGCAACCATCACACAAGTGCCAGAACTCAACTTTAGCTGGATTACTTGAATGCACACAGGTGAGAAATTTGGAAAACCAGTGCAAACTTGGTCACTATGAACTGAAAGAAACATGGACTATAGGCAACTGATGCAGAACATCCAACAAAATATAACTAGATTTTGTCACATTATTCAACCATATGATACATGAAGACTTAAATATGTTTAACATTTTATTTAAACAATGATCTTTCTCAAAAATAGCATTGTAGTCCTTGTAGCATCAACCAAAAAGGCCCATAATTATAAAACAATCCAGAATACAGATCAGGCAGAATTCAAAGGGTTTTAAACAGATATTCTTAAAAAAAAAAAACCCACACAGTTATAGTTTCTATTTTATAAAAAAAGTTACAGTTTAATGTCATCCTCTCTTACCAGGTTTCTATGATTAGTTTAATGTTTCTGTCCATCTGTGCTTATTGAAAATCTTTACAATATAATTGGAAAATACATATTTGCAGGTTATGTGAGGATTTTAGGTGTATCTATTGAGTTGCATTTCAGTAGTATTTGTACCACCTAAAAATCTTAATATCTATCTGTGAGTGTTCCCCTCTAAGGCATATCTTTTTAGAGATACAACTTAGCACACATTTCAGTGCTTCAACGTTGTCTAAATAAGCTTATATGCACAATGACTCTATCAGAACTTTGGTTCATTCTTCATATTGTTTACATCTCCTCTTCAAGACTGGTGCAAAGGCTGAACATATTATAATGAAATTGCACCAATTTCACAATTCAGAGGTTTAAGTTTAGATATTTAAATTAATAATAAGAAAACCCTCACCCATAATGTGTCAAACATGCATATATTTACATATGAAATGCAGTAAGCAAGTAGTGCTTAATATTAATTTATCATTTATACAACAAAATTATCTGGCCAAAAATTCTGAAAAACTGGCTTCCAGAAATGCTTAACAAATAAATATTTAAGTTGCTGTGATTCAATAACAACAAAAAAAATATATAGCTGAAATAAATCTCTTAATGTGTCATTATTTTCTTTTTGACAGTATTAGGAACAAGCTATCTTCATCTTGGCAAAAAAAGAAGAAATTTATATGACGCTCCTACATCCTGACACTACACAAACAAAATAATGAATTTTAAATATTTCTGGGTAAAGATGAATGTTTACACATATTACTGAAAACATTCAAGGGTGTGAGGAAACAAAACTTAAGGCTTTTTTTAAAGATTAAATTTATGAAAATTTGTGTGAGATGTTTATATTCCATTTTAAGGAATGCTATTAAATGGTAAGAGTTTAAAGTTGAAATATACTCCATCATTTACCAGTTTTTAAATTCATCATTCTTCCCCTCACTGCATTTGTACCATTTTGGAAAAATCTTGTTATTCAGTAAGGTTTCAGTGTCATCAGTGGTCAAACTTGAAGTGGAAGCCAAGATACCGTGAAGTGTAAAACACGTATCTGATAATTTGAGGAAGGTGTCAGAAATAGCAGTCTAATTCAGCAAGGACTGTGCAGCTTCCTTAATAAGTGATGCAGCTTTGTCCAGTTCTTGTTCTGTTTGTTCAACTGTTATCACTACTCGAATACTAGAAAAAGAAAACCAGAACAGTCACAATCACCATTACTCTTTGTTCTTATACCAACTTCAACACACATTAAATCTGTTACCTCCAGGGAAAGCATTATGAATTGAAATTCAGTAAGAAACAAGATACATGACTAAACAGAAATAGACTGCTTTTTTCCCCTCAAACACACAAGAAATGCATATTTTTATCTGGTCTCTTTCCTACCTGCAGATATGTAGCTTGCAGAATTATACCTGGTGAACAGGCAAAGCCAGTATCATATTGAATTCTAAGATTTGGGTAGTTTTGATACAGTTATTTCAGCATATTGGCACAGTATAACAGTCACTGGGGATACCCTCAGAAAGCAGGGCTAACACACTAACATATCCACCTAACGCACTATTCAGTCTAGGCTGCTTAGCAGAATCTCTACATTGTATGAAAATAAACACATCCAATAAAAGGCAAAAATAAATTGACTACTAACCTTGGTGGAGGAAGACACTTTTCTTCTTTCTCCAGATAGCGTGCCTGAGTTAATGCAATACCATTATTCATACACTGCAGAGAAAGAAAACATAGCAGTCATCATGCTGATGGAGGCATATATCCTTGCGCACATATCCATGCATCACTGAGGACATGCAACAGCATTTTATGGTTTTGGTGTCAGGAAAACAATTAACTCTTTCTCAAACAGAGATCTGGAAGGTTATGCAAAAAGTCTTTAATTATTAAATCATATTTATGCATATTTCAAAGGAGAATAACCACATTCTTTCTCTAGTGTAGTCATGTCTGCCTGTCACCTAAAATATACATCATCCTCATCAACCTTCACCTCCGTCACATGAAAGAGAACCAGTGTGTACCAACAATGGAAAAAAGTGCTGAGTACAAAACATACCAAGATTCTTCACGTCCAGGGTCTCAGACAAGTAAAATTACAGAAAACTGCCTCTCCGATTGTTCAAATATAGCAAGAGAACTTTGCTCAAAGGACAGCTTGTATTCCTACATACATCAGCAGTTCTCTAATCAACTGTTTAAATGTGAATTTAACTACAGCTTTGAAGTACATAATAGGAAATACTAATTTTCTAAAATCCAAAGTTCAAATGCATATATTTTTTATCAAGTATTACAACAATTACAAAGATAATAATGCATTTTGAATGCTATGGGAACACTTACATAATCTACAACTCTTTTCAGCAACTTCACATCACTTTCTCGAGATCCACGGCTCTCTTCCAATTGTAAGTGCAATGCTGGAGAGAAAGATTCGCCCACTACCTTTAAGCCAGAAATCCTAAAATAGATAAGAAACTTTTAATATATGCCTGAACAAAATGTTAAAGTTTCAGACAATAAATGCTTCCACTTTCCAGGAAAGAGTGACATTTAACAGAAGATATTTAACAGAGAGATATTTAACAGAAACTTGTCTTTCCTAAAGCTCTTACTAAATCTAGTTATATTAAGTTTTTGTACAACAGCAGCCCACTCCTCTTTTTGCAAAAGGTATCAGGGATTCAAAATAAAGGATTTTGAAAGAATCTTTTCAAAAATATAAGAGAATTGATAATGTCAGACTTAATATTTGCTGATAAAAATATAGCTGCTAACTCAAGCCTTTGGAATTGGCATTCAGATAACCACTAAATCTTCTGCCTTCCTATGTGATAAGAAGCCAAGTCTATAGCTGGCAATACATCTGAATTTAATTATTTCTGTAGAAAAATCTTTTGAACATCTTCTAACACCAAGCCAAAAGCTCTTCTAAAGCCAGGCACATTCACAGAACAACTCCCATGTCTGTATGTGCAGACAAACATGGCCTGGTTGCACTGCACACCATGTTCATCCCATGCACCAGGACAAGCTGGGCGCCGAGCTTCTGAAAAGCAGCTCATCAGAGAAGGATCTGCAGGTCCTGAGAAGACACGAGCCATGGAGACACCTTTTCATTGCGGAGCATCAGCCAGCAAAGTGCCCTTGTGGCCCAGAAGGCCGATAGGATCCTGGGTGCCATTAGGAAAAGTGTTGCCAGCAGGTTGAGGGAGGGAATCCCCTTTTCTGCTCAGCCCTGATGAGGCCACATCTACACTACTGTGCGCGGTTCTGGTTCCTCCAGTATAAGAGAAACTTGGGGCTACTAGAACAAGTCCAGCAAATGTCAGCTAAAATGATTAGGGGACTGGAGTGTATCTCATATGAGGAAAGTCTGAGAGCTGCAGCACTTCACTGCCAAAAAAAAACAAGGCTGAGGGCAGATTTTTCCAATGCAGTTGAATATGTGGAGGAATGCAGCTGAATAGCTGTAAAGAGGATGGAGTCAGGTTCCTTGCACTGGTGTTCAATGGCCAAAGACAGGACAAAGAGAACAAACTGAAATAGTAAGCTCTGTATCAATCTAAGGAACAATATCTTAACTGTGAGGGTGACTGAGCTCTGGAACAGGCTGCCCAGCATTGTGGAGATAGTTAAACATCATGTGGACAGGGTCTTGTGCAATGTGCTCTAGGAGACCCTGCTTGAGCAGGAGGCTTGGACAAGATGATGTTTAAAGGATCCTTCCTGCCTCAACCACTTTGTAGCTCGTTGATAGACAAGACTAAA
Source organism: Nothoprocta pentlandii (assembly GCA_013398315.1). Lineage (NCBI taxonomy): Eukaryota > Metazoa > Chordata > Aves > Tinamiformes > Tinamidae > Nothoprocta > Nothoprocta pentlandii. Next base: position 6,536 of record VZSG01000791.1, read on the forward strand.
TTATTCCCTTCTACATACCATAACAAGACCTTCGTGCCTGCCACTCAGCAGATCCCATAAATGCATACATGTCCAATATAAACCCTAATCTTGATTTCCTGCCTTTGGTGGGCTTGCATCACATAGACACATACAGATTTATACTCTTACTTCAAAATAAAGTCTTCAAATTTTAAAAAAAGTAAAAAAATAAAGTTCAGAAAACAGAACAGGAAAGTTAACAAATCCCTAACGGTAAAACTGAAGTGAGCATGAAAAAAGAGGGGCACTACAAACACATGAAATCGTAGGCTTGAAAAAAAAATATTCTCTAACAGGAAAAGCTTTTTGCATTATGTCTATAAGATTGTCAGTTCACAGTCCAGTCTGGAAAAACAGGTCAAGTTGGCAGCCTTTTCCTTGGTGACAGAATTGCAAACCTTCTAGGGTAATTTATATACACTTGCACACAAAGTGAAGGCAATTTCTTTAATGCACAAAAACAAATGACATATATTCCACTACAAGAGTGCAGGAGGGAACACAGTTTGATAGCAAAAAGTACCAAAGCACAAGGAAAAAGGAGTCCAAGGTCCACTACAAAGTAGAAATTATATGGAATATATAGTAAAATGCATCAGTTATTTGTTATGTTGTCGAAGAGCGACCTCATGTTTAAGAAGCATAATGCAATCTTCAATTAAAACTGCTAATTATAAATAGCACCTCCTCTCTTGCCCCACTTCCTCCACAAAAAAGGAAAACAGGTAAGAAGAAAAGGTAGTTAAGAAGCAGTCTTTTTATCATTTCCAATCAAACTTCAAGTCTTTGCCCAAATGACATGCTTTTGATTAGGTTCACAGAAGCTGCTTACAAGTTTCTAACTTAAGTTTAGTCTAGAAACTTCTTCTATAAGTCACAGCTGTAATAGATAGAAATATACATTTCCTCCTACCCAAATATTTGAAGAAACATTGGAGTTTAATATAAGGTTATTTTATGATAGTATTTTTACATTCATAAAGAGCATTAGCTATGTTTTCCTGAATCTCTATCAAATTAAAATCAAGTTGATATTTTGAAATCCCACATATGCACACTGTAAGTTTCCTGAAATCAGAATTCTCTTTCCATAAGGAATGCTGGAAAAAGAAAGATTTAATTCTGAAACAAACCTTTAGAAATTTCATGCAAAAATATAACATGTCTGAAAGATCTGTTTTTGAAGTAAAAGAGGAACAAAATTGGCCTCTTGATCTCCAAGGATCCTTTTAAGGAGTCTTCTACACTAGTGAATCTAGTGTGCTTTGGATGGTTTCTTGGCTCCGAGGCCAGTGGTACAGAATGACTCACAACTGTACTTTTAAAATGACAGTCTCCAAGCGAGAGTGGCCACATCCAAACTGTCTATTGGGAATGGCTCCTGGCTCATGCTAGCTTTGGAACAGTATCCAGGAATTGTTTCAGAGAGTGCTACTTGGCCTGGGCCAAAAGCCACAGACCCTTCTAACAATGCAATAGTGTAGACAATTGAGTTCCAGGGCCCAGGAACGTTTCCTGGCTTTAACTTACAAGTATAGATGCTACCTCAGGGAGCTACCCAAAAGGGAATCTGTCAAAGATCTACACACCTCAGTTCTGAGGCTGAGCTGCAAAACAGAGCAAAAAGGCCAGACTATTAAGCCTTTAGGAATTCTGCAAAATTCTGAGAAACTGATTTGAAAATTCTCAGCAAAGTCTAGTCTACACAATGAGTAGTGAACTATTTAAGGACTACTACTTACTGTAGTAAGGACTATTACTTACTGTAGGAGGGGTGGGGTGTGTGTGGGGGGTAATCATGCCTCCGTATTTACACACTAAGAAACTTTTCCTTTATTTTTAATTTGTTCCTCTCACTTGTCCATTACAAGAAAAGGGGAGGGAAGGGAGGAAACAGAAGCTGTGCTTTTTTTTCCCCACTTTCTTTTTGCACATCTTCCCTCTAATATTGCTTTACACACCTACTCAGTTTACCTTCCAACACCTTGACATTTCTAAATCCTACGTGTTCTCTTCCATTGTATCCAAAAACAATTGCCTTTGGAATTTATGCAACTTGATCTCAGTATTACCACACTGCTTTCCATAAGGTACAAACAGAAAAATCCCATTTCAGGACAGGCATTTTATTCAAAGTTAATTTGTGACTACTCTCATCACTTAACGAATTGAAGGTGAAAAAGATAAATAAATAAAAGCATCATTCACAGGATAATCACATAATCACATTACCCATACCCATTACGCAGTACTGTTTTTTGCAGATACTAATGAACAAAAAGCTAATCATTTCTCCTTACACAGGGTTTATTATTGTGTTTCAAATGTTTATATTCTTATACTAAAAATGATAAGTGCTGAAGAATATTACAATTACTCTGTCATAAAATGCTCTTACTAGTAAAGACATGAACAACTTTTAATTGACTGTAAAATATTTCAAATTTAGAAGCATCTGTATATTTCTGGGCTGAATAATCTACATGTTTTCAAATCATTATTTAAAGAGAACATGATCAAAAGAGATTAGGATTATTTCATGGTAAAATTATACCAAAGAAACTGAATGTTGTTAAAGACTATCAGAAGAGTTCTAACACTAAAAATGCACTAAAGAGTAAATTATTTCAATAAGAATCTGCATCTTGATCGGAAACGTAATTCACACTGAATAACTGAATTATGCATTTAAATAATGTGTCACTAATAATGCATTATCAAATTAGGTTGTGTTGAGTTTTTATGCATTTTGTAAGTGTAATGTAAGTGGCTAGTAAGTGTTCCTCTTTCATTTGAAAGAATATCAACTAAGCTATGCCCATAACTCTCATCAAATGAGAGTTACTTAGGTATTTCTTTCACTATGATTATCAATACTTTGCACCATCAAAACTCACTGCATTCTCATAAAGACTTTAATACGTAAGAGTTTGCAACCATCACCACTAGAAATACGGTAAAATATCATTTCAATACCTGTAAAGACATTTAGAAAAATTTGTCTAAAAACTCAGGTTTAAACATCAAGAGAATCAGATACACTTTGGGGAGTGTTCTTTAAAGTCCTTTCAAAGGAAAATGTATATTGACAATAATACAAAATAAAAATCAAACAAAAAAACAGCAAAATATGAAAAAAATTCATCATCCTCAACAATAAACAGCTTACCCCTGTAAAGCTCTGTGAATTCGCTTGCACTTCTCCTGAAGAGTCTGAAAAACATCTAGATAAAACAAACAATCCTCAGACCTTGTTCCTGCTTTACATTTCTGTAATCTAAGATTAAATAAAACGGAAACAAGAACTAATGTATTAAAGCACTTCAAAGAATTAAGTCTCTTCACTACTCTTTCTAATACTCATCACTCACACTTCTATCATTAAATGGCAGGTTTGTTAAGATCTCAAAAAAGTGTTATTTCCCTTTATCTCTTTATTCCAGCTGTACTTGGTTCATGATCATCTGGAAAGAATGCCACAAATGCTTACTAAGGGGTTTGAAATGAGAAATTCAGCTTATTCATAAATATAAGTATAGTCAAGCAGACTTCTGTTCCTTGATGCTCTCACCCACTCATTAATGACTCTTAAACAGAAAATTTTGACTGCTGAATCTATAAACCTGAATTCTTTCCTTAAACAAAGATTAATCTTTCACGAGAGCTAATAATCCACAAGTGTACTCTATTTTTCTTTTTTTAAAATTTTGTTTCATTTTTGAGGACCAGGCATGATCCATCACTGTCTCTTTTATTCTCAAGTAACTCATTTTTATGCAGAAGGAGTATTTTTAAAAATAAAAGCAGGAAGAGAAAATTACAAAAAAAAAAAA
>VZSG01000791.1:10643-21577 GCA_013398315.1 Nothoprocta pentlandii
GGATGCAGAAAAGCAGTAGCCCTGACCAGACAATCGCTGCGGGAGAAAAAAAAAAAGAAATAAACAAAAAGACATTTTTTTGTTTATAACAATAAAGAAAAAAATGTTTTACAAGTAGAATTGTTTAAATGTAAAAGTAGCTCTCCTATTCATCTAAAATCTTCTGTAGAATAAGTTCCTATATAGAACCAAATATTATATAATAATTTCTATCATAATATGGCTTGTAAGTCAATAAAATACTCCAAATTCTCAATAGTAATCCTGTCACGTCATATAATAATAAGATATGGCTTACCTGGTGATCAATAACAAAAGATCTACCACAGCAAAATCCTCCAATGGAAGCCAGTGAATTTTCCATATTTGCACTGATAAGATCTATATCGTCTATCTGTCATTTAAATGAACAAAAAAAATTATCAAGAAATGCCTTTGATTAAATTAAGACTACTAACATTATACATCCAAACCTGTCTTACTTCGTATTATTATAAAGACCAGAATGTCCAGAATGAAACTGCATATTCAAATGGAGCTCCAATTAAAATAATTTCAAACAGTATAACAAAGACTTTAGAAATCAATATTTATGGATTTATATATATGTTCCACAAGCTCATTCTGTTTCAGGAACTGCATGTATGGTACATAATGTATGGTACATAAACAGGAAAAAAAAAAGGTTGTATGCATGTGGGTCACTCTTCAAAGAAGTCAGCGTCATGGTGTCCATTACAGAAGTAAGTAGTCCCACAAGTCAGTTAAGGTATATGGGACTAGCACTGAGCACAAACCTAGACAAATCAGAGTTTGGACCCCAGAGATGTAATTGTCTTATTTCACTCATTAGTCGCAAACAAGCTTTTATTTCTGCCATGCTCTATAATGTATACTGATGTCTATCACTACAAATTTCTATTTTGACTGTGTAAAAGAATTTTATGAGTCGATCAGATGGTGGCTGGCAAACCTCACAGCAATTTTTCTAATGCTGTTTAGCATTCACTTGCTCTTTTCCATGCGCTTGATTGAATAGTCAAATGAAAAGATATTTAAAATAGAGGTAGGAGTAGAAAGTATTGAGAAGATGTATCAAAATTTGATACATAACTTTTAACTAAGTTCTGACACTGCCTCTAAGAGACAGTAAAATATACTCCGTACTGAGGAGACGTTGGTTGCCAAAATGGCATTTCTTCCTTCCCTAGCTCAGGTGACTACAGTAGCAAAAACCTGTAAGAATTCCAAAACAAGAGTTCATTCCATTTCAATACTCCTCAAATGAGAATGAAAGAAAGACTTATCACGTTGGGAGAATATTTTTGCTGATTATATTGGATTACTGGAATACTGCAATACTTCCTTTGAAAGGACTAAATAAGCTTTCTCTTAGCTCTTCCTCCTGGATTCACAAGCAATATATGAGAGAGGGCATTGGTAAGTGGCCACTGAGAAAACATTTAGGATTTGCTCCTAACTCCCAAATATTTCTGTGCAAGCACACTGCTTTTTGGGCATATGGAGAACATTATACTGAGCATCAAATAGAAAAAGTATTACATTATACACTGTAAAAATTTCTCTGTTTGATTTCCTCAATAAAAATACATACTCTAAAAACGTTATTTCAAGTAAGCAGGTGAGAGAAAACAGGACCCTGCACTTTTACTACTGATAAGTGGACAGAGAAGAGGAGCAAAAGAAAAATAAATATATCATATGCTAGTAAATATTGTTAATGCCAGAAAAAAAAAAGTAGCAAAATTTGACTCTCTACAGGTCTCATTTACAACATAAAACACAGGAAAATGGCACTTACATTTACACCAAAGTGTTCAGTAATTCCTCGTCCATGTTCCCCAAGTACTCCAAAGGAAAGGCTCTCCTCCAAAAAAATTCTAACTTTGTATTTATACTTCAGTTTTATCTAAAACAATGGAAATAACACAAAACATAAGATAACGCCATCAGAATTTGATAACAAAACGAGTGGAAGGAAACAAGGTAAAGACAGACAACTACAGTATCCTGAATATAGCTCCAAAGTTGAATTCTGTCATTAAGAAATCAAAAAATCTTTCAAACCATTATCGCTATTTAATGCTAAAGATAGAGTAAATTTCATAAATGCTAATGATCATGTACAAAAAAAAAGCTTTAGTTTCTCTTGTCTAGTTATTAAACACTTTCAAGATACTATGTTTTCACAGCATTTCTTTCTTTACCTACAGTCTGCATCACAAGCCAATTTATGTTGAATAATAACGTGTGTTCCTTGGAGATACTGTTTATTACAGCAGTATGAAGGTTTCTTTGAAACTTTTTTTTTTAAGATATAATTTGAGTTTAACAATTTAGCAACATACAGTTTTTGAAAATAGAGTAGATTTTACAGGTTGAAAACTGAGACATTAACTGGATATTTATTCAATTTATTCCCCAATATATTATTACTTACTGATCAGGAATTTCAATAACATGTCAATTTGGGATCCCCATTTCACGAATATTTGAGGAAGGAAGGAGATAAATTAAAAATTATAAGCAAACTTCTTTGTGGGTTTAATCGCACCATATTGTCTTATTGTCATGGTTGTTCATATACAGAGTTTAAAAAGCAAACTGAAACCACTTACCAATTCTGGAAGAGGGCAGATGTCTCCTGTATTCATATACAATCCTTCCACTACAATAAACCTTCGAGTTACACGGGCCTTGCGGGGATTCTTCAGAAACAGATATGGTTTCAGTTCATACCAATAATTACTAACAAACGAATGACTAACTCTCTGATGGTTTTGTGGGAAGGCAAGTAATAGCAAGGGACAGAAGATAATGTCTTTTTTTTTTAAAGTTAGCTTTCACTTTAGTCTAAATTTAGTCTTTATCATAACAGAAGCTGAAATGTGTCATTGGACTATTTGCCTTCATTTTTCTGGCAGTTTTAAAGCTTTTAACTCTTTTTAAAGATTTTCTGTTTTGTAATAAACCATAACCAATTCATTTGAACTTTATGCATAACACACAAACAATACAACTACAGAACAAGTACTGCAATTCTGGATCTCTATTATATTCATAACAGTTATGTTCCCTCATTAGTCAGAACATTTAGAAGACTTTTAAACAACTGGTTTGAGTGACCGCATTCTCAGTGCAGCACAATCCTCTTGGAAACAGCTGTCTTTGTAAGACACGATTCAAAAGCATTCACAACTTTCAAGTCACAATGTGGTCTCTGAACAACAAAAGCCATAAGAATGTTCTGCATTTTTTTCTGTTTAAACTATGATTTTATGGTTTGATCTTCACTGTTCTAAAATGACACACTAATTCAAAATCTGTGAGTAATGGAAAAAAAACCACAAGTTATTCCACGGGTTATACTACTCTCAAAATTAATATTCACCACTTAATTTTCCCCCACATTATCCTATGTTCTAATTTCTTTTATCATCTGATTGTGCTAAACCTTTATATAAACTGAAACAATGTTCAAATTATTGTTTCCTTGCTACTTATTTTACCAGTAGGATTTTAAGCTTCATCATCTTTTTCAGTTCACAGTAAAAGTCTTAGAGAACACTTGTCTTTCCTGAGCACTAAGTACCAAAACTAGGTACATCAACAAATTTTAATAGGGTACCTCCATCAAAGCACCCTGCTCCCAGAAACTGAATGTGCTGCCTAAACAGATTACCTCACTATTCTGTCAACTCAAAAATCTCATGTAGAGATTATTGGACAAGATGCACTTCCCATAAATGTATGTAGACTAGCTCCTTTAAATTTGCAATTAATTCATTACTGATTTATATTGGTGAGCTTACAATTATCCAGCTTACTGCATGGCATTCAAATTGATAATTAACAGGTACATTTTGTCAGGTAAACAGTTATATGAACAACTAAAGGACAAAATCCATGCAAAATCACCAAAGGAGCTCCATGCATCAGTCATTTCATTACAGTGATATCCCATGCCACCACAGCCTCTGAGTTTACTTCCAGTGGTGACAATGACAAAAGCAATAAAATATCTTAATTATATAAGCAATATCAACTGTTCGGAGTACAAACATTTCATCAAAACAGCTGTACCTTTTGATCTTCAGTCTCCTGTTCTTTCAACAGTCGTTCCAGGTGAGTCATATCATTATGTTTAAACAACTTGATGTTACTACGAGATGCCTGTAAGCCCTTCTGAATAGCAAAGCAGGCAGCTTCATCTCTGTAAATAAATAAAGACCTTTAAATCTGCACTTGGTTTAGCATTTATTCAAATAAGAAAGCTGCCTTAAGATCTTTTTGTGAGCTTGATCTGTTTTGAGTCGCTACGTATACTCACAGGAAGCTAAAAACAAATCTATTAAATCATCATAGATTTTACTTAAGTTTGAAAAGTATTTCCAAAGGTTCTCAAATTCGCTCTACACTATAATACTGCAATATTGCACTGAAAGCAAGCAAATTTTTCTTGAAACGTGCACTGGTCCTTTGGTATTCATTGGTGTGCAACACAAATGAACTGGGTGCTATTCCTAGTTACCATACCAGAAGTTCTTTTTCCTGAGTCTCAGTCTGGGTCTTAGCAAAAAAGCACGATAATGTGCCTATAAACACTTACAGTGGTCTTCAGAATATCCAAAACCTGATTTTTAAGATTCGTCAAGATTTATTTCCCCAGAGTTTAAATAATAAGCTGCCATTTTAAGTTTTGAAAAAGCAAATCCCTAGAGAGGGTTGGGAAAATGGCAGTTTCACAGATGGATATCCTAATAATTGTCTCAGTGGCAACTTAAATGTTCAGCACATGGCAAATGCAGTAATTTCAACCAAGTAGCTTTTTTAAGGAAAGGAAGATGACCTTTTGGCTACTGAGAATCTGAAATTATACAAGACAGCTAAATCAATTGCATCTAATTCAATCACATCTTGAATATTGTGTGCTGTTCTGGTATTCCATCTCAAAAGAAAAAAAAAAAACACTACGATAGTGTTTGAAGATGAGCAAAAAAGAAGACCAAGTTATGAATGAACTTTTGTAAGACATCTTTTGGACATTAAATCTTACATCTAAAAGTAACCAAAAATAGATTATAGTAGACAACTACAAAAGCAACAGCAGCATGCAGAAGATGAGTAAGCAGCTATTCATAGCCTCTCTTCATTAAAATCAAATCCATCAATTGAAACCAGTGTTAGATTTATGTTAAGGTATTTATTCATATAATGTTCAATTGTAGCTGTGATATTACACATCACACAAGTGCTCTGGATATTAAACATTTATATTGGTTCAAAAACAATAGAAAAAGAAGAAAAATCTATGAAGAGCCATTAAAGTCTAAATCCTTTGGCTCAGACATTTTTGAGTGTTTTTGCATTGTGCTTCTCCTGGTATTTCACTCTTCCCTAGAGAAACTGCCAGTGTCTACTCAGGGGGAGAAGATACTGGGTTTGCTGAATCCTTGATTAGACTCAATATAGCTGTTCTTATGTTAATCCATAGTGATCTTCATCCAACTAATGCACTGCAAAAATGCATGAGGCACTTGTCTCAAAATGGCTTGCAGGAAAGATGAAAAGCCAGAAGTAAATAAGAGAAAAGCAGATCTGACTACACATTTTATTATGAAGAAAACTAGAATCATTCTTGTACAAGCCCTTCTATACACACACCTTGACTTTCAGCTGAGTGCCCATATCTGCTTTTCCTTGAAAAAGCACTGGTATGCAATTAGAGAATTTTGAAAAAAAAAAAGAAAGAAAAGAAAGAAAAAGAAAAAGAAAATAACATGACATTTGAACTTTTGGTGCATTCTGTTATATGAAGAACATTATTTTCTAAATATCAAATTAATATGCCTTACAATAATCAAAAAATATTTAAAGGATGACTCAAACTCTAATTTCCTGAGGAGAAAACAGTACTTACACAAACACAATGTCTCCTCTTTTTGAATATGCAGGAATAGCACTGGCAATTGTTGCAAATCCATATGAGTATATAATAGCTTCCTCTGTCCTCATGAATTTTGCGAGTCGTTCTTCTAATTCTAAGTGCACATCTATTGTAGAGGAAAATTAAAACAAACTCAGTTTAATTGTTTTCATATCAGAAAGACTCACTATGGTTGCTTTAACAATCATCTAACGATTGTTTATTCATAGCAGCAGCATTGTAACAAATACCTTACCAAAAAGCAACTGCAGTCAATCTGATCTTACTTAAAATGCCAAGTAACCCACTATTAATCAGCAGCTCTGGTAAATTTAGAAATATTTAAGTAGCACTGTGCTCACACATTGGTAATTAACATCTATTTGTTATTCGGTCAGAAGTAGATGAGGCAGACTTCTTAGTCTGTGACTAGGGAGCATAGTTACTATAGTCAGACAATAAACAGCAATATAACTTACAGCAGCTAATGATGTCCTGTTGGCAGACCATCAGTTCTTCTAAGCTGATGCTTCCACTATATCTAGCACAACTATCACAATAATTGAAAACTGCTCTTGACAGGCTGCAAACACATTCTGTGTCCTGAATGCAATTAACATCAGCTGGAGGGGTCTCACCTCAAGCCAGAGATTACTCATCCTTTAGATCAACTGACAAAATTATGCACACATTTCCCAAATCAATTCAGTTAAAATGATCCAGGTTAGAAACAAAACACTAAATCAAAAGATTAAGGAAAGAAATGCCATGTGTTAGTGAAGTTACTTCAGAAGCTGCCAGAAGCAGAAAGGTAACAGAGGCTTAAGGATCCTGCCTAAGCAAGAAAACCTGTATCAGCCAAACTTATTTGAATTGCTTAAATATCTTGCCACTAAGTGCTTCTGCCAGAAGATGGGACAGTCAGAGAATTACACCTTTTATCAACAGGCTTATGGGCAACACTGGGCTTATGGGCAAATAGAGGTCCATAGTGAGACTAGAAAAAAATCACCTCTAGCCAAACGTTATCTTTTTTTTTTGCAATTTTCCAAAGTTCATCAAAACTAAGTTCAAATGAACAAGCAAAAAATGGACCACAGATTTTTTAATAACCTCTGAGGCACCATTACTTCTGCGTTCATATTTCTAGCATTGTAAGGGTGTAGCAAAAGCTTTTTTTAGATTTGTAAAAAGCCACATGAAAGACAAATAGTGCAATGCTTCAAAGAAACAGCATAATCACTTGATGTGTATGCTTATACAATAATAGCAAGAGGTACATCTTCAAAGGACAGCCTCTCAAACCCAGTCAAAAAACATTTTATCTATAAACTGTATGTCTTGAACTTCCTTTTCTGAATGTTTACCTGAGTATCAAAAGTGGAAGAGGAGTTTGTTTACTCTCTTTTTATTGAAAGTCAAAATGCTTATTCACTCGATTCTTCTTTTAAAGTTTTCTTATCCTACCTATCACTGTGATAGCTGTAGTAGCTAAACACACTCAGAGAAAGCTACAATAACCCTTCTTCTCTAAAAGTCTTGAAAAAGAAGGATACTTATTATCTACTTTCCAACAGGAATGTTAAGTCTTTTGTAAGCATCCTTTTTTTCGTTTCTACATGAACTTCAGGAATCTATGAGCTGGAATTGAATCTACAGCTAAGCTTTATATATGTACTTCAATTCAATTGCTGAACATAAAAGCCCCAAAATGATGCCTTTTTTTTTTTTTTTTTTTTTCTCCTCCCTGACAGCAAGCACCAGAAACATGGCAACATGGCATGTTCGGCCAAAAATGCTCTTTTTTGAAGTCTTATCAGCTAAAAAATTCAAATTAGGGGGAACAAGGGCTAAACTATTATTTTGAGAGCCAAGTTATTGATGCCTAAAGCAAAAAAAAATGTTTTATTGGAGAGCAAAACCTACAGCCTTCAACTACTTCAACTAGTACGATTGACTGGAAAAGATGAAGAGATCATCACCCAGTTAAAAATGAAAACTTGCATGCTTCTCATTGAGCTTTTGCTCAGCAACAAGTACTGTAATGCACAGAGGCTATAGAAAATAGTGAGCTAAAGATATATAGTGAGAAAAAAAAAAAGCAAACAAATACAATCACATTCTATTAAAGAGAGGAAAAAAATCTTAGAAGCCTGTTAAATATTCTCATTCTTGGCAAAATTTAAGTCTTCTGAAGGCAAGCACTGCAGGTAAGACTTCAATAGAGCATAAAAAGAAGCTGATATGAATGAGCACCACTTAACAGAAAGAATGCTTTGTTTAATCTAAATGAATGAAACTGGTGAATCTGAAATGCCTATGACAACATCAGTTAAAGCTGCACTATCATTCTATCACAATAAAAACAGATTACTATCTAAATCACCTATTATTCACTGAAATAATTTGCTGTATTAATTTCAGTCAGGTTACATTGCAGCTCTCTTTTCAGGTAGGCTAATCACTATCAAAAATATATTTGCACAGAGGCAGATATGACCAAAACATCTTTCTGCACACTTACAAAATGTAAATATAGCTAGCAATGTCAGTAATTGCCAGTTTGGAGCTTGGCATGTACTAATACCCAAGTTCAGAGTAGGACTACTGAGACCAAAGCACCTATCTCCTTTTATAAATCTTATTTGCAAGCTCACTTTACTTTTGAGTAAGCTAGCAACAAAATCTATAAAAGCTAAACCTACAAAAACCTCAAACAAATAAACCCACCCTCACCTTGTCATTATGGAGAAAATCACCATAAAGATTCATTCTTTCATGATCCTAGTCACATTTCATGGTTGGCAAGGGAATTCCCTACTGAATTGAGATCATCTGAGGGAATCTGGCTTCCCAAGACTCTCCTGTGATCAACAAGCTACTACAACCTTGATTAGAAAAGAACTCTATCTTCAGACTAGTATCTTCAAGACAGATGGTCAAATACTTGATTTTGTTCTGATATACAGTATTCCTAAAAACAAAATAGATGTAGCAACTATGTCACCAGTTAATCTGATTGACTAAAAATGTCGAAGTTAGTCTTACGCTGAATTCAGGTCAAGCCTACCTCTATGAAATCATCTCAGCATAAATACACTGCAAATTCCATTACTTCTGGAAAGCATCTGGAAGGCTCAAAAGACAACAAATCTGTATTTTTAGCCTACAACTGGGTAGTATTCGTTTATTACTCTTCAGTTTCTGGTCAGTATTTTACCAACATCTATGAAAAATCACTTCAAGTGGCTGATATTAAGCAGCTTATTTGTTCTTAGTAAGTGCGAAAAAACTGTCAGTAACACCCTCTTTCATTCTCTCCACAGAATCAGAAAGGGTTAACTAAGCTTTAGCACAGAGCCCCAAGGTCAGACTGCCCTCTTGTGGCCTTCTTAAGAACATATTGCTAACTGAGACTGATAAATTCATTATACTTGATTACATGCTAATAAGTTTATTTTCTCCACTGTGGCAGTCAACGCTAGAGTGGACTATATTTAATTTTGTAACCTTTGCACAAGAAAGGGCAGAGTTTTTTGTCTGAAAGGCCAGAGAAAAATCGCATAAAAACTGATAGAAAAACAATGTTATAAATGCTTCCAATCCTTACTATTACAGTAAGAAAAATGTTACAGAGTTCTTCAGACTGAAAGAAATAACTTGCTGCCAATACGTAGGACTACTTTGTCCAACTGACTGTTGAAGTCTGAATATCTTTAAAGGTAAATCAGAAATAAAAGTTACTAACCAAAAGTGCCATAGAATCCTCTAGGTCCACAAGTGCCAACACCATACTTCTTCAGAGATGCCTGCGCTGCATTCTTTAATAGAAAAAAATATTACATGAAACATTTATTCCCAAAATAGATTACCAGTTCTTCTATACAACTCATACAACGTCATGCCACTGTACATTTACTAATTCTTGGATTGCAATATAATCAGCTCCACAGAAAGAATAACTGCCTAACAAATTCTGTGAATTTATTCCACACTACAACTATTTTAGACTAGTGTTTAAGCATCATTCATTGTATTTTAAAGAAAACTTACAACAGACACTAATCTAATATGCAACATCAACAACTCCAAACAAATGCATCAAAGTTTTACAGAAAAAAATGTAAACAGCATAAGGCTTATGATCTTCCTCGCCATTTAGAAGTGGTGCCATGTTCCTTGACAAAGTTCGAATTTTCTGAAGCCGTTCCTAATTTTGAATTAACATACAGACTCAAAGAAAAATCATGTAATACAGAAAAAAAAACAGGAAACACATACCTTAACCTTTTCATTATCCAGAAGTCCAAGGAAATTAAATGATGCAAAGTTTATACATTCCTTGCCATTAACAGTGATCTTATGAGTGGGAGGACTAAAAAGATTAGAAAGAACTATTATTACAAATGAAAAGTTGTTGTTTTCATAAACAGTCAAACAGCAGCTTAGCTTTTTTTTTTATTTTATTTTTCCTCTAACAGCAAAAGGCAAAAGCACTTTCAATATTCTCTTTTCCCACTTCTCTCCCTTTAACCACCAATTGACAGTAAAGTTCAGTGTCAAGGCACAAAAAATCAAGCAAAAGTCAAATTCCTGTAGCTTAATAAAAAAAAATCCTTAATATTTCCGCAAGAAATTTAAGAAGAAATTTAGAGTTTGTTTTATTGAAAACCTATTTCATACAAAGGTGACTAATGTTCACTAACAACTTGTGATGGAGAAAGTCGAAGCTCTCATCAAAACACAGACTTAATTTGCTAACAGATTCTTTCTCAATCTTCTAAAGGACCATTACTTTTTAAGTACCCCACAATAGGTATGTTAGCAATACCATATAGAGTGCTTTGCAACCTCAAAAATAAGATAAACAATTAGTCTTTGCAAGAGGAAAAAAAAAGTTCTTTATAGTTTCCCTCATCTCATTTCTTCTAGTATAATACATTTCTTAAGGTATCACTGTATCATCATGGCTTTGCTTACCCATCTA
>VZSG01000791.1:21687-32819 GCA_013398315.1 Nothoprocta pentlandii
AAACATGGTAACACATACAAAATGAACGACAAACTGTTTTACATACTAAGAGAGGGTGAAGTTTGTCCCCTCAAGACTGTGAGTCAAAAAAAACTTTACCACTTTACTGAAATATTTAATACTTTTTAGAATAGCTATGAGCCTATACAAAACCAATCCACACATTACATCCAATATGCAGTATTTAATTACCACAAACAAATATAATTGAGACATATTAAGTCGGCATTCATAGGAGACATTAACACATCATAATCACTAGCATCAATATGGTTCCTCCTGAAATGCTAAATGAAAATGCTCTTGACAGAAATGCTCTTCACTTGCAATTAGGACAAAGAAACTTCAATTTTTTGTATTACCTCTGAAACTCTGCCGAGGCTGATAGGCCAGGTTTCAAGCTCATTGCTGTTCTGTGTGTAAGGGTAAAGTGATTGACTAGCAGACTAAACCTTAGCACACAGATGCAAAGTTGTCCCCATAATATCTGTTAAGTTCAACAGCCATAACATATTAATTCTACTTCTTTTCTACTTCTATTGCAGTAGGTTGCCTGCACTGGAAGGTCCTAAATAATTAAGCATTTCCTGAAACAAGCTAAAAGGTTTCTTTGTTCTGATCTTAAAAAAAACAAAACCAAAAGAAGTTCCTTCAACCTCCTTTTACTCTAAAGCTACTGCTTTGTTTCAAAGTCCTGAATAAAACAGGGTGAAAAACAGACACTCTTCATATAATAGAAGTCAATTAAAACAGGCATCCTTTTCCAGAGCAATCATTTCTTCCCTGTATTGATCAGGCCTTCAAAATGCAGCAACTTCTGAGAACAAATTATTGTGCTATGTCATAACTTTATTTGAAAGTATTAATGTCACTGTCAGGATATTAAGAATGTTTACATTTTACATGTTATCAACATAAGTAAACAAAGTCGAAGCTTGGGAAAGAAATTTCTTAAGCAATTTCTGTAATACTGTGATTCCTGGCTAAAACACTACAGATGTTTTTTATAAATCTCGAAACATCCACCTAACAGTGTAAAGCTGACCTATAATTCCCTGAAAAAATATGCAATTTCTTCACAAAACAACTTTGCCATCAAGCATATTCATATTTGTTGTCCAAATTTATTACCCTTAAAAGGCACTATGCTTCACAACATACCAAAATGCCAGTCCTCAAATCAAACTCATGTGAAATGTTTTATGTCCCCTTAACTCCATAGCCACAAGCGTCTGTAATCACTTCTATACCTCTAGGTCTACTCTAATATTAAAACACTTCAAGGTTACCAAACACTATATACCTAAATAAATGCTAGGACAAAACCAACAAATCAATATTTTAAAAACTGCTGAATTAAATAATTTAAATTAAGAAACTCTATCTTAAGATTGTCTTTATAAGAAGACCTTTCTAGTGGTAAATCTAGTCCTGTTAGCTACAATGGCAGTTCACCCATGAAAGTTTTGAGGGCTACTGAAATCCTTGCATTGCAACCCACTTAGAAATATAGACATCAACAACTGTTTAGGCTGAAATAAAAACAGTTTACTTCAGTCAGATTTACCCTGAAACAATGTTATAGTTGAGAGCTGGGTGGTCTTTTGACACAGGAGGAACAAGTGGCTCTGGCTGCCATTCTTCAATCAATTCTTCTTTTTCCTGAAAAGAAGAAAGAATACTGCTTAAAAAAAGCATTTTCATTAGGAAAGAAAAATGGAAACAATAGTGGGAGTAACATGTGAGCAAAATAACACATATGTATTTTCCATACAGCGGAGAATATAAACTTCAGAATATTTGAAATGAGGAGGACAACTACTAAATCACTTATCCTTGCCTCACCATGTAGGAATAGCAAAAGCATATTCATTTTTAAGTGCTTTACAAATATATACCAAAACTTAAATTTCATGAAGGACATGCACAGGACCAATATCCCAGATAAATTTATGTGGGACTAGACTAATGTATTTTACTAAGAAATTATACACAAGACAAGAGACATCAGCAATTATTAAGACAAATCATCTGTCTCCTCTTGCCATGAAAGAAGAACTTTTTCAGATGATTATTTATCAGATGTGCGTTGTTATACTGGTAACATAGTTGTTAAAATGCTAACTTTGAATTTTACGATTATGGTGTTGTTAGATTTCTCTATTACTTCTCAAAGTAGCACAATCTTTAGGACTGCGCATTTCAATACCTAAGTATTAATACTATCACTGATTTTTAAAAATCAGTCAGCTTAACATTTTTCCATTTTTATTTTTCTTATTAATAAATCTTTCAAAAACTTCAAGATAAATAAAAAACTAAGATATTAGAAATCAGAAGGAAACTATAGTTAATGACACATCTTCAACTCTCCTTCATTTGCATTGCTTTCCTTTTTCTAAACTAATGAATAATTATTTTAAGTATTGCTGAAATATTAATTAATATCCCAAGAACTTGGTAAAGGTCTATTTCAAAACTCAAATGGAAATCTAAATACTCATGTATTTCAAAAGAGATATTTTTATGGGAGCACAGTCACTTTTTTTTTTAATACTTTGCAGACGTACTTTAAATACCTTTTTATTCTCCTTTCTCATGTTGGATTTCTTACTAGAATATTACCCAAGAGGCATATATTTAAAAGGAAGTAAGTGCCATTAGTATATGCAACTGAATTAAATTTAAATATGTTCAGTATTTTGAAGTAGCTAGAATTACATTAGAATTACAGAATCACAAAATCCTTAAAGTTGCAAGGGACCTTTAGAGGTCACCTAGTCCAACTCCCCTGCACACACAGCGTTACCTACAGCAAGAGATGCTTAGTTTCTTTACCCACTGCAGACAAGCTCCTGAGCCCTGCATACAGCTGCAGCACATGGATTGGAATGATATTTCTTCAGGGTTAAGCACTAAAGCTACACATCTGCTCTGTACCAATGCCATCCATATGTATGGCAAATAGCAGACTGGAATACTTAATTAAGAAAACAAAAACAAATAACTAATAGAGAACTGATCAAAGCTAAACTAAGCTATTAATTGAAAAACAAAAGAGGATGTCACTATGCATGCTCACACAGCCTTCAATCTGCTCCTCTATACTTAGTATCCACACATTTCAAGTCCCTATAGCTTCTATCAGTAGTTTAATGCTCAGTTTAGAGCATCAAAAATAACTTTAAAAAGCCTTAGGAAATGGCATAAATCAGGTAGAAAACAACGCAGCCTGTCAGTTACAGAAGGATAAATTTAAAAACCCAATTACTTAAAGACTTCAACATAAAGAAAGTTTAAATGTTTATTATTACAAAATAGTTCAAAGGCAGAGTAGGCAATATTACACACCTCTTCTTCAAAAGGGCAATATTAAAGCTAAGCAAACAAGTACTTTGCTTTTTCTTTCTTAAATTTCAAACTCTGGGTACCAAGTATCATTGAACAGTTTAAATACTTAAGCGTAGAAATTCAGTTAAAACCTCTCTAACATGGAATTCAGCAGAAAGAAAAGTGACATTTACAAAAAGGCATTATAACTAAAATAAGCCATCATAATAAAATTGTAACTGACATGTGTGAATATGCAGTTCCTAATTAGTACTTCTCTTCCTTCCACTCATACCAACTTGTGAGAAGCTTCGATTCATTCTTCAAAATGAGTAAAGCACACAAAAACTAACAGCATAGGTGACAAGATGTGTCAATAACCTGACTTCCCCCTCCCCAATATAAAATGCAATATACAGAAGAGTAAACCTCATTCTCAAAAGCAAAACCTCACTAGTTCCAGTGCATATTAACAGTCACCTGCTACCTTACTCCATTTTAAAGAACACAGAGACATAAAGGACAAACATTTCTACATTCTTCTCTCATATCTTCTCCTTCCACATATTTTCCTGTATGCACTGCACGGGCAGCAGTGTACCAAATGTTTCGGTAGCAGAAGTTTCTTTACTACTGTGGAGGATTAGGGATATTGAGGACTGTAGTCTGTACCAAACCCACCTTATCAAGAGACTATCCAAACTAAACTGGATCAGCCAACTGGCCTCTCCTGCTGACCTTTTGGACTAAATGCTTATGAATATCTCTCGACCTTATGAGAAGTTCATTAATATAAGATGGTTTCCATGGAGTGACTGCCTTGGAAAGCTTTTACTCCAATATCCTCACATTTAACAGCACTTCTGTCTTGCACCTTCCACAGATATACAACACTTTAGACCAATATAAAGAAAAATGATAATTTTCAAGTGTACAGAAAAACAGTTTTTGACTTGCAGCTGTGGAATCTTTAATATATGGTTGATTCACTTGGTTCTTCTCATTTCACTCTATTGGCAATTCCTTTTTGATGAAAAAAAACTTCCACAAAATACCAATTTCTCTCATTCTGGCTGTAACATAAGTGAATTCATCTCTCAGCTATTCCTTCCCTTTTATAATTTTTATACACACACGTATTTATACTGCTGAAGGGTGAGTAACTTTTATTTTTAAAGACCAAATAGTAACACTAAGTAACAGAAACACTTCAGCTGCACACACATCTAAGGCAAATTATTTAACAAGTTGCTTTGCTGACCCTGTTTTTCAAACTGGGTAATAATTATGTTCATGTAGATGGTTCTTTGGTAACGCAAGTGTTTTGAAACAGTGTAATACACACATCTTTGTCAATATGCACAGATTAATTCATTTTTATTTGCAATCATTACACTCCTCAAACCATAGCTCTCTAATTTGGTATTTACAGAATCATGATATGATATATCAGCATACCATAAATTGCCACAACCATGATTCACACTAGTTGGAAGTTTCTCTCTGTCAAGCCATATTAATATTTAAAAGAATTTTTATATATGTAGGAAGTCTTGCCTGAAAACAACTGAAAACCTTTAACAGGAACAATGCACCTCTGCTCTTCTCTGCAGAACTGCCCATGTCAGAATAACACGTGTGCAAAGTGCTTCGTTCCCATGGCCTACAAAATTTCTAATCCATTTATTAGATATTTTTTTCTCCGACAGGAACTCACTAATACCCAAATATCTCTATAGTTTAACTTTTCTCACACTACGGTTGTAACAGAAGTACTGAAATAAAAAAAAAAATCCTCTTATACAGAAATGTAAGAGGTTGCTTGCAACAACCTCAAAGATAATGCAAGAAGCTCATTATCATGTATTTTAGAGTTAAAGTCTTTTCTGGCAGGCTTCTTGCTCTCATACCAATGCTACGTGGTTGGAGAGCATGCATTGCATCATTCTACAACAAGCCACCTCTTGTAACCTACTACACTGCTTACTAGCACTGTTAGTTTTCTATATAAGTAGCATCCTGCCTGGCCATAGATTTATTAGTACCTCCTGCAATCCTAAGCTATCAAGCACTGACAGTCACAGAGAAGTACCCCCATCTTTCTAGCTAATGACTTGGGAAACTGTGTTATTAAAAGATGCTAGACAATCAGACTGAAAAGTTGATTAGTGCTTGAAATTAGTTTGGAAGTACTCTGCTACACTTCTGACTAAATGGAGAACCTATCTTTAAGGTGGATTTCTTCACTATTTCAGAAGTGAGACTCCCCAGTTCACTTGGTTGCACAAGATGCCATCTACCTCTGACTCCCCAGAACAGGCTAGTCCTGAAAGATGGTGTTACATGGCTACGCAATAGTGCTATTATATGGTAATTTGATCCAGCTCTGCTCTGGCAGCATCCCCCACAATAACTTCAAGAAATTCCACATATGGTTACAGGGTTGTTCAACATGAAGGCAGTCAGTACTCCACTGTTAAGTCTACAGCACTTGTACCCATACAACCTACTCATTCCTTCTGGTGTGGCAGAGATCGGACACTGCTGCATGAATCAAACCAAAACAAGACAGATGACAAATCAGTGCTCTCCTTGCTGAGCAGCTGACGTGTTCCAACACGCAGCTCAACAAGCACACAGATGCCTGTCTGGGATACCATATTGCATAAAACAGACCAGTATCAACTGTCTGAGGATATTTGATGAAAGTTAAGTAGTTTCTGTATCCAAGATTGAAAAGTTATTTTTGCAATTCTCACTTGAATTACAAGAATAGGACTCAATCACTCTAAACTTCTATTATATTAGTCTCCTTACTTCTTCATCTGTAGTAGGCCTATATAAGCACTGCTGTACTTACGCCTACTTTTAAAAAACTGTGGCGGCAGACTAGACATTTCCCTATAAATATTGTTCTTCCTATTGAAAACATTACCACTTCACAGCTCTGAAGAGGGAAGCAAAGATAACTAGATCAGCTTAAACCTACCATCATCAGCTGTCAACTAGCTTATGCTATCAGATTAAAGAACATTCACTCCCTATACTTTTTTCTACCAAGATATAGACAACAAAAAGAAAGAGGTGATAAAACTTTCAGCATCCTAAGTCAAGGCATTTGCTCTAATAAATCTCTTTGCAAATTGCGTATTTTTTCTGTGCCTTGCAGCTTTGAGTTAATACATCCAGCATCTATACAATTAAATCTTTATCACTTTGGTTTCTTGCTAGCAGAAACAAAAAGTTGCGTACAACCTTTTCTGGCCTAGAAAAGGTTGTACACACCTCATCAGAAGAGGACAGCAGTAATATTATTGCCTCTGCTCATCAGAAATCCTGCTATCACTGTCATGACAATGAACTTGATTCTTACATCCTGCCGTAACAGGATCTTTTCCAAGTTTGAGCCATTTCTATATGTTCATTTTTTCCTTCAATTCAGAGTCCCTGTTCTCATCCAGCTTCAGCAGACAAACAGCCTATGCAAACTCCCAAATGCTCACTGCCCAAAGCTAAAAAGATGCAGAACAAAACTCCCACACACACTATTCCAGATTTATCTGAGTGCTTTTGTGAACTTTAGGTCAGGTCTGTCAGTGAATGAAGGAAATGATACATAACCAGATGATACAATTCAACACACACACACACACACACACACACACATACAGAAATACTTGTGTGATCATCAGCGCTGTCAGGAAGAGACAGGGTTCAGCTTTGTTCAGGTCATCAATTACCAAATCCAGTTTGATGCAAGAGTAGCAGAGCATTTCTTACCACCATCTATGACCAAGAGGTTGAATTAAAAAAAAAATAGAAATGATTCTGATTCGCTAAAATATCAGAGATTAAAACTATCTCAGGAGAGGAACAGTGAATTCTCTATTGAATACATACTTAACTATACTAGTAGTATGTGAGCAGTACTATATATACATATATACATATCAGTATGTAGCAGGTCAAGGGAGATGATCCTGCCCCTCTCCTCGGCTCTGGCGAGGTCGCACCTACAGTACTGTGTGCAGTTCTGGGTTCCCCAGAACAAGAGGGACGTGGAGCTTCTCGAGAGGGTCCAGTGGAGAGTGACAAAGATGATTAAGGGACTGGAACATCGCTCATGAGGACAGACTGAGTGAGCTGGGCCTGTTTAGCTTGGAGAAGAAAAGGTTGAGAGGGGATCTGATTAACGTGTATAAGTACATGAAGGGAGAATATAGGGAGGAAGAGGCCAAGTTCTTCTCATTGGTGGCCAAAGGGGACCCATTGACCACAGGACAAGGGGAAATGGGTGAGAGTTGAAACACAGAAAGTTCCATCTCCAGGTGAGGAGGAACTTCTTTCCTGTGAGGGTGACAGAGCCTTGGAACAGGCTGCCCAGGGAGTTTGTGGAGTCTCCCTCTACGGAGGCCTTCAAAACCTGCCTGGATGCCACCCTGTGCCACATGCTCCACGTGTCCCTGCTTGAGCAGGAAGGTTGGACTAGATGATCTCTAGAGGTCCTTTCGAACCCTGAATATTCTGTGACTCTGTGATTCTATGAGCGGACTTCTCCCTAATAGACTTAACCAGGGGCTACCTAAAAAGCTGCTGCATTATTTTCTTAGATGATCTGAATATTTCAGTGCTTTGCCAGTCTGGAGTCCTCCTTGCATTCACTTCTTTGCATTTTTAATACAAAAGATAAACATCCAGAACCCAACAATCACTTCAAAAGCCTCATCAAATCTTAACCACCCTTTCCTGATTTCTGCTCAGTTCATCTCTTACCTGTTGATGTTTAATTAGAACAAAAACACACACACACACATCCCAGTGCTAGGACACTTCAGACTGTTTACTCTCTTTCCAAAGGGAATGCTTCCTGTATATGTGCTCACCTCTATAGCTTTATGACTCCAGACCTTGGATCCCATTCAATGATCCTGAAATACACTTTACTGTAAAGCCCATATGCTTTACATGTATCCCTACTGTAAGCAATATGAAAGCATGATGGTGCATGATATAGTCGGAATGACAAGGTATAAAAAAAAATCTGCCGTAAAATACCTGCAAATCTGTTTCACAAACAAGGGTCTCTGCATCACAAAGAAATTCCAGTCTTTTATGCTATTGGTGAAGCAATTGGTGAATTACTTTAAGTTCTGGTAAACCAATTCTGGTAAAGCCTATTATCTACTTGGGATTTCAGATCAACACCTCACAGAAAGAAGCCAAATATCACATAGCACTATATTTCTATAGCAAATCTGTCACTGATAAAATTAATGCATTCTTACCAATCTCAGTATTTCCACATTAAAAGAGTATGTCCAATCACCCTTCCAATATATCCATTTACCCCCTGTTATTATCACAGACTGTGCCTCAGACAAACTAATCCTGGGAAACCTCCAGGACAAATTCTGCTCATTCCTGATAGCTTCTAGATAGAGGTCATGGGAAAATCTCACGTCTTCACACACTTGCTCATCGTTTATTGTTGTTTGTAATAGTTTACATTTTAAAAGAAAGCCATACCTAAACTAGAACTGGTGCCAGGTATTTATAGCTCAGCAATTCTTCCATGGTCATATAGTTTCTTGAACTCTCTAGTACAGTGTTTACTTTAACAGCAACACCTCAAGTGTGTAAGTAATAAGTGTTTTCTTATCCCAAAGAAAACTCCACTAAAAAGAAAAACTCTAGCTCTATATGCAGTGCATCAGTGACTCAATTCATTGATCTTCAAACACATGAACAGCTATAAATTGTTGCTATAAAAATGAGAAATTTCCCAACATACCTTGGGTGTTAGATCAGATCGTTCTTGAAGCTTGTAAGTCTTGGAGAAAAGGAGTCTGATTATCCATAATATTAGAATTCCCTCCAAAATGAGATGGTAAGCTGGTGCCTGGAAATAAAACAAAAAAGCAGAGAGCTGAAGCACTGCAGATAAGGCTTAGAAGCTGCAACAGTGACTGGGAAAGGAAAAAGTTTGCACAAGAGCAGCTAAGAGCTTAAAAGTCTCACTTATGTCCCTCCAGAACTGGGAACTGTATTGTCCACTAGCAGACCACAGACAGCACATGCTACTGTTGTTAACAAGGAGACCTCATCCTGCCCACAGAGCCCATTTCTGCATTCCAGCAGTCAGTTTCACAGGTGCTTTGAGTTGGTACCATCCAACAGGGCCATCAAAAGCAGTTTTGCCCCTGTGCTGCTTACTCTCCTGTGTGCACACAAGAGGATTTACGAACGCATACAGCAGACTAGAACAGAGAAATGATGCAAGTTAGTCTCTTCATATGATTAGCAGCAGAACCAGTTTAAAGCATGCATGGAACTATACTATCACTACTTGACATCTAGTTTTAAATGACTGGTTCAGTTACTCCTTCCCAGCAAGGTTCCAGTCTACACTGCCGAAGTCAACCCCTGCTGAAGTGCACACACAGTAATCCATGTTCAACTTGGTCAAAAAGCTCTCAAGTGTACAGTTTCTGGTGGGATCTGACATGCAAATAAGGGACACAGAATGCATCACACATCCAGGAACAAAAGGAAACTGTACACTAAGTTTTAAAACCAGTAAAGAGTTTTAAGGCATTATCAGATTATAAGCAATGCAATTGTCATTTGCAGAGCAGTATTTAGTTTTTAGTTTGATTTAGCTTCATTTAGTTCAGCAGAGCGATCAGGAACATGCTGGGATAATGCAAGCAGCCCTTGCAGAGAAGCCACAGCGCTCCTTGCAGACAACTTTCCTGTGTTTCTCCACACCTACTCCTATCCTGAATTCAATGCACTACACTGATCCACCAACCTTGGTAGCAAAGCACTTCCATACTGCAAAACCTGTAATAAATTTCTTTACAAGTTACTAATCACAGAATGGTTAAGGTTGGAAGGGACCTCTAGAGATCAATCATTGCCTGAGGAGTACCAGGTGGTATTTTTCTCCCATTTTACAACACAAATAGGACAATACAATACTAAGAAGGCAATCTCAGTAAGAATAACAGATATTGTCGGAACTGCACTCTTGAGAAAAAGTATTTCTCAAAGGGCCCAATCCCGGGGTTTTCTCCGAGGAAGTGTGAGGCACTCAGCTTAGGAACTCCACATTTACACCTGGCATTACCAAATCAGACATACATAATATCCAACCAGAGCCTGAATCCTGAGGAGCCTGTTCACACTTAACACAGAGAAAAACTGAGCTTCAAACTTCTGTGAATAAACCATTCCAGGAATCCTCCAGTATTATTCCGGAGCTCTTCAGTTTCCTTTCCACCTGCCTAATCTTGCAGAGAAAGGAAATTAGAGAGATTAACTCAGCAGAAAGACCCCTGCCAAGCTCCTGCAGATGGGGAAAAGCAAGAACACATTACCCGGCAGCACCATGGAGGAAAGGCACAGAAACGACAGTCTCTGACTAGTCATTTATTAAAATACTCACCTTTATTCACCCAAACACACAAACTTCACCCTTAGCAGCCTCACAGCAATACCACAGACTGAATGTTTTTCGTAGGGTCTGTTATTTTAAAATACCTGCCATATTCGATCTCTGCTGGTTTCAAATGACAATCCTGTGTTCCCAACGCCCAGCTAATTCGGGGGGAAGAGAAGGAATCAGACTGCTGGCACGACAGCACTGCCCATCACTAGGACACGCTTTTCATACCCCGAAACAAAGTCCAGACACCAAGGTGCCACTCCGATCTCCCCCGGGGCACTCCGGCACAGACCCTTTCAGGTTTCCCTTCTTGTGCAAACACGGCTCATAAACGACCAAGCCTGACTTTACACTG
>VZSG01000791.1:37477-86788 GCA_013398315.1 Nothoprocta pentlandii
CTGGAGAGTTGGGCAGAGAGGAACCTCATGAGGTTCAATAAGGACAAGTGCAGGGTCCTGCACCTGGGCAGGAATAACCCCAGGCACCAGGACAGATTAGGGCTCGACCTGCTGGAGAGCAGCTCCACGGAGAGGGAGCTGGGAGTCCTGGTTGACACAAAGTTGCCCATGAGGCAGCAGTGCCCTCGTGGCCAAGAAGGCCAATGGGATCCTGGCCGCATCAGGAGGATGTTGGCAGCAGGTGGAGGGAGGGGATCCTGCCCCTCTGCTCAGCTCTGGGGAGGCCGCACCTGGAGTATTGGGGGCAGTTCTGGGCTCCCCAGGACAAGAGGGATGTGGAGCTTCTGGAGAGGGTCCCGCAGAGACCGACAAAAATGATTAAGGGAATGGAGCATCTCTCGTATGAGCAGAGACTAAGCGAGCTGGCCCTATTTAGCCTGGAGAAAACTGAGAGATGATCTAATTAATATGTATAAGTACCTGAAGGGTAGGAAGGGGACAAGCTCTTCTCGTTGGTGGCCCACCGGACAAGGAGTAATGAGTGCAAGTTGAAACACAGGCAGTTCTATCTCCATGTGAGGAAGAACTTCTTTCCTGCGAGGGTGACAGAGCCCTGGCACAGACTGCCCAGGGGGGTTGTGGAGTCTCCTTCTCTGGAGATCTTCTAAACCCACCTGGATGCAGCCCTGTGCCCCGTGCTCTGGGTGTCCCTGCTGGAACAGGGGGGTTGGACTAGATGATCTCCAGGGGGTCCCTTCCAACCTTAACCAGTCTGTGATTCTGTGATATTCTAAGATTAACAACATATTTTTCCTGCTTGTACTTCTGTTGGTAAATGGCATTTTCTTTTTTTCTGATGAAAAGTAGAAAATTACTATTAACCTTTGCAGGCATTGCAGTTTAAAAATATTGTCTGTAGTCTTGCAGAACATATCAAAACTGGGTTGGAGTTGTGGTCTATGCAATTGATGTTTTTCTTGATTTGGTGAAAAATTGAATGACAGACAATATTTGTTGATTTCTGCTTTCAGTAAAAGCAAGAATAATTCCTGATCATGAGGCACAGGGTTCAGTTTCTGGTAGTTTTTTACATCCATGTAGCATTATGGAGCATTACATATTTAAATAGCAAGCACTGTCTTGACCTTACCAGACTGCCAGAGCTGAAAGCTTAGTTCATGTTTTAAGTTAGCTAGAAACCTTTAACCACCTCCAGGAGCTCTGAGAGCAGGTTTGAGCTGCTATTAGAGCATAACCTTATTTTTCCTCCTTGCTGGCTGGGTTTCCTCACTGACATTTGCATAATGTGCAATGCTCTCAATGGTAATTCCTAGGGTTGGTTCCAGCATGTCTTCATTAGTGAAGCATCGCCTGACTTCGTGACACCTTGGACAGAAGTTTTAAGAGTTTGTTTTGTTTTATGTTTTTTTTTTTTCCATCAATTCCGCTCTTTTGCTGTCTAGATTATTTTGCATTTTAATGGTAGGAATTTGGTCTCCAGCATATGACTATAAAAGTCCTGAAAGCACACCTGAGTTGAAAAACAAGAGACTTTGGATGGAGCCATCAGAACGGAAGGAAGTTTGAAAAGTCATGCTGACTTCAGCATCTTAAAACTTCCACCAAGAAGGATGCGCTTGAAGATATACTTTAAAAACAGCATATAAAAGAAACAAGCAAATTTCACACAGAAAAAAAAAAGAAAAAAAAAAAGCTTCCCAACTCATGATCTTGCCACTGTACTGAAGATCAGAAAGGCACTGCAGTGTTTGCAGATCCACATAACACGTATCAGAACACAAACTGAAATTCTTTGTGGTTATAGGTAAAATGTATGTGACTGTTGGCAGAGCTAGTCAAGCCTGACAGGCAACATCTTGCATAAATTTGCTACCCAAAGAGTTGCAATATACCTGCTATGAATTCAGAACAGATGCGGCTAAAAATATTTTTGAATTGATAAATTCAAAATTTCAATTCAATTTTGAATTGAAAAATTACTATTTTAAGCTTTGAAATTCTTACCTGCATTTTATTGCAGATGAATTTTCCTGAGTATGGCCTGAATAAAACCATAGTTACCCTCTTTAGTTGCTGCTTCTTAGCCAATTAATGCAATGCAAACCGAAAGTTCTTTTTATTAAGCACAAGCAGTTGTCTCAGATCCTTTGTTAGTGCAAAACTAATTGTAAGTTGACATTAAAAGGAGTGTGTTGGCAGCAGGTGGAGGGAGGGGATCCTGCCCCTCTGCTCAGCTCTGGGGAGGCCGCACCTGGAGTACTGGGGGCAGTTCTGGGCTCCCCAGGACAAGAGGGACGTGGAGCTTCTAGAGAGGGTCCAGCACAGGGCTGCAGGGATGATCAGTGGACTGGAACATCTGTCCTATGAGGAGAAGCTGGGAGAGATGGGCCTATTTAGCCTGGAGAGGAGAAGGCTGAGAGAGGATTTTATCAGTATGTAGAAAGACCTTAAGGGAGAGTGCTAACAGGATGGGACCGGTGTCTTCTGTGGTGGCCAGAGACAGGACAAGGGGCAATAGGCACAAACACAGGACTTACTACTTGAACACGAGGAAAAGCTTCTTCATTGTCCGGGTGACAAAGCACAGGTTGCCCAGAGGGGTTGTTTCCTTCTCTGGAGATACTCAGAGCCATCTGGACACAGTCCTGGGCAATGTCCTACATGGCCCTGCAAGGGGAATTTGGACCAGACAGTCTCCAGAGGCACCTTCCAACCTCAACTAGTCTGTGGTTCCGTGAAATGACTGCAATTTTGTGGCCAAAGTGGTAGGATATTTTAACTCTAATTTCTTACATATACCATTGTTTTATTTTAGAATTCACATTAAAAACAGGACATCTGATGTCTAGTTTCAATTCCTATTTCTTCTTCTCCTTCCCTTTGGTTACATTCTGACTGACTATTTAAATATGTGGTACTGGTCTTAATTAACATTTAAGAGGATATATTATCTTAAAATAAGCTTGTTGCTTAAATATAATATAACTAAGCTCATTGCTTAGATGTAGCAGCCAGATGGAACTGCTCTCCCAGGCGCCCTGTCATCCTTTTGCAGAAGAGAGAAGTGATGATATGGTAACTATCATGGTATTTAACACATTGAAATCTTATTTACTCCTACTAGTATCAGTCATAGAGACCACTGATTGAAGAAAAAGAGAATAATTGATTTGCAGGGGAGAGACTGTCAATGATTACAGCTAGAGAAATGTCTGACAAATGTTTAAAAAACATTTAAAAGATTTCTTTAAAAAAGACATGTTTTACTAAATTACAGTACCAAAAATCTGATCAATTTTATCAACTCTGATAGTCTAAACTAGAAGATAAATTGATCTGGTCACATTCTTTTGTGCTAAATTAAATGTGTTTTTTCATTCTCATACATCTGCTTTTCTTTGAAGAGAGGAAACACGTGAACAGCATACAGAGATACAACAAATCTTTGTTCTTGATGAGTTAAAATGGCTTGGTGCAATTCTTTGGATCATGTCTATATTTATGTAGGAAAGGGAAGCACAGGTAGATTCTGCTCCATTTTTTCCATTAGTAGTTTCTCAAATTCCTTTATTTTGTCCTCTACTGCTGTGACATTACTTGTGTTTCCTCCTGCTCCAAGCACATTTGGGGAAATAGGAGTCATATACTATTAAACTACCTGAACATTTCATCTTGAATCCAGTGGCTTGTACAACAGTAGCCTACACATTCAGTTCATATTTTAGGGGTTTTGTATATGGATTGTATCAGGAAATGAGTGAGACAGTAAGAATTTGGAATTGTGGTACCAGCATTCCCAGACACATTTCTATATTCCGTGTGGAGTAACAAATGTGTAAAGAATGTTTGCAAAATTATAATACGTTCTCCAAATCTATTTATTTCTCCCAAATATTTTAACCAAAAATGGACATCTGTGGCTAGCTACAGAAATAAGGCTTTTCTTTTATCCCTTAACCATAATTATGTCCTCTTATAGAGAATATTGTGCAAAACATCTGCACTGGGTTTTTGTCCCCACAGATTTGCAGAAGTTTGAAAAAAACATCATTTGGGGACTGAATCCTGAGTCCCCCCAATAGGGCAAATGTAGCTTTCCCTAGCTCCTCTAAGCAAGCTCTGACAGCAATGGCTATTTCCTTTAAGTGACTTAAAAGCTTCTGCTCTCATTAAATTAGAACAATGGTAAAATTCTAGTACCCAAACCAAAGTCGTACACACTTAAAATAGTGCACATTCAGAAATGTATTCTGCTCCCCCAGAAAAAATTCAGAGAAAAAAAAACATTGAATTAAAAGTTTTGCAGTTATTTTACTTACTTTCTCAGATATACAACTTCCCAAAACCAGTCACAGAGAATAGTGATACTTAGGCGCTCGATTATGAAAATCAAGTTCTATGGTAGAGAGGAAACTGCAGTTAAGAGAGAATGTCTTTTATAGACTGGCATGCAATTTTTGTGAGAAATAGGCAAAGTTAACTAAAAATCATCATACTAATTTAACTTGTTTGAAAGCGTAAAATGAAAATAAATGCCTCTCAATCCTCTGTCCTGAATTTTAGAGAATATTGAAGAAATATATTCTGAATTTTCTTGTATCTTTGCAGAAATAACAAAGCCAAAACTGCGTAGATGCGCAGATCAAAACTGTTCTCGTAGTTTTGCAACTATAAACCTTTCTTACAATGTGGTGGGCACAAGGGGACATCTACTGCCAGAGATCAGTACTGCACTGAAGCCACAGGATTTCGAGCAGTGTTAAGGGAAAGCTAAAACAGCAGAGGTCATTATGCTTAACATACACATTTTATGCTGTGTTCCTGGAAAAGTCTATGGAATTTGTTTTTTTCTTTTTTCCTAGCTTTTTTTTTCTTCCCACACGAAGAAGGAGAAGCAAGAATGCAGGAGAGGGAAGCTGGAAAACCTGCTCTTATTTCTTGATTCATTGACCTCAGAGCTATAAGAAAGGTTTCCTTACTCACAGGCTTCGGCAACTAGTTCAAGTGGTTCTTACTTTCTTTAGTATCTTTTTACAGTCCCCAAAAATCTTAGAAACCCTCTTATTGAGCCAAACAAGATTCATTTCTAATACTAGAAGGTTCCTCCACTGAAAATCTCTCCCTGTGAGTTAACAGGAGGATCAGAAGATTAGTTCCGAGTCCAACCTAGAGGTGGTCCTGTCAGAGCTAAATTACCTTTAAAATATATGTGACTTTTACAGGTTTGGTTAGCAGTCTTGATCCATTTCCTATTAAACATATCAATATACAAAAAGCACCAATATTAACAAACTTAATATTCTGTATTTGGTGTGGAAAGAAAGAAGTTGTCAGAGTGGTTTCAGAGGAGAGTTATACTAGTTTTCATATAAAAAAATCTCTTCCTGTATATGTATCATTAGACAACTGCTTAAGCTTCTTTCAGAAATACATTTTCTTTACAGTATTCATTCTTTTTTGGGAATGACAAAGCACATTTTCTATTAGTAAGGGCTTTCCTATTATTAAGGACAATTAGCACAGCAAACCTGAAAGTCAGCTTGAAATTACAGGATACTGTAAAGAGAAAAAGAAGACATTAAAAACATTAGCTTGTTCAGGCCTACTCTAGGGATTCTTTCAAACATCTCCCAACTTATCATCCAAATACTTCACTATTACATTGAAATGCATATTGCCATACATAGCATTACATATGCCTTACTGATTCAAATATCTTGGCAGCTAGGTACTGGTTAAGTTTAACTAGGTAAAGCAATTTTATGGAAGGCTGAGTAAATAATTGCACAGGCAAGGGATCAAAAAACTGTGGAAATGGTAGCAGTGCTCCAGACTGTATGTGGCTACTTTTGGTTTAAACAAAAATCCATTGTAGGAGAAGATTCAGAGTCATATTTCTTGTTAGATTTTGAACTTGCTAGATGGCAGCTATGATTAAGTATATTTCCTGTCTTAAGTATAATGAGTCATGAAAAGCACGGAAGTCATACACGCCAAAAAAAAAAAAGAAAAAAAAAAAGCTTAAGACTATTCAGAAACTGAACTGGATTCAGAATACATATATTCTTGGTGCCCTGTCCCTAGGTGCAAAGAACACTCAAGCAATTTTATGTTTCTGGATTCCCACATGAAGCTCAATGCACTGGATCTTTTTAGCACTCCTGACAGCAGGAATAAGACCTTCTCCCACCCACACAAGGTTGCAATCGTACTCAAGAGGCAACTGAGGTGTGCTAGCCACCCACACTGCTGACAGGGCAGCACTTGTGAGGGCGAGGTCTGAATGGATTTCCTTTCTCTGGGCCAAAGCTCAGATAAGAAGTTAGCTTTCCACATATACTATATCAAAAAAAAAAAAAAAATCCCTTTGAAAACAGAACTCTTTACTGCACATTTCCACATTACCTCCCTTGGGAAAGGATGAGAGTACAAACAACATATGGCAGATGTTAGTCATGCTGTTTAAAAACCTTAGTAGAAGAAGCTCAGATATGGTTGTGATAGGTGTTGAGTGAGAACACACATGAAAAAGAAAGGTCTTTTAGGGTATGCAAGGTGCTGAAAAGGAAGGACTTGCTGACCTTTCAAATGTTTTCTTTTGCTGGGATTGTAAGAATACAGATTGTGTTAAAGTGAGCTTTTAACACATTGAGAATAATTCACTCATTTCTCTTTTTATTATCCTAGTCACAGCAGTGGGCTCACAAACATTCGTGAGATATTTAATATATGCCAATTTAATATAAACTGGAGAGATCTATTGGCTGCAGGGAATGCTGAGGTTTTTTTTTTTTTTTTTTTTTTCTCAGGAGCAAAAGGCCTGGACGGAACTGCTTGATATTTCTCATTTTAGCACTGTTGATCCACATCCTAGTCCAGGGACTAGCAGATATTTTCCTTGGATAAGGAAAAGTGGAATTAAGTTCTGGTTGCCAGATTTCATGTCTGGTAATCAAGAGGGGACCAGCAAGAAAGCCAAGCTATTATCTAATTCCTGGCCATGTTTTAAGGATTAGTAGGTCAAGATGGTTTTCCATTCTTATGAAACATGCTTTATATTTTCTTATAAGACAAGAAGCATGAATGCCCCAAAGCCATCATCTTTTACCCTTGACCAAGACTCCTGGTTACATTGCACTGTCAAGAATGACATGATTTTCAATAATGCTTTAGAATTTAAGAAGAAGTGAAAAAGGGAGGAATATCAAGCCAGAAAAGATTAAATACCCATACCATCTCACTGGAAAAGTTTCTTACTGGGATCTGACATACTGCCCTGCATTCTTTCTGTGGCTAGTAATTGCCTCCTGACTGTCCTACTGGGAGGAATGTTATCGTAAGCACAAGACCTTCCCACCCTCCTCCAGGATTCAGACGCTCGTTCTGCTTGTTGATTACCACTATCACCCTCCCGGAGTTAATAAGGATATCTTGTGGAGATTCTCTCTCACTGAATACAAGCTTGATTTGCTGTCTGTGTTGCCGCACACTGATTCCTGTTCTCCTTGACCCTGTGCAAAACTCTATCTGAGGACTGCTCTGTCTTGAGCAATTCCTGCAGTCAGCTGTGCATGGATGGGCTTCTCCTCTGTTTTCCGGATCCCTTTGGAACTGCTGCAGTTGTATTCAACCCCATGCTTCCTAGCAACATCAAGTACTTTCCAATATTAATCTCATTGCTATTGGAAAGTACAGGTGTGAAGAAAGGACTTTGTAATGTTGTAGCTTGGGACTGGCGTCACAGGGGAAAGGCATTCGTGGCTGTACAAAAGCTTTTGAATAGCAGCACAAAAAGGGGTGATGTGAAACAGTTATAGCCTCTTATCAGGGAGTTCAAGAAGAAATAGCTATAGCTTTTCTTAAAAGAAGCATGACTGTGTAATTTGGGACTGAACTAGTTTGACTTATTTATGACAGTGGATTATGAGTTTTTTTTCTTCTCATACACTTGTTGCATGTACTTAACACAAATCAGCTCGAATCAGGAAACAGCAGGCGCATCTATTTCCTGACAACCTTGACTGTCCCAGGCAATGTGATTAAAATTTAATGAAGCCATCTGAACTGTTTGTTTTGTAGTAAGTTTCCATAAAAATTTCATTTTAAGTAATTGTATCAGAAAATGAGGTGGATCATGCTGGCATTTGTTAGATATTGTTTCTAAACAGTTGTGTTTTGAATTTAACATCAGTCCTGATGCGGGTGTTTGTGGACTGATAATTCACCTGGTATTCCTTGACATTTTAACATAACCTTGAGCTTAAAAGGCTTTGAATTCAGTACTGCAGATGCCTTTTTTTTTTTCATAGCATAGGATAAAATTGTGGGTAGATACATGATTAACAGCTTCCAGAGTATATAAAACATGTCAGAGTCAGACCTGCAAGATGCCCTACTCTTGCAGGGTGAACAGTTTGCTTCCACAGACCCCAGCTTCCCCCAGATACTTTTTTTCTTCCTGTGCACAAAATCAAATACATTTTTTTAGTGATTCTCCTAGAACTTTGATCCCCTTCATAGAGCAATGTGGTCATAGGAAGAATCTGCCAGAACTGCAAAAAAAGGGAACAAGAAGCTGCACAAAAGCACAACACAACCTCACTGCCCCCTCACAGTCCCCCCTGCAGAACTGTCCCCCCCGTCACAGAGCCCGCATGGAGCATTTCTGCTGCTCTGTGCTGAGGCTGCTGCTGTTGTGCAGAGCAGCCTGTCCGTCTCCCACACTCTGCTCATTATATTCGGCTCTTGTCTCCCGGCTCCCTGAGATCACAAGCATTTTGGGGCAAGGATCAGATGTTTCTTACATAGGATTGTTGCTTAGCTACAGCATAAGGAGAGCGAATGCACAACCAGGAGCTGCTGTTGTGCGCTCCCTCAGTGCAAAACCAAGGTGGATGTTGGGAAGTGCTAGGAGATTAGCTAATCTATATATCTATTTATCTATAGGTGTTTTGGACCACCCTGTAGCTACAGGGGTTATGTAGCTGTGAACATGCCCATGTCTCAGAAAGTAACTTCCTTGAAAATCTAGGTTTAGGTCTTCAGCTAGCGTAAACTGTTCACTGTACTGCCTTGAAATATAGTTTGCAAAAGTTATGGGTCTGCCTTACCTTCCTGTGTTTGGGGGGGACAATTAAGCAAGTCTACTCCAAGTTGGCTCTGCTTGTCACTATGACCAACCTCAGTTTGTGTGTTAACTCACTCTTTTTTGTGCTCTTCTTAAGGCAGTCACTGTCATAGGCCTCAATTTTACTAGGTCAATATGCTCTCAGATTCCAGGTACCTTGCAGATTATATCAGACCTAGTCATCACTCTCATTTCTGTCCCCTCCATTGAAAATGCAGCTGAAGCTGCTACTGACATCTGTATAATATAATGCACGTCTGGAATGGATCCTGTATTCAAAACTCTCAATACAGTTTTCGACCCAGGCTGCCCGGGGAGGTTGTGGAGTCTCCTTCTCTGGAGGTCTTCCAAACCCGCCTGGATGCCACCCTGTGACACATGCTGTAGGTGTGCCTGCTTGAGCAGGGGGTTGGACTAGATGATCTCTAGAGGTCCCTTCCAACCTCAGCTGTTCTGTGATTCTGTGATATATTTCAACCAACAGCTAAGATACGGGAGTCTTGACTAGTTTAGTTCTCATAGTTGAATTTCTTAGTGTTCATGAGTAAACATCCATTTATCAGTGAAATCCAAAACCAAAGAACCAACTACTTGCAGAGCTAGAATGGTTTATGTGACTCAAGCTGACCTCTGACCAGGCAGACTTCAAAAGCAAATAATAAGTTTTACAGGTATCCAAAGTGAAATGACTAAGCTCTCAATTTGATAATTTTTCTTCCCAGTCTTTGTACCATGAAGTCTCTGCTTAATTCCATCAATATTTTCCACATATGTGATTAAAAAGAAAAAGTTACTTGGAGTTTTTCTTACACTTCCTTCTCAGTAAGTGCTGCCAATGAAATATGCTGTGCTTGAAGAATTTTACACCCTACAAAAGACAAACATTTAAATACTTACACAAAGAGCAACAGAACAGAGAAACAGTTAAAATGATCTAATCACATTGCTATCACCTATTTCTTCAGTAACTTTTAGCTAAAAGGGAAAGAAATGTTACTGACTAGTAACAACGTGTATGTGCTTTGGGAGTTGATATTCTGGCCTTGTGAGCTTCCAGACTTGCTGATTTGAACTTGATAAAACTCTGCAGGGTTTACGCCAGCATTAAATGATCGTTTTTGTTTAGATCCTTTTTGTGATTACCTAAGTCTACCTCAAAAATATTCCAAGTTAGCAAAGTGTATATTACAAGAGATGTATCCTCTCCTGAAGGGGAAATGAATAATAATCACTAGAAAATCTAAACAAAGTTACCTGCTCTTAGTTTCGGTTGCTCAAATTCTAATTTCCTTAAGCTGTTTCATTCCCTTGTTACCCACTCTTGCAAAACAGCATTGAATTGACTTCATTACATCATGATTAAGTAAGGATTTTTCTTTGAAACGATTTTGATCAAACTGCTGATGTAAGCTTTTGCCACTAGAGAGCAGATTCACACTACGCAGTGGAATACACTCACTAGGAGATGATAAAAGGATGGGGGGTAACATCCTCAAAATAGTGCCTTTCAAATGCAGTCACCAGGAATGACAGTTCTGTGTTAGTCGCAGATGGGCTTTGGGTCCTGATATTTGTGATGTGCTTCTTTCAAATAGTGTGGGTGTTTGAGGACTTCAATGGAACTTGCCAATTCTCTTCATACAAACCTAAAAATCAGGAAAAATCAGAACATTCAGGAGAAATAAACATGGTTTTTTCTTTTTTTTTTTTTTGAGATGCTTCCATAGCTTTGCTTGCATGAACTATAGAGCATGATTAGCTAATCGTTAATTCTTTAAAAACATATATACATCACTTCCTTAAAGAATCTTTATTTAACACTGCCTTAATTAGTGTTTAGCAGCATCTTGAAAAGAGCCCTTAGCTGCAGAGGCACTGGGATGCAGAAAGGTTGCGTGCAGGCAGTTGCGTTGGCTTTTAGCTGATATCAGGATAGCAGGACTCCATGTCCATAGTTCCCCGGGATTATTTTTAGCAGTGATAACTGTGTAACCTGATGCACGGGCCTGGGGCACCAGTGTTGCCTGAACAGAGGGCAGAGTGTGGTGGAGGGGCAGCACCCTCCGCGCTGGCATCACCCAGCTCCAAGGGTTGGTAGTTGGCGCTCCGGCACAGCACAGAAGCCTGTTGGGATTGCTCACATTCTTCCTCTCTAGCAATGTCCCTCCTAAGCCACGTATGTGCAGGGAGGTGGGGTCTTGTAAAATGCTGTTGAGATTTCCTAATACCTGAAAGAAGAAAAGACTTTATGGATGCAGAAAAGGGCAACTCAGAAACCCTGTCTGTAGTTCAAGTACACAGCAAAACTGTAATATTTGAAGTGGAATCTTGTATCACAGAATATTCAAGGTTGGAAGGGACCTCTAGAGATCATCTAGTCCAACCTTCCTGCTCAAGAAGGCACACCTACAGCATGTGGCACAGGGCGGCATCCAGGCGGGTTGGGAAGACCTCCAGAGAAGGAGACTCCACAACCTCCCTGGGCAGCCTGTGCCAGGGCTCTCTCACCCTCACAGTGAGGAAGTTCCTCCTCACATGGAGATGGAACTGCCTGTGTTTCAGCTTATGGCCATTGCCCCTTGTCCTATCACTAACCACAAATTAGAAGAGCTTG
Organism: Nothoprocta pentlandii; assembly: GCA_013398315.1. Taxonomy (NCBI): domain Eukaryota; kingdom Metazoa; phylum Chordata; class Aves; order Tinamiformes; family Tinamidae; genus Nothoprocta; species Nothoprocta pentlandii. The sequence goes on from VZSG01000791.1 coordinate 49,240, forward strand.
TCCCCTTCTTCCCTGCATTCTCCCTTCATGAACTTATACATGTTAATCATATCCCCTCTCAGCCTTCTCTTCTCCAGAGAAAATAGGCCCAGTTCCCTATTGTATCCATTAAAAAAAAATAGTTGTCTTAATCTTTGAAATAAGAGTAATCTCAAATCTTACTACTGGACGTATATCCTTCTACTTGCTTCATTCCTCAGCTGAGGACATCAAAGATGGCACGATATGCCTCAGTTTATTCTTCTAGTTTTAGCACAGGGGGAAAAAAGGCGCTGCTGAACAAGGTCAGAAACTTACCTGGTTGATGTAGCAAGCAAGATTCATAAGACCCATGTGCTGTATTCTTTTCATTATTTTAAGAATGCAATACATGGGCATCGTGTCTAGCCTGTGTTTCAGTTGTGTACATTACAGCTGTTTCTGTAATGCCTAGTAAAATAGACTGCGCAATAAAAGCTGTGAAAATTTGAAGCATTAGTCACCTGTTTGTTGTGCTTGCAGGGAATGATGAGAAACCCACATTTCATTTAATCTGTTAAGCTTGAAGGGGGATGAATGTGTTCTTGTACATTCTCGCCCATGCTTTGTGTTTTGCCTGTAGGAATCATCAAATTGAGATGATATGTGTAATACATGATGGGGGAAAAAAATCTAGTGTGTGTCTTAGGAGGCCTGCAAGTCTGTACTAGAAAATACACTAGAAAGGATGAAGTGACCTCAGAAGCCTGCAAATAGAGATGCTTATGTGATTCAACTATTCTCTTTCGCTTTCTGAAAAGCATTCATAATCTCAGACATACCATTGCTATTCTTGCCTTTGTGGTATCAACTTGTTAATGGAGAACAAGACAACAAGGAACAAAAGACACATCTCTGCTGCTGGGGAAAATGCAATTCGTTGTCTGGTATGCCATAAATAGCAATTGTGTCAGTGACATTTGAAAAATCATGGTGTTTACATGGTATCCTAACAGCATTTTAAGCAGGATTGAAGCTTACCATAAATAGTGTAGCAGACTGTCAAAACTCAGCCTTCTGCAGCAGGTCAGAAAGGAAGCAATGGAAAAATACCTGATGTGGCTCGGTCTTGTCTTACAAGGTTCAGCTTCTCAAAGGGATCCTGATGTCCCAATTGCCTTCTTCCTAAATCACCAAAAAAATCTCAGCTTTGTCATTCCATTTGATTTGCTTCCCTAGTTGTCCTTTGTAAAATATCTTAGAAGTTGAGCCTAGCTGCTATTGCTGGCCTTATCTAGCAGTTTCTCTCCCATGACTATGAAGAATATCCAGTTTTTCTTGCACCAACCCCAGCCCCTCACAGCGACAATCCTTGCTGGGCTGGCCTCTTTCAGAGCTGCCAGCAGTTAGCAGAGCAGCTCAGGTCCTAGCCGATCATGTTCCTGTCAAAGAACTTCATCGTTATATGCTTACAAATGAAGGAGATAAACTTCAGCAAACTTTATGACTATTTATTCGTTGCTTAGTTAAGTTCCAATTCTCAACTGCATTAAGATGTTGTGGTTAAGATATTATCATTTTGGTTATAGCCAAGGATGGCAGAAGGGACTGGGAGTATTAATCCTTGGACCAATCGATAAGCTTTGGTTTAAGTGTAGCTAAATCATTATAAACTAGTTGTTGTCCTACAATATCTGTGACAGTACAAAAAAGTGTAAGGAGACGGCCAAAATGATTCTTTAACAAATTAGCATCTGCACCATCTAAATTAATACTGTGGTGCTGAGCAGGCAGCATGTTTTTAGGCTTAAGTATGGTTGCTATACATGGAGCTACCATTTCTTCCCCATTTTCACATTAGTCACAAGAAAGCTAGACCAAGGCAGCCAGCGTGCTCCAATCAGAAGCAATGTAAGTGGAATTCTATTTATGGTTCTGGGACAACTCAGAAATTCTGATTTCTCATATTCCTATAGAAAAAGGAAGCAAAACATAACTTCCTCCAGTCTTATACCATCAAAATCAGTTTTTTTAATATTTGCACATTGGAGAACTAGAAGTTAGATTTTCTAATCAACTTCTAGTGACATGGCATAACAATATTATAAAAGTTGCTAGAAGTCAGAAGACTTTTCCTACCGTTATATGGGGAAATGTCAACCTAGATTAACTGATCATTTAAATATATGCACCTATGCACCCTGGACAAAGGTAGGTTGGTATTCTGCAGTGACACCAAGTACTCAAATCCAGCAGTACATGAAAAGTGAATTGATCCCATCAGAAAGCTCTGAGGAAAGCTGGAGCTCTCATTACTCTTCCCCTTGCTCTATTTCACACTTCTATGTATAAGCCTCAGCAGAGCTTTCCTTCTGATCTGAGCTTCAAATGGAAATGCCAAGCTCAGACACCCACAGATTTTGGAAAAAATAGATCTGTAACCAGTCTGAAGCTTCTGCTCTCACAGGAAAGTATAATTTCTTTCTGCAATGCCAGCTCTCACTATCCAGGAAGATCTTCATGATTCAGGGAAAAATAGTTGGAGTTATTTAAATCTTTTGCATGTTAATCAAGAGCTATCATTCAGTGACCTACTTCCAGCTGAAAACTGTCTTGGAGAATTTCAGATTCCTTCTAGCATTCCTATTTTTGCAGTACTTGTTTGCTTATGCACAAGGAATTTCAATTAATTTGTTATAGCATTGGCTTTGTGCTCCTGTCCTAGGACATACGGTTACACCATGTTAAACAGTAGCCTATGGACCTTCTGATACAGCAAATAAAGAAGAATAACCCTGATTTTCTTCACAGAGTAACAGAGTTTTTAATAGAGTTAACGGAGTTTTTAAGAATGCCCTCAGACAGTATAAGATGAAAGACATCTTGAGACATCTCTATTCTTAAAATATCAACTTCAGACACCTCATATTGGTCATGCAATGTATTTCTATATTACCCATTGGAACAGATCAAATAGGAAAAATGTGTTAGAGGTGACTGAATTTAATCGGAACTTTATATGATTTATGCAAATTGACTATGGTGCTAACTCTCTTAAATCAAGAAGGAATCATGTAAAAATATCACTAAGGAACCTTACTGGAGGAGACCTTTGGAGTTACATAATGGTGTTTTTGAAAGAAATGCATTACATTTTTAATGCACATCAAGGAAGATTACATGAAATAAAAAGCACTGTGCCTATTTTTCAGTCACAGTTTCAGTCATGACTTTAAAAGTTGAAAACAAATTCTTTTTCCTTCTCGTAGGTCTTTCTTCAACATAAGCACATCCTGGGAACAGCTCTGCTTTGTCTTGCCAAACTGACTGTTTCCAGAAGACACTGTTGGGAAAAGGCAAGCCCTACAGATATCTGTGGAAAGGTCCCTATAAATTTCCTTTTAGATCCCTCTGAAAATCCTAGCCCTAATGCACATAGGGCATGTAAAGTATGACTTTATGTACTTTACATACATGCACATAAGGTATTAGGGCATGTAAAGTATGACTTTACTAAAAAAAGTGATTTACATTTATGCACTGTTAATGATGTATGATGATTCTCTTACACAAATCTAGGGAAAAAGAGTTCCCCATTTTATTAATGTTGAGTTCACTTGAACTGAAGGTCTTAAATATTCTGGTGTCCTGGAGAATGCCTGGCTAAATGTTCAAGCCTGTTATTGCATCTAAACCAAGACTTAAGTATAGCTGGCACTAAAACCCAATGCCATCTCCATTTGATGGCAATGTAAGAAAAAGTTGAAATCATTTGGATGCATGCACCCTTAAGGTACAAGGAAGTTTAAAACTAAAGTACACGTTCAGAAAACATGTCAGTGCAAACAGCTCAGGTGCTGTTTGGGCAGCCAAGCTGAGTGTAGAGGTAACTTCCATCTTGTTTGTAGCGGGTCCATCCCTCCAAAGACTTTATAATCCTTGGAAAAGCACTTTCTAGTCTTACTTCTCCCACTCGATGCTAATCACAGAGAGTGCACACGTACAAAGCCCAGTTCTGCAATACACCCTGACAAGGAGGACACACCAAACCACATCACGCATTGTAGCTGCCAGAGAGGAAAGTGATGCCCACCAGCCAAAAAGCAGGTGAGTTGCTATGGGATGTGGTGCCTGTTGCTCACACTCATGTAGTAAGAGATTCATAATCAGATCCAGCTCTCTAACTGCCAGAGGATCAAAAAAAAACAGCATAAGATTCTTGGGTGTAGTGGAGACATACACCTCTTCCATCTTGCCTTGTGCTAAGCAGGAGAAAAAATCTTCTATGGAGCCAAAAGAAAGCCCAAGTAGGATCTAATATGGGGTGTAGGAAGTCCTGGGTTATGGTTTGTGTTTCTGGTTTTTGTTTTGTTAGAAATATGTAGCTTAATGTGAGGTTTTAATGATAAATTGAGATCTAAAACCATTTTGAAGGACAGTGGCCTTGAAGTTCATTACTCAAAAAGAGGTTTGATTAGAGTTTTCATTATCCATTTTCTCTTTAGTAACATCAACTACTACATAAAAGACTAATGTAAGGTTGGAACATCATTGCATCCTTTAGGATTGTTTGCATTTGAGAAACAATCAAAGCTATGATCTTTCTGTGTCATTAGCTTGAAGGACCTCCTGCCTTCTTGGGTGCCAAATACTTATGTTTGCCTGGAAGTCTTCCATTCTATGCTGATTTTGAAAAGATACTACACCAAAGTTGAATCTTCTCTTGTAGCAGTGATCTGTCCCTCCGAGATTTTGATTAAAAACTGTGGATGAGTCCTGTGACCATTTTAGCAAAAAATCAGTCTAATAATTCTGCAAACAGTTAAACACACACCATCTCAATCTTGAGCATCCTGCGTTCAGCCTGTACTGATGAGTCAAACGCTTCTCCTACACAGAATGAAGTCATAATTACCAGTTAAACCACACATGTCCTTTCCCACCAGGCCATGCATAGTATTCTAACTACTGTTTAACACACAATCCACAGCCTAAAGTACTGCAAAGAGTGAGGCCGGCTGCTCTTGCCTTTATTTGATTGCCTGTACATCCCAGCCAAACCACATGAAATGCTGGGTTAAATGTCTGCATCAAGTTATTCCCAAGTTCTGTTACTGTTATGTTATATCCCCGCCTCAGAGACAACTCAGCATTTTTGATGCAGAGACATTACCCCAAATTGCAACTTAGCTGTAGAAAGTGACATAGGCTACTCAGAAATTACAGTGGGAGACAAGAGGGATCATACAGCTACTGAACTCATCCATGGTCCTGTTTTTCCTGTTTTTTTTTTTTTTTTTTTTTTTTTTTTTTTTTTTTTTTGTGAATCCCCAAACAAAACATTGGTTGTTTTAATTGCCAATATGCAAAGCTGACTGTGGTGACTTGAGGCTTCATCTCCCCCTAAACAACGAGGCCTGTGGTCTTATCAGGATTCTGTAGGCTGCAGTGGAGCCATTCCCGATAAGCAGTCTTTTAGTAGATGGGATTCTGCTGGCTGCTCTTTCTTTCTTCCTTTTACACTATAGTATTTGCAGTAATGCAGGCAAAGTAAGAGAATTCTTGCTCCAGAGAAATAGTTTTTAATCACATAGTGTAAATGTATGAGGCAAGAAAGAAATAGGATATATTTTTTTGCCTCAGTTGGGACATTTCAGTGCTGCAGACTGATGCAACAGAAAGATAAAGTAGTCCAAAATACATTACATTTGTCTAAGAATAAATATTATTCGAGGACTAGGTCATATCAATCCTTACATTTGTTTAATGCTTCTCTCTTAAAAAAAAAAAAAAAAGAAAAAAAAATCTATCAACACATCTTCCCATAGAATTAACAGGCATATAACAATTCATGAAGATAGAACAATATTAACATCAAATTTGAACATCTTTTTTTTAAAAAAGATTGGTTAAACTGTGCGCTAAATCTGATGCAGCAATTAATGTATGGATTCTTAAGGTTTGTGCTTATATAGGCTGTCAAATTTTATATCTCTAAAGGTCCTTTCTGAATGAGTCAGCATTACAAAAATATCTAATGCTTTCTTGGGCAATGGGGAACCTCTCATTAAATTTGCTGGCTTGGCAGGATGTAAGTTTCATAATTTATACAGGGAGTAGGTTAAAAAAAACTGCTAACATGCCACTTTCTCCATGCCAATGGAGTTAACTTGCACAGAAGTAGAACTATCACTGGAAGATGATACAAGAAATTGTCGGTGCTCAAATTTTACATACATATTACACATGCATTCAGTTTGTATGTACAATCGTAGTAAAATTTTGCATACAAATGACAATTATTTTAATGCAATGCAGCAGTACTGAGATATGAACTGTACAACAAATCCATTGCCTTGTAAAAAAACCATCGCATTATTTTGCAGCATTACTTAGCAATTAAAAACACCTGTAGGTAGATTCCTTGTGCTTAGGTATTACACAAAAATATAGAAAGCCTAGCTGACAATTCTATGCTATCTGATATCCACACGTTTTAAAATAACATTTTTAGATCTGTGATTGGAAACTATTTCTGTTTTATAACAACCTATGTGCATCTTGTGGTTCCCCAAAGTCTACTGACTTCTTTCCATAGGTGAACATAACAGAAGAAGTAATCTGGTTACATGAAAGGCTTTTGCTTTCCTCTTGATTAATATGCTAAGAAATCACTTAATATACTATTTTCAGTAGTGATGTCATATTCAGTCCTTAACACAACAAAGACAATGTGTAATGTATGCCTCTACACCCATATATATATATTTTGGCATTTTAAGTATACATTTCATTACAGAACTATAATATGCAAGAAAATGCATAAACATTATAAAATGACAAATCTGTAGTACAGAATGTAACTACTTCATATGCGAAGTTTTTTCCCCCTGTGTTAACTGCTTTAACAGCAAAAGGTAAAAGTCAGTCTTCCCTATATACTTTAAGTTATTTTATTTCCAGTAAAGCCGTTCATAAGCTGCATAATTTCAATGGAAATCATAGATCATTAGCAAAATTTCATAGTAGCAATTTTTTAAAAAATGTTATCATTTGGGATTGTATTTATTATGTACAATCTTGAAATGACATCTCCAAAATCACCAGTGTAAAGAAAATCCTATCCAACAGGCTAAATGTATTCCCAGTTCCATTCATTAACTTTCTCAGGGTGACTCTATAATATATTTAGACTTATCCTGCATCTTTTCTTTGACAAAACTTCTAGTTAGCTGAGGATTCTTGCATTTGAGGAACTTTAGAGGAACTCTAAAGCTCCAAGTATGAAATTCATTTTGCTATTTTATTATTGTAACAAAAAAATCGATTTAAATGAACTTTAGCATGTATTTTGACGAGCACATACAAATAAAAGGGTAGTCTTAAAGTTGTTGTGGTCTGGAACCTGAGTCAAAGTCACTTTTTCTTGATATACAGTGCAGTATAACGGATTTGCAATTATACACGATTCTACTTTCTGTTTCTAGAAATACTAAGGTAGTAAGAAAAAGCTAGTGCCCCAGAAGGTGCTGGCAGAGATAGGAATTACAAAGATAAGAATTTGCAGGAGCTTGCAATAACTGTTTAGCCACCTGCATGCTCATCCGAACAGACTTTCTCATCTCCCTTTAATATTAGTTTCAACTCTATGACATAGATGTTTTTATTCCCACTCCTCTCATTCAAGGGTGACATAAATACTGTTGACCGAAGGTAAAGACCTTTCTTGTGCTGAGTACATCAAGTAACTGGACTGAAAAAAAATCTCGAAACTACTTGTAATATCTTCTGGATGATCTATGAACTCATTATACTGCTATGAGCTTATTTTCTTTCAGTATGTCAGCTCTTGGGGTTCAAAGCACTCATCTGCATGCCTAATTCTAAGCAAAAGACCATTCCCATATCTAAAATCAGTCTCGGAAGTTTGAAAATTCAATGCCCGGTGAAATAACTTACTAAAACTTCTGGCATAAATTCTGCCTGTCTCCCTAGAAACCACTGCTTCTAGCCCAGTGCTATCTACAGATAAGGTTTATAGAATGAAATAAATCTTTTAATCAATTTAACATTGTTAGCTGAGCGGAAAAAGCACAGGCTTTTCAATAGCATATTAATTTTTTTGCATATTAAATATTTTTTCTTAATATGTAAATTGCAGTTGATATAGTAGTCAAGTTTCAAATAGTTTTTAAAAGCAGATTAAAAGGACTACCAGAAAGATTTTCAAAAACAAACAAAATCTTTGATTAAAAAAGCCTTCAAAATTTTGTAATGACTAATCTTTGCTGGGATTACACATTTAGCTCACCACCAAAAGAAAACATAAACAATTAAACAGCAATTATTAAGGGAAAACTCTGTATGTCAGGATTCTATAGCTCTCATATAGATACTCTGCTACTTCAGAGTAGCCTCCTCTCCCAGCAATTTCAGGAGAGAGTTATATGCCACTTTTCTGAGTTAAATTTTTAAGTTATATAAAATAAAATCTGTTTTCCTATTTTTCAAGTAATATAGAAATCGTCTATTTGCTCCTAATGTTAGCTTCCATGTTTTCCAAAGATGGGACTGACTCAAGAACATAACAAAACAAAATCCATAAAACCTGAATGATGTGGTGCTTTTGTCTTGAAGCTGTATTTGAAAAAGGATTTGCTCTATTTAGAGCATTGATGCTATTCAATGTCTTTCCCCTCAGAAGTCCCTCTCCAGATCTAAATATGGTAGTCCTGCCAGCTTTTGCCCTAAGCACTTAAATCTTTAATATTTTGCAGCATTTTCCATTCATGAGCTCAGCTGGGCTGATTTTAATCAGATTTTCCTTTTCGCTTCACTTTGCTTTTTCTACAAGTCTCTCTGGGTTTTCCAGGAATAAATCATTGCAGTCATTTACTGTCTTCTCTAGCTAAATACTGCAACATGGAACATGGAAATGCAATGAAATTTGCATGAAATGCTGCTTTCTTATCATGTCTACTTACTGATCACCATCACAAGTCACACAAATCAGGAATAAGGGTCTGTTAAAACCTGCAAGTGTCCATCCTCAACGAGAAGTAAGGAATTATCACCTCTGGAGGTTACCTACAGTCTTGATCTTGTCTCCTTCACCTTTCCTTTGCATGATGCTGATGCCGCATCAAGTGAAATTGCGGACTTTGGAAGGCATTTTAATGTTTTAGATTGAAAAGATAAATGATTTCACTGGCAGTTTCACACTCAGCACACAAGGAAGGTAGAAAAAAGGAAAAAGGACACAAGAAGCTTGGCTGAATCAAAAGCATTTTTAAGTTACTAAATAGTGAAAGTAACTAGTAGGCAAAAAATGGCTCCTTCCTAAATATGCCTGAGGCAATAATATCTCTGGTGGGAATTCAAGTCTTCTGCTTCTGCTCCCTGGCATTCTAATTGCTGCTGGAAAGACAGATTTGTAGCTCTGAAGAAATATCAGCTTAAAAAACTTAAAATGAGGCCACACAATATCAGCTAATCTGCCATGTGCAACTAAAGGCCCCCATCTCTGTCTTATGTAATGCAGTTCCCCACAAATTGCAAGCAATATTGAGGTGTTACTATATGCACTTTGTAAAACCCTTTGACTTGCAAATCAGAACTGGCAGTTTACATTGATGTTTCTCACCTTTTAATAAACAGACTGAAGTTCCTCCTTGATGCTGGGCAATTGGACTGGCTTCTTGTCTGATTCATTGTATGAAAAATAGAAGGCCAGGGAGATACTAGAGCATCATGCTAGATTTCTACAGTTCAACATAAACATTCCCATTTTAGTGACAATCCTCAGGACCACATGAATTTGTCCTCTCCTTTAAAAGAAAATAGCAGTATTGGGAGGAAAATAACTCTGTTTCCAGCATCCTCATTCAAACTAGAAGGAAGAGTCTTTGCAAAAAAATGATTTTGTCGCTCTCATAATGTAACAATTCAGAAATAAATGAAAATTAAAGCCTTAGAGATTTATTGTTTCACATGCTCATTTTTTTTTTTTTAATGGAAAAAATACTGCCTTTTTCCAAAATAAAAAACTGTGCCTATACTAGTGCATTTACTGATGTTTAAGCAACATGGGTGGGAATCACGATAGGGATTTTGTTTCTTGCATTGTATATAGTGTGTAATGACAAAAATGGAGAATATTTCCATTCTTGGCAAAGCATGTCCACTCTGTATGATGAAACACAGAGCTTCAAATTCCCTTTAAATGAGCTTAGGCCTTACAACCAGGAATTAATCTCATATGAGTGTTACATGGATTACTTTCAATAAACACTAACACAATTTGAGAGAAAGTCTATTAAACTATAATAAGCCTTTGTCTGCAGAGAGACACTTTCTGGGAGACCATGAATATAAAATATCTTTAAGCCTGTCTAGGCTTTCTGTGAATCAAAAAGAAATCCCCAGCCATCAAACACTGGACTCCTTCAAGTGGCTGCTGTAACAGAAGTATTGATAGAAGTCAGACCCAACAAGTGGGCTATGAACTGTCTCTACAAACAGAAGCAATAAAGAAACGGGGAGAAGCGCTGGGAAGACATGTACCAGATGAAATCTGAAGTATGACACATGAAGCAGCAAAAAGACAACTAGTGACTTCAAAACATTCACAAAGAATGTGGTTTTAATCTGAGGTCACTTCCTAGGAAAGATCATACCAGAGAAGAGGCTTCCAATCTACGCAAATGTAATTTCCCCGTAGTTCATCCACCCCTATCTAAGTGAAATATATGCTAATATAATTCAGGCAAAGGTATCCAAATGTTGACTAGTCTGCTCAAACATTAGCTGCAGCTACGGTGAGTTAATTCTCTCAGGCAATTTTCTTTGACATTTCTCCTCCATCTTGAATAGGGTATAAGTCCAGATTCTTACTCAGTAGAGGTTCTGATGATTTAGTAGGATGCTATGTACATCTGTGTGTTGGATTTTTGAAAATATCAAAATGAAGGATCTGAACAGTCACATTCTTAATCTAGGGTTACCTTCTTTACCACTATATCAAAAATCACCAACGGCTGATAGATGCAACCTCCTGGGGGAGGTAGGGGCAGCAAGACAAGAGAATTTTAGCTTGGAGTACATCTTGCACAGAGGCCAAAGCTACAACCTGTCTGATCCCACATCATAGACTGCTTGTGGGGATCAGGGATGAAGAGAAGCACTATGTAACCAGTCTAAGACATGGGCAGATGAAGAGCCCAATCCGTATTAGCCTCCTCCTGGACTTCCAGAGGGCAACAAACAGAGGTAACTTCTCTATTCATTAGCCAAGAGAGAGAAGACAAACATAACTTCAGCTTCCTCATAATGAAAAATCTCAAACATGCATTCCTCATCCTGTTGATTTGGTCTCTAGAATAATATATCTCTGTTTACTTTGGCTCCAAAATGTGCTACACAATAAGCTAAGATTGTGCTAAATGAATTCCATCATAAGGAAGAATAAACACTTGTCATGGAAGAAGCAAAGCTATTTTTTAAAAATAAGCTTGCCTTCTCAGAAAGAAGATTTCTCAAGTATAATTGAAGTTATTTGGAAATATGCTATTGTTTAGCAGGGCTGTCTGAGAATTTAAAAAGCTGTCTTTAGAGCTAAGTTTTGCCTCAGTCATTAGCTAAGCAATAATAAAATCTAAATGCATTTCATAGTGGCTATTTCAAGAAATACTGCAATTGAATTTTGAAGCAAAACACAGAAAGTCAAATGAACCCCCTGAGCAGGTAAGGCACCTGTCAGAAATCACTTGCCCTGAGTTTTTGCTGTCCTTTTGGGCGAGGGAGATTTTTTCCTAGTCTTACTGACTGCAATAAACACGAAACTTACTTGAATCTTAGTCTGCAGTACTGATACTTGTAGCTGAATCCTTTAAGCCTGTTAGTTAAGCTGTTTCTCCTTCATTTCCTCATGAGGAAATTTTAAATCAAACTTTAAAATAATGTGTTCACACATGTGTGTGAGATGTTGAATCACATCTTCAGGTCCCAGCTTAAATGGTCATAGAAGCTTTGGTCTCCCAGTGCCACTCATGCTGTAACAACATGCAGCATCCTTGTTTTCCAGCATCCTTACTGTTCACCTTTGCTCATTTGCAATGACAGTTTTATGGACTTACTGCTAATTTGTGATGTCTATTGTTGCCTGAATTATTACTCTCTGGTACTCTGCCTCTATGTACTATCTATTTCCTAATGGAAGAGTTGTAAAAGTCACAAGCTGCTGAATGAAAGAAGATCAAATATTTGTGGAAAGTAACTCCAGGTAATAAGAACAGGTGATTTGTGGAAAGTAACTCCAGATAATGAGAGCAGGTGATATGCATACAGTCCCTATGGCGAGCCTTTTTCCTTCTCGCCATTTGCAGTCATCAGCCAAGATTTGGTTCTTCAAGATTCTTCATTGTCTAACAGTTACACTTTCTACAGCTGGTTGAAGAGATTCCATTTGATCTTTTCTAAAGGAATAGAGATCCTGAATGCTGCAGTTAAGAATACACAAAGCACAATAAGGTTGGGCTGTTTTTTGAACATTTGACTAAGTCACAGCTGCCTATTCAGTCCATAAGACTGTTGCCCTCTCTCAGGATGATGCCTATTCAAAACTGCATGTAGGTTCTAGTTGGCTACATCAACAGGCAATTAGCCATTTCCACTCATATCCAGATTTCCGAAACCATTTAATAGCTACATATCAGATGCACTGGAATTTCAATTTTGCATGAGCAAATATGAGCAAGCCTCAGCATGATTCATGTTATTCATTTTCTCTACAAAAAAGTAGCTGCTATCAGCCAAATGGAAAAAATACAAGTAGTCAAACCTTTAGAGATAGTTTTATTCTTTTAAAGAATGGTCTTTATCTTTTTTCTTTCCCTTCCTCTATTTAGGAGGAGCTTTTCCAAGCACGTGTTTTGTATTAATTTAAGGAGCTTGCCATGGCTGCCCAATTTAATAAAAGTCAATGTAATATTATTTTAACCAATGCAGTTGAAAGCCCCAAATTATAATGTCACTTGGAAACTCTCACTGGAAAACAACTTTACTTGCCACAGGATTTAGATAAGCATGAGGGAGTTGAAAGTTGATGGTCTGAAATTTATCTGGGTTGTAAAGTTCTGTGTTTTCTTTTTTAGTTATTCTCTTCCAAAAAGCCTAAACTTGAAGGGTTTCAGACAGTCATACTTAATTAATCAAGTCCTAGTTTATTACTAGGGAACTTTTAGATTGCAACTTGCAGTTGGCTGTTTACCAGTGGGCTCAAGACCTGACATTCAGTAATAGTTCTGGCTTGCATTTCCCACAGCAGCATCCCTACAGAGCTCTCGCTTCCTTGCTTGACTGAGTCTCTTTTAAGCCCTCTGGGGTGGGGGACTGTCTTTCCCTAATTGATCAGATTGATGTCCAGCATTTGACTTTTCTGTCTAAATGCAAGCTTCACTATAGACAACCTTTGAAAAAAAAATGAAAACTGTTCTATATTTGTTAATAGTACATTTTTAAACTTAAAGATCTTCTTAACACTGAAACATAGCTCTGCCTAGCACCCCATTTACTGGGTTCAACTTAGGCAACTTCACATTTACATACAAAGCACTTTTCTAGTTTCTTGATAGGAAAAGTACCATTGTAAAAATACTAGCAACACATTTAACTCCATCATAATTTAGGAAGTGAGAGGATTTGTATAATTTTGCCTTGTTTCCTTTACCACCACTGGAGGGATTTTTAGAGTGTTGTAACTTCCAAGAAACTGCTCAATTCTTGTGCTCCTCTAATGGCTTCATGCTTCATTATCCTTACAAATTGAAGTTTTGATGCTCTGCATTTGACTAAAATCTGCAGAAGCAGAAGAAACTTGTACAGTGTTGGCAGATGATTTGGTTGGTTAGAAAGATAGAAAACAGTTAATTTAAAAATGTATCATTTTTCATTCATAGACGAGGCTAAAAATCTGTAAGGAAAAAAAAGCTTCCTTTCCCACTGAATGAGTCTAATGCATCTTGTTACACCATGAGTGCCACATTAAGTCAAAAGATCTGCTCAAGGCAATAAAATGGGGTCATTATTGAAGCGTCTTGCTAAATTAAAGCCTAACAGATTTTGATATCTAAACCTAGGTCCATAACATTGCTTCACGTATAATGTATTCATCTTTACCTTCTCTTTGTTCTTTCCATTAATACTATTTAGTTTCAGGAGGCTACAAACTGCATAGAAAAGTGCTTTCTTAAATAATGTAGGAAGTATGAGATGCTAATAGTTTGCCATATTGATTGGTTTTGTGTCTTGCTTGAACATTTATTGTATAATTCCAGAAAATAAGTTGTACAAGTTGTTATTCTTTCATCAAGATTTCTTGTTTAATATTGCACTTAAATGCATATAACTTTTGGGGGAGACCAAAGTCCAGATTGTAGCTACTATCATAGTTATAATCTTGACTATCTTTTTTTTTTCTTGGGGAATCTGTTCTTTTTTATATGCCTAAAGATATCTGACATTCTAGCTAAAGTACATCTATTTTTAGGAATGAACAAAACAACGCTTTCAGTGTGCTAAAGTCTGTCCTGTTTCCTCAATAATTTACCAGGACAATGTCTTTATGGAAGACATTTATCTTCCCACCTCTTTCTATGTCAGGAGAATTTTGAACAAGATCTTTTCCTGTGCTTGACAGTGTTGCAAAATAAGCTGCCCAAGAATAGTTGATAGAGTAAATTTAATATGAAAAGAATTTAGGACTGGTATGAAAAATATTATTTTGATATCAGTCTAATCTTGTGTAGGCTATTTCCAGGCTATGATATGATGAAAAAATATGTGATTTGGGGAAGTATATGAACTTCTTTTTAGTGGTATGGTTCATTACTGGGGCAAAATTTGATACATCAGTAATTGTACGAAAATTATAGACATGCTGAAAAACATACAAAGCAATTCTGGTCGTCTTAGACCTTATTTGGCAGGTGGTTTTTAAACACCGGCTTATCTCTTTCAGGTCTCAGAAATTATCTGATGCATTAGGTTTAGTAATGATAGTTGAAACTATATATAAATAGAAAACAGTGAAGATCTTGATTAGATAGAAATTCTGCTGTGCCTGTTGCACAATCTCTGGAAGATCTAGGCACTGATGGACACCAGGCACTGATGGACTCAGCACAAAGAGGCTGCTCCTAGTCTACAGGACACATTGGAAAGATTTTTTGAGAAAACGTCAGAGAGGTAAAGCTCTTGTACTTGTGTGTGCCCAGAGATAGACCCTAGATAGAGCAAGCTATAAGAGGGGCAGGCACAGAAAAGCAACTTTTTCATTCCAGGTAGCTTTGTGCTTACATGCAAATTAAATATAGAAAACATTTTCTATGTTTGTATCATTCAGTTCAGATTTTAGGGCTAACCAGAACACTGCTTCTCACTCTGTTGAGCAGATGGGCTTTGCAGCGCCCCGTTGGAACACTTTGGATTCACATGATTTGGCTGAGGCTGCACCTACCTCTCTCCCTCCCCACTCCTCTACAAGGGGGGTGCCTTTAGGTGACAGAATCACAGAATCACAGAAGGGCTGAGGTTGAAGGGACCTCTAGAGACCATCTAGTCCAACCCCCTGCTCCAGCAGGGCCACCCAGAGCACGGGGCACAGGGCGGCATCCAGGCGGGTTTTGAAGATCTCCAGAGAAGGAGACTCCACAGCCTCCCTGGGCAGCCTGTGCCAGGGCTTGGGCACCCTCACAGGGAAGAAGTTCCTCCTCACATGGAGATGGAGCTGCCTGTGTTTCAACTTGTACCCATTACCCCTTGTGCTGTCACTGGCCACCCCCAAGAAGAGCTTGGCCCCTTCCTTCCTACATTCTCCCTTCATGTATTTGTACATATTCATAAGATCTCCCCCCGCCTGCCAGCCTTCTCTTCTTCAGGGAAAAAAGGACTAACTCACTCAAGTCTTTCCTTGTACGGGAGAGGCTCAAGTCCCTTAATCCCTATATTCCCCCTTATAAAGACCTGCCACTCTTTATAAGCAATCTGGGTTTAGCTTCAGCAGTTGCCATAGCTCAACTATGTTAACATCATGAGCATCAGACCAAGAATTTAGACTTGACTTTAATGAGAGTTAATGGGCTACAAGTTTAGGAGTGGACCAGTGAAGGAGAACAAAACTGACTACAGAGGAGATATTTGGTAGGTAGTGTTACTTTGGGGAAAAAGTGCCACATTTCGCTGAAAAGTTTCCGAGTTCTGTTCGTGAGAGCTCTGAACATGAGGCAATAATAAAATAATGCCCTGTTTAGTAGCTTTATATAGGAGTCCAAATAAGACCTGGTTTTCTAATGCATATGGTAGTAGACATTGGGATGTGAGAGGAAACCACACACTTGTATGTTGCCACGCTTCTCCCTGACAGAGGATGGTGTGCCACAGCGTTCCCAGGGACAAAATTACCCCACTAATGACAGCCTGAGAGTGGAAACATTCCGGGACCTAATTGCTTGATATCCAGCTTCTTACAAATCACAGAATGTGGGCTCTCAAAGGCACATGCGGAGCAGGAAAACTTAGCTGGAGTTTTATCCACGGTGTCAATTAAAGGCAAGCAGAGTTGAACACTGCTGCAGAAAATCTAACCAGAGACATGTGAATGTTTCTCAGCCTTTAATTTTAGAACAAGATCAAGTAATCTCTAAGTACATGCCACAGTATTTGGTCATGCTTTCGATTCTCTGTTCCTTAGTCAGTTCCTTTGACAGCAAAATTACCACACTTGGTTTTTAACCTATTACAGAAACATCCCGTGGCACTGCTGTTGTATTTACTGCCATCTCCCTCAACAGACTGTTAAATCCATCTGCAAGAAAGGCACAAGTAGAAGTACCTGTGAATATTTAGTAGCATTTTAACTTAAGAAGGAGCCCTAGATGAGGTGAGCAGGTTATGCCAGCAACAAACAAGGTAGTGACAATTCAGAGGAGATGCAGGTGGGTGGCTCTGAAACACAGCACCTTATCAGAAACTGCTATGAACCACACTCAGGTGGATAGTTGTTGACATTGCCTGTTGCCCTGCAACCTGATGAAGTGAGCAGGTTGTCCTGTCTGTAAAAGCCACTGTCATGATGCTTTATCCATGAAGGGGTTTCAGCAGAATGATAGAAGACTGAGCAAGCTGTAAAAGTTAACATAAACCACCACAGGGAAGAAATCCTTTTTTCATCAGCTGTGCGATACAGCAGCAAGTCGGGGGTGAGAGGCTGGGGAAAAAAAAAAAAAAAAAAGTGTTTTCTGTGCATTTTTCAGAGTATTATACGCTTTTGCATAGGGAAGAATGGATAGACCCTTATCCTGGAGTCAAGGATATCCTCTGCTAACATGGCAAGTTGTGGTACTTGCTGGAAAGCAACTACAAGAGCGCAGAAAAGTTAGGATAATGGAAGGACAATATCTAATGTGATGTCTGAATCAAACTGTTGCCAAGTAGCACAAACCTCATCCTATTCCTATGAATGAAAATTGGAATAGTCACCAAGTGTCACAGAGGCCGCCTGCATTCAGCAGAGCAGGACTAAAAGTTTCCCTGGGATCTGTGTCAATACAGGAACATCGTCGTACAAGACAACCAAAAATGATGTCTGCTTTGGTATAGGAATAGAACATGTTTTTAGCCTTCTACAGAAAAAGCAAGAGGAAATAAAAAAGATTAACTGGAAGAGAATTAGAAGTATAAGAAAGAAAAATGTATGTGAAAAAGACTCCTGTATCTAATTTAATAATTAGCATTGCAATTTCTCAACTTGTGCACTGTGTCTCATTCTGTTGTGGAGAAACAGAGGATGTGCTTTTTTTCTGGGTCAATGTGATCTATCAAAATGGCTTTATTAGCTGCTCCCTCCCCAGCAGGTTTACATCCTCTAAGAAATCTTCAAAATCACGTTGAGACACAATCATATTCAGCCAAAAGCATTTGGAAAATTCCTTGGGCTGAATTCATGAATGACCACTCTGTGCCTCAGCACAACTGCCTGTTTCACAAGGTGTGTATGGTATCCCTTTTCCCAGCTCTTTCATTGCAGGACCTATCCTGTTAATTTTCTTGAGCTCTTGATGTGTGATGTTGCCTTCTTGTACCTGTACAGAATTATGTTAACGTTGCAAAAAGCAGAGTTGTTGATTTCAATTCTGGCGGCGTGAACATGAAGGACTTCAGAGCAAGTAATATTTGAAAGAGTTGGTTCAGGAGAAGACTGGATTCTGATGCTTATTACAGTGAAGATTTAGCATCATACCATGAAGCAACTAACATCACATCTTTGTAAACAAAACTAAAGTTCTCATATTTGTGGCAGCACGGAGACATCTGAGCGCCTCCTCTGCTGCATCTGCTCAGCCTGGTTCACCTTTGAAGGTTGAAGTGCGCATGACCATCCAATACATCAACGGACAGGAAATTAATGGCAGATTGGCCTGATTACTTGCTGTCCTGCACACACGCATCATAAGTGCAGGGAGACAAGGCAGCTTCCTAAGCCTGAAAAACAGTACTCAGTGCAAAACTATTCTGGCCAGGTGATGGTGGTGAATTTCTGGTGAGTAATGTTGCTGTTATCCCAGTAGAGGGAAATCTGGAGACATTGTCAAAGGCACTCTGTCCAAAGCAGGTTTTGTTTTACTGAAATGAAAACAGCTTGTCAAATGTATTAGAATCAGTTAGTGCATGCCTTTAATTTTTGATTATCTCAATTGAAATATGAAGAACTATTTGACAGCAGACAATGATCGACTGCTGTTAATGTCAGCACACATTAAAAGATGGTTGCATAAGCTGCACTCCCAAGAATAAGATCTGGGGCATTAAATATTAGTGTTGTTATATTTTTTTCTATAAAAATTAACTTGGTTTTGGTGAGATCAACTTGAGTCCTGGCTATTAAGCAATAGGTGTTATTTGAGAT
Source organism: Nothoprocta pentlandii (assembly GCA_013398315.1). Taxonomy (NCBI): domain Eukaryota; kingdom Metazoa; phylum Chordata; class Aves; order Tinamiformes; family Tinamidae; genus Nothoprocta; species Nothoprocta pentlandii. The sequence continues at coordinate 68,159 of VZSG01000791.1, forward strand.
TTTTCTTTCCTTTTTTTTCAGAACTGGCTGGTAGAATTTGACAGAAGAAAAAGAAAACGGGAGGTATATTAATATAGCAAAAGCATAGGGCAGTGCTACAAACTCCTCTGGTGCCTACATTCACAGTGTTCATAAGTGGAGGAGTGCCAGGCAAGGACGTAGCTACACGGGCAGGACTATACTTGGTAACGATAATGCAAAATAGCATTTCCCCTCACCCATTCTTCATGTTCAGAAAGAAGCCAGACCAATGTAAATGTCTACACAAGGGGCTTCTGCTGGGCAGCAAAAGTAGCTTCATGTGCCTGGGCAATGTCTAACTGGGGAAAGTCTGCAATGTAAAACTAACCATAAGAGAAATGGAGGCTCCTGGCTAGTTATTAGACTTGAGAAAAGGGAGTTATTTCATTATTATGAGGATGTAAAGGAACTGGAACAGACAACCACCACCAATGTGGCTTAAGATTGATTTGGTTTTATATTTTAAGGGGTTGAGAAACCCCAGTGAAGGCTACCCAGCACTAAGCCAGGTTTATTAAAAAGTGATAGGAAATTAAACATTTGCAGAAGCAAAGAACCGCAGGCTCCTGTGGTTCTTTGGTAAAGCCCAGAGCACTGGCTTGCCATCACAAGCAGTTTTATTTCCAGTGGGAAGATTCTCTTCCTCCCTCTGGCCTTTATTCCAGGCTGACACCCTCAGCACTGCAGAAGGAGCCATCGAGAACATACCTGCTCCTGATTTACTATGGCTCGTAGCCTAAGCTGAAGTCAGCAGTTTACATGCAAGGCTGGAAGCAATGGTAGGTCAGTAAGGAATGTGCTTCCAATTTAGTCATCCCCACTATGGAAAACGTAAGTCCATGGATATTTGTCCCTAGAGCAAAGCTCTCTGTTGTTCTGGTTTGGGTTTTTTTCTGTGGAGAGAGGAGGTTGATATTATTTTTAACCTTTATTTTAACCTATTTTTAAGGCTTTTCCCTTGGCCTGGGTGACTTGTGGCTTCCCAAGGAGTTTCACAAGCCTCACAGCCTGTGAGGGGGAGGCGTTGGAAGCCCAAGGCGGATGGGAGAGGAGAGGCAGGCAGGGCTGGAGGGCAGCGACGTGTCCGGGGTGGGCGCAGAGCCCTGGCCCTGGGCAGCAGCAGGGACAGGGGCTGCTTCGTGAGGGCGGCTGCGCCCACCTGCGAGCAGGGTCCAGCCTGGTGGGACCGCACCGCTCGTGCGGGTACACTGCTCAAGTGCATTATATCCAGTTCACCTTCCTATGCCCACTCCTCAGCACCCTCAGCACCCTCCTAGCTGTTCAATTGCTTCCATTTATACTGAAGTCAGAAGTGGGGTGCTTTTCAGCACCAGCTTTAGCTTCTCTGTTTTAAAATCCCTGTCACCAGTATGTAAATCCGAGCTGAAAGTACAGAATGGATAAGATCACTGAAACATATGGCATCATGGCATGTTTCATTAAAAAATATGCAACTCTTTTTCATACCATCTAAATTTCTATCTGTAAAGCTGGAGTGCCTTTCAATCTTGTGAGGCAAATCCGTCAGGTTTGGGTAGAGGAAATCTGCAAACTCAGGTTCCTACAGCTTGTGTTGGGCTGTCTGGTAAGTACTCAGGAACTCCCAACTAGGAGATGTGCCTTCCTTGGGACCTCTTGTTTAGCAGGGCATACTGCATCGTGTGTGCCCAGTGCCACTTTTGATAAACACAAGTCAAGCAATTACATATTAGTCCAATTCCCCTTTTTTTAGTTGCTAGTTCACACTAATGATGAAGGTGCCAATCCCTGTGTAGTTATTGGAGGCAGGGGTAAAAGTTCTATTTCGGCATCCCCTGGGAAGGTGTAATCATTGAATTACTTGAAATGTGGGCCACAGATAGGTCAGGTGGCGAGGAGAATTGTAAGTCTACTGAGAAAACCACTGCCAGATTAACTCAGTACAATGTCAATGCAATTTTGGTTTCTGAATCTTTAGCAGATTAGTGCTTCCTTCACAATTGTCAGAAAGATCTCTCTGCTTAGTAAGACCACAAAAGTTATTCTGAACACACACTTTCAGATGTATCAGCCAGGAAGCCAGCCTTCCCTACTGGCAGGACTGCCCAGAGCTTTGATTTATCTGTGCGAGCGTTAGCACTAGCACCTCTCTGCACTTCCACAAGATAAAGGCTCTGTATGGGACAGCAGTTACCTGATCAGCAATTCAATCCTATCTGCAAGTGCTGGGTCAACAGGTTAATTGGAAATTTGTGACTGGCTTGACAGCCCAGGAAGACTGCAGTGATGCCTCGCAGGTTTGTATTTGTAAGCCAGAACTATGCTGAGGTCAGTAAGTCAGAGGGCTCAGGGAGGCATCACCAAATTGTTTCAATTCCTGTGTCAGCAGAGTCCTGTTGCTGTTTAGTGTTTTGAGATTTACTGCCGACGGGGAACTTCTAAAGCAAAGACCCCTGAGGCTAGTGATTATATAATTCCCAACAGCACAACAGTGTTTTTCGGATCTTTGTCACTTTTTTGCCTGAAGTCAGCAAACTGCAGGTTTTGGAGGTCTATTTTCCTCAGTAATTCAGGACAGGGTGTTGGAGTTATAGAGATGCTCAGATGCCATGGTGAGAGTGAGCTGTACAGAAAGAGCACAGAAAGGGAAGGATTTTGCTTGGACAGACACATGCTGTTGTGGGTAGACACCTCACTCGGCTGCTTTCCTGCTGGTAAGATGTTACTATTATCCCATGCAAACCAACAGGTTCCTCCCTCACAGCACGGTGCAGCTCTCATAGCTGTAGCAGCACATTTCTTCCCCACCTCAAGCTGTTCCTTGGCAAGATCCAGCCCCTGGCGCTACTGCTGGTTTAGTCTTTAGTGGAATGATGGAAATGCGTATTTTCTTGGAAAGACTCACACAGTGACGGGCCAGGGAGCCCCTTAGGCAGAAAAAAGGACAATATACGCAAACAACACCCATGCCACATTCTGCACTTAGAAGCATTCTGCTTCTAAATACTTCTGAATTTTGGTATGTCTTGCATTAAAAAAAAGCTTTAGCAAGCTTCCAGTGTGTTGTCAAAACTTCAAAATATAAACAAAGCGTTTCTAGAAGTTTACCCTCCTCATACTGTATGAATTACTGCTTTTTTTTTTTCTGTCTGTAGCACCATGAAACCTACCATAAATGGTTTAGTGACTAAACCCACTCATGTGGTGGTGCAGTCTTGCTTCCTGCTTCACATTAAGCTAGATCCACACATGCAAAGGGGAAAGACTTCTTATGGTGTATGCGAAGATAAAATCTAACCTAAAAACATCTGTCTAAAATCTATATTTACACTTGATTTGAGGCCTTAGTTTTTCCATCTCTAACATTGTTCAAATCCAGAAACCATATGGTAAAATGTTTATACTGCTGCATGTTTACATACTGCAGTATAGCTTATTTTTCAATATCTGATCATGAAAGAAGATGCATTTTTTGCTACCTGCTGAGTTTGCTCTGTAGCTTTTGACTGTTTCGAAGTGAACCCATTTCCTTTCCCTCTCCCCACTTTCTGTTTCATGAAATCAGTAGTTTCTGCTAATTCTTAAGAGTTCGATCATATTTGGCTAGCTAAAGGGAAAACAGCAGATTAGATTTATCATAAAAATCTCACTCAACAGAATTAAGTAGAAGAAACAAAGCAACGCTCACCTTCACTGTCAAAACCCACTGATTGCTACCAGTGTTCAGGGCTGTGCAAAATATGCATGTCAAAACCATCTCAATTTTATGAGGACTGTATGTGCTGTACATGCTGGGTGTCATGAGTGAATTGGCAGGTGGGAAGGACATACCTAATATCCCCATTTCTATCTTATGTTGAAAGAAAATACGTTGTTTAAGAGCTGCTGAGAAACAATAGGAAAAGACATAAGAGAATATCACTGTTGCTTCACGTGTTGTACCTGATCTTAGTCCAGAAAGTTGACGTCTTCATCTGTCAAAGATACAATAACTCAGTGGTACTTCGATTCTGACCCACAGACTTTTCATTACTCTGCTAGGGAGGAGCCAGGAACCCACATATCCAATCTCTGAGGAATTCTGACTTCAGATGTCCCATGGTCACTTCTTCTTTGCAATAAAGCATATGACATAGTGTTAATGACATAATATTAATAAGACTTATGTCAGCTTTCTAGATTTCTGCAAAATTCAGATTTTTCAATAATTTTAAAATCTACCTTCTTTCCATAATTTTATCTAAAATAAAACAAAGCTATTATATTTCTTTAAACTTAGACAATTGGATGACTGGCATGTTAAACGTGCAATACCAAATGACTTGAGCTAAAGCCTCGGAAGAAACCTCAGGGTCCTTCTCCTACCCCTGTTTTCTCCTGGAAGGTATCTAAAAAATATCCTGGCGACCTTGCAATGTGTTTATTTGTGTACATTTATGTATAGCCATGTAGATAGGCATATAACTTGGATGTATAGAGCAGTAGCCTACGCAATGGACTGGAATCAAGTCTTTTTTACGGGCATGAAAGCTATCCATCTACATAAACTGGAGAAGTTCAGTCTGTTTGCGGTAGTTTTATATTTGCTAAAAGATCCAATGCAAGATGAGCTTGCTCCAGTCAGTGACAAACTAGTCCTGACAACTGACCTAGGGTTCAAAGTAAATGCAACTGCTGTGAAGGACTTTTTCCTGTCTTTATGTACATATTCTCCATTATTTGGGCAAAAATTACACGTGAGTGTTAAGTCTTTCATACTGTAAGGCCTGACTCATGACATACCACCATTACAGCCATCTGTATAGGAGTGGTGCCAGAGAGGTATCTGAGCTGACCAAAAAACAGGCACTTTCCCTCTCAGCAGTGAAATATCAGAGGGACATGACTGCTTTGGGTGGTTTTCACCAAGGTGAAGGTAACACACTGGATTTCTCTCTATAGTGAGGGAATAGGGCAAAGGAAAACCGTGTTGCTTTGGTCTGCTTGCTTTGAAGATATTCCTACAAGAATGTGTTGGAAAGAAAACATAAAGAAACTCTGCTTAGAAGGAGTGCATGAAACATCTTTTATACTCCTGTTCTACCACATATGACCAGATAAGGAAAGCTATTTTAATATCAGCAACTACCGTGAAATAGAAATTCTCTCATCTAATTCCTACTTTTCATATCTCTTCTTTGAGGAATCTTCTTTCATTAGAAAAATTCCCCGAGAGTTATTTCTATGAAGAGTGATAGAGAAGCAATGTGGCTTTCCATTAAATTAGCCTTTTAATTACACCAGATGCCGTCAACAGTAATGTTCCCTGTCTTGTCATCTATATTTCCTACAGCTCTGTAAATTGGATCATTGGGAAAAAGAACTAGATTAATGCCAGTTTAAAGCTTGGGCTTGCACATTTCTCTCCTAGAGAAAAAAGTATAATGCTATAAGGTTTATTTACCTAATACTACAAGACTTGCAATTTAGAGAGTTCTTTTTCAATGTGGGCCTCATATTCTTTGAGGATATAGAATGGAATATGCTTTAAGGACTGATGAGCAGAGATTTCATACTAACTGGAAATCCTCCTGTTTGTTCTGTTGTCTCCTTCAGAGGAGATTCCGCCACAGTCTGGAAGGTACTCAGTATCTTTCAAATGTACTTTGGTATTTTTGATTTTCTACTTAAAAGTAATATTTTTCCCTTGCTTTATTGATTCTGCTTTCTCTGGAGAGCTTACAGAGACTGTCTCCAGCTGTGCGAATCCTGCAAGTTTAACAGGTCCCTTCGTCTCAGCTGGAACCTCTAGGCAATATTGTAATACCAGAAAAGCTACATTGTGAATGCTTTTTTTGGGCCTCTTAAAGCCCTTGTTCTTTCTTTAGACAGACTTAACTGTATTATTTTGAAAGCATGGCATTATAGACACAGTCCGAAGGTTGCTAATGCATTTCTGCTGCAGGCATGGTCCAGCCTGGAGGGAAGGCACTGACTGTGCACGCTCCTAAATCAGGAATGCGGCCCACACTTACACCACTTCTGGCAAAGTTTCACTGGCTTTAGCAGTTAAGAAAGATTTATATGGCAGAAGAGATTTCAGAAGCGTTACCAAACCCACTATTAATTTTTGACACTCAGCCCTCGTGTTTAGGACCTGCCATTGAATGAGAGGAACAGCAGAAAAACTGAGAGGAGGTCAGAATGTCCTGGCCTAGCTTTGAGTTATGGCTCAAAATGTCCCTGAAAAGGGAAAAAACTGTCCCTTTTCAAACTGCTGTCTTTGGAAACAACATTATAACATTCAGGTTTGCAATTGGCAATGAATTTCTTAGTTCTGTAAGACTATGAATAGGACTTAGAGATCCTATATTTTTTATTATACAGATCCTACGAATATCTTTATCAAGCACTTTATGGCTATCATGAAAAAATAAACATTAGACATGTGACAAGCATGGGATGTCTCTTCTATAGAAGCTTCCCGGTAATTGTACTTACAGATTCTCTTTCAGTCCATAGGCTCATTCATTATCCCTCCTCCTGCCTATTTTTTGCGCTGTGTAAAAGATCAAAAACGTAGAGTTTATGCCTTGCACTACACTTTTGTGGTCATGCACACACATGTACAAGGGTGCTGCGAAGACAAGGCTGCTTGTGGTACAAACTTCTGCAGAGCTTGACAGCCACTGCAATCCCCAGTCTGACAGTTACTGGAGCCCTAAATAACTTCAGCTAAAAGAGGGCCAAAGCAGGGGAGAGCAAGGCCACAGTGAGCAGCACGTGAAGTCACGGGGCTCTCAGAGCAGAAAGACAAGGACGAAGGGACAAGGCAGCCGCCGTGTGCACACAGGCAGGACCTTGGGCGAGGGCAGGGCTCAGGTAGGTGCTGTCCTTCCCATTCAAGCGCTCTGAGATGAGACCAAGACAGGCCGTGCGCTCCCCGTGTAGCGGCGCAAGCTCAGCGGCGTGTGCTCAGCTCTCAGCAGAGCTGTGACAAGCCTCCTGCTTTGACGTCCTCGTTCAAGCATCTCTACAGTCACGTTTTGTGACTGCAGCTTGAGGAAGAGGCTGGGCTAATTTTACCTCTGTGGGAAGAGTGTGGCAGCAGGTGGGAGGCTGGTGGGAGAAGCCAAAGTTGCACAGATGTCTTGAAGCTTGCCTTGCTACACACTGACACAAGAAAACAGGTTTTATAGGTGGATTAAACACATGACATTTTTCAAACTCTATCATCTGGAGTGTACATCATCACTCTTCTTATTTTATGAAGCACTGTTACTTGCTTTTCACTGCGGGGAGCAGAGCTCTCCTCTGCTTGACAAGCATGCCTGGTGTCTCCTGAGGGTTGAAGGTGCACAGCCAAATGCTTAAAGCAGCAAAACCTGATTTAAGGCTTGAGGCTGATCCTGCTGTCTGACTCCATAATTTTATTTTGTGTAACCTCTCACCCAAGCAGAGCCAATACAAGGCTGGAGTGTGAGTCAAGACTTGGGCCTGCTAGTGCACGTACAGCTTTGTCCCATGCACAGTGTTCTTGAACAGCCTAGTTTGAAAACAGCATATTCCCTTCCAGTTCAGGAGGGGCTTTTCTTCCACATTGCCAGAATAAAGGCGGTTCTTGGCAGCTCTTTAAATTTATTTATGGGGAAGTAGCAGAGATGGACGATATCCAAGAAAAAGGATGATTTTTAACAGTGAAGAGCTAAAAGTTTACAAGCATCAAGAGGAGGCAAGAAAAAGTGATCCAGAACTTAACCAGACTTGTTGATGAAAGATAGCATTACAGTTCAAGTTACTCATTTTATTTTCTCTCCCCCATATATTTCTGCTAGGTAGTGCTTATTTCTGAGAGCCAAATGCATCAGAAAATATGCAGCTTTTTCTCTTGTATTATACATTTGTTGGAACTTGTTACTGTCTCGGGCTGGGGCAGGGAGACATAGAGGCTGCAGTTTTCTTTGGTGTGTTCTTCAGAGACATGGGTCAACCTTAAGGGACACACAGCAGAGCCGTTGTATTTCTGATGATGTGATTAACTTAAGACAGTTAAAATACTTCTCCTCAATGTGTCTTGCAGGGTGGATGGAGGGACAGAGGCTGGAGGACCAGGCTAGAAGGGCTTGCTAAGCAAGGCACTTAGGTAGAAGTGAGGGCACATGGAGCAACTGGAGATGGTGTTGCCAGCAGCATGACAGCTGCCAGATGGGATTTTCTGTTAAAACCCTAGCAAATGAATGTAGAAAACAGTACTAGAATATATACATCACTGTATTAAACAGTAACTCCATTTTAGCTTTTAGAACATGTTGTTTTCTGCTGCCTTTTTTGCCTCCTCTAGGAACTGAAAGCTCCAAGAACATAGACACTGAGCTAGAAATAGCAGGTTGTTAAAATCCAACTACTCAGAAAGAGGCAACCAAAAAAAGAGAATCTTGTTGTGTGGATGGGGACACAGCAGGCATCTCAGCCTTGCACAACCCAGGGCCAGGCATTTAAAACTAGTTTGTAGCAGAGTAGTTAGAGGAAACTGCTTGTGATGAACAGGATGATCAATATCAAACTGTTTTTTTTTCTTCATTTATTTGCTTTTTCAGTACTTAAGCCTTTTAAAGACTGACAGCCACGTGCTCAGTGAGAAATGAAGTTCTGACATCTCAGGTTACCCTGCGAAGCCACAGAGAAGCGAAGGGAAGCAAAGTCAGACCCTCTTAAAAACAAACAACAAACAAACAAGCAAATAAAATCCCACAGAGAAACCATGCAAAGTTATATTATTTTTGTCCGAATTGGTGTGTTTCATTTTTCCTTTCAAGGGGCCCATCAGTATGCTCCTAGCTAGCCGGCATCACCTACCCTCAAGGGGCACATGAAGAGGAGCAAGGGCAGCAGAGGAGCACAGGAGGACACCAAACACTTGTATTACCTTCAAGAGACTTTCAAATCTTGTTACACTGCTCGAGTAGGTAAAACCCTGTGAGGAAGTTAGAGATGTTAGTGGGAATAGGGGTTGCAGATACCTCAGTGTAGTTTTGAAGAGAGCTCAGTGCCCAGCGGTAACTTTTTGTGGAAGAAGGGAATGGCAAACTAACATGGGGTCTAATACAGTGGGATTGGCACAGGATAAGAAACCAGATTCAAGATACCATTAGTTCTCACGCATAATGTATTTAACTTAAGGCAGTTAAAATACTTCTGTTTGGCACATCTTGTGGAAGATGGATACCAGGGAGCTCAGGTTTTACACACAGGCTCCTTCAGTGAGCTACATAATCTTTGAGGCCATGAGCAAGCTCAGGGTATCACCCATCTTAGTCAGTCCTGCACCAGCCCAGCCCTTCCCCCTTTCTGCAAGAGGTTCAAAGCCAGACTCAGGTTTTGGTCAGCCACAAGCAGCTCACACCATTTATCTTGCCATCCTCCTTGAATCATGAGGAGTCACCTGCCTCCACATGCCCTCCTCTCTGCCACATTCCCACCAGCCTGGAAGGCTCAATTGGCTGTCCCAAAAGCATTCTTCTCTTCAGGAATCACCATGGCACTTCTTCAAAGACATTCCCTATCCAGGCAGTCTTATTTGACCAAAAAGAGCCTGGAAACATGGACCCTGGAAACACAGCCTGCCAAATTTTCCTTTGCTCACTCCGAGAAACCCCTACAAGAGCCTGCTGCCTTTTGCTGTTTTTATTTAATTTATTCATTTGCTGCAATTTGAGGCAGCCACATTGTGTGCCCGGCTTCTTAGAGAAACACAGTGCCCCAGCACACACCTTTCTGTGCCCTTTCCCCTCCAGGCAGGCTGTGTTTTTTCCCCACTGCTTCCCATAACCCATTAATGTCAAATCCAACCCACTTGCTACTCCACGATCCACAAACAACTAAACTCAAACGCACTTTCCAGTCAGCCCAGGAGCAAAACGGCACAGCCTGAAGTGCAAATCCCAAATGAGTGCATGGAGCTGCATGCAGAAACACCATTCCTCCGCGGGTATTTCTGCTGTCAGGGTTGCAGCTACATGAGCAGCAGCCTGGCAGCTGGCAGAGCTCGGTCCTGTGTGCTGGCACATCGCCACTTGTGCTCCTGGGAGCAGCTAAAACCTGGATTTGAAGCAGGGATGTAAAAGTGAGAGGTTCTTTCCTTAGGCTGACCTAAGTGCTCTCACCAACATAAATCAGCAAAGTCGAAGCTAGCTGAGAAGGAAAGTGACCCTTAATGAGACAAACTGTGTCCTCTTCTGGATTAGTTCCCGCAACCCTTGTACAAACTAATTATTTCATTAAAAGAAATGAGGCTCTTTGAGCCTCTCTGAGTGACGTGACCCTTTTTCCTTCTCTCAGAAGATCTGCTTTTTCATATCTTGTGGTAATTGCCTGAAGTGACAGAGCACTCTCTTGTTCCCCTGCCACATCTAAAGCGGGCTTATCTCTCTGGGTTTTGCAGTACTGCATGTTGGCAAGGGACAGAGCAATTAGTGTAGGGAAGAAAAAAATGTGGAAAAATTAACTGTTTTACGTAAGTATTATCACAAAATAAGTGAGTTTTATTTCTTCAAAGGGTCTGGCATATAGGTGTGCTTGGACTCCTCACCTTGCAGGAGGTGCTTCTGTACTGGGAAGTGACTGAGGCCCCAGGTGCCACCTCTTGCTGCAGAGCTGCACAGGCTGCTGCTGCCCTTCGGAGGATGCTAACCCCTGTCCAAACATCAAAATCCTGCTAATGCTACCTGGAGAGCATTCCAGGAGATCTTTAGGGGTAATTTACCTACCCTCTTCCTTGTAAACCTCACTTAAATTAATTAGTTCCTGCTTCCTGTTCCCAATAATCCGAGTGAATGAGGCTGTGATGATTTTTTGCAATGGGAGGATTAAGACTGACTTCATCTGCGAAAGAAGCAGCATCAATTGCAGATAAAGCCTGAAGAAATAATTTTCAGAAGCCATCTACATTATAGGCAGCGTTGGAACAGAAATGTGGGCGTTGCAGTATATCAGAAATCAGGACAAAGCCTCTCACAGGAAAAGGCAAGCAGTGAAATCCTGGACTGTGCAAAAGTATCCTCAGCTTTGCAAAATCCCTCAAAATCTGTTTGCAGATCTCTGATTCACGATCACTGGGTCTGATGAGGAAAGACCTGTCTCATTCACAGGTTCATTTATGGTCAAAAGACTTAACTGTAAGATCTTGGCTTGGAAAATCGCCTATATTCAGTCTGGTCTGCTGTGGAAGTGGCTTAACCTTGGCACTGTGAGCAACCTAATGCAACTGCCTGTCTACCATGCCCATTGCCCAATTATCCAGATATTTATCACAACTTTTTAAACATCTTGTGATGCACGCATCAAGACTGCTCACACTTTTATAGACCTTTTATAGACCATACGGCACGGCTTGTTGGACTGCCCCATGGAAATTACCTCCTTACAGAGGAGCATAAATTTAGCAGGCATGTCGGGCCCATGGAGGAGGATTTCTGCTCAAGGGAGTGGGCAGCTTTCCTGCATGCAGCACGCTCCAAGTCAGCAGCTGCACATATTTGATGGCCTTTTTTTTCCAAGAGCAGTGACAGAGCGGCACTGACCCTCATACCGAGGGAGAAAAGGCCCCGGTCGTCCTGCTGATACTCAAGGGGCTGCAGTGACCTCCTCAAGAGGCTCCTCCAGCAGGAGAGTCCTCATAGTCATTTGTTGACCTGCCTTTCCTGCATGCAGACACCTGCTTTTACATAGAAAAGCAGATCTAGCTTAAGAAATCTGTCTGCAGAAGGGTTTTCTGAGGAGGTGAGAGGAGCCACAGTGTCTGGAGCCAGGCAGCTTTGGCATTTGGGACCAGAGAGAAGCAATTTACCAGTTCTGGGGCAGCCTCTGCCTTGCTGTGCATGGAGATTTGGAGGTGCATGGAGATTATGAGGTACCTCGTGGCTCAGACAGCCTGAGTCCCCGTTCTCAGAGGACACGGCTGTGTCTCCATGCAGCTCAGGCTGTGGGGACAGCAGGCACTGCGGCAGCCGGGAGCGGGATCCGCTGGGATAACAAGGGTTATACATAAAGCTATGTAGGTCAGCGCGGCTCCAGCTCACTCCACATGCTGGGGCACGCTCGTGTGTGTTTTAAAGCCTGGAAAAGATGCTTAGGTTTTGCAAAACCTGTGCTCTCGGTGCAGCTCTGAAATTCTAGGTTTCACAAAACCATTGCATCGTCCGTGGTGTTTTCTTCCGTCACAGATTTCCACTGCTCTGGCTACGATGTGAAGGAGCTGCCCGTTGTTTAATCCCGGTCTGGGGACGGCACCAGGCTCTATGGGAGGCTCCGAGAGCAGCGGCGCCCGGTCCCCGTGGGGAGACGCCTGCACATAAACATGGGTGGTGGCTCTGGCCAATAACCAAACCCAGGGACTTTGTCCCGGGCTGGCAATATCATCCCGGTATCACGCGGCCCCGGCTGTGGGTGTGGAAATGGGCTGCTGGGTATGTTTTTAAGAGGCGTGAAGCAGTTGCAATTTCTGTTCCTTTTTAAAATCGTTTTTACACCCACCTTGGAAGCGTGCAGCCCGTTGCGTGTGGACACCACCACCCTGTCCAGCTTTGCAGCAAGGAAAATCAGTTTGTGTCTCCTGGACAGAGCTCAAAGCCCTGTGGAGCAGAGCGTCCCTTCCCAGCTCTGCTCAGCACAGAGCCCTGCTCCCCCGGCGCTCCGGCTCGCCGCTCCTGCAGACCCGGCTGTGCCAGGCACGTGGAACCCAGGGCTGGCTGCGCTTCCACAGGGAGAGCAAACAGCCTGGCCCCTGCTACCCAAAGCAGTGAAAAACGAACAAGCCGCGATGCACGGGGCCAGCGGCTCCTCCTCCCCTCCAAGGGGAGCTGGCCGAGGCCCGGGGCACTGGCTGCCCACCGGGCTGTCCCTCCTCCCCATGTCCCGTCCTCCCAAACCCATCCCGCCGCGGCCCAGCACGTGTCTGTGGACTCCTCAGCTCCACTTTCCGGGATGTGTTTCCCCATTATCAGTGTGCAGGGAAGTGGCACACGACAGCCCACCCGTCCACGCACCGTCTGCTGCTCGGTGCACCCCGCGTGACGGCCCTCGCTGCCGCACCACGTTGAACCGTGCTGAAAGCTGCCAAAAGCTGCATTAGCATTAACCACCTGGGAAGCACACACTTCTCCGAGGATTATGAGTATCTGCATGTTTTACTGCAGTTGTAAAGATTTTTGCTAAGATAAACTGTCTCGGGACATTTGCTGTGTTTAACAAAATGTTGCGCTAGCTTTTACTTCCATTGCATTCTTCCATGTGGCTCATTCCGCCCTTTCCTGAGCGCTGCTGCATTTTCCGTTGTCTGAGTTGAGCACTTCAAAACCCACTCCACGTAATATGGACTTTTCCTCCTAGATGTGACATCTCAAGAAACATAATTGCCTCATGGTCTGTTTCACATGTCTGGTGAGGATGTGGCAGCAGGTAGGAGAACAGAGTGCACATCCCATAGGGAGCACAAGGGCTGCTCACATCACAGCCTTACCTTCACATCAACAAGGTACTCAGTCATGCTCTACCAGAAATTGCAAAAACGCAAAATGTGTTTATATTGTCCAGCAGGTATTTCAAATTATTTGCAAGGTCAAAAGGCTGTTGTAATGGTGAGAGATGTAAACATCAAGGAAAAGCCAGCAAATCCTTCATGGCATTAAAAGTGCAGCATGGGAGACACCAAATGTGTTTAAGCAGCATTTCCCCTTGGCTCTGCCAAGCACAACACTGGTAGAAAACCACACATGCTGAATGCAGACGTCTGTACATGAAACCTATTTATTGTTTAGTGCTTTGAGGAAAACAAGGTGTATCTATACAGTGGGGTAGCAATCTTTCACACTGAAATACCTTCTCCTCTTTTAGTCCCTTTCACTCTGATAAAAGCTTTGTAGGCTGTTACTTCTGTTTGTTCTTGAAGAGATGGAAAAGCCTGAGCCAGCTGACGGTGGTAGGACCCATCAGACCCCCAGCACTGCTGTGTGCACTGTGTGCCTTGCAAAGAGCATCTTCTGCTAATGCCAAGCCCCAAAGGTAAAGCATCCACTTCACTTAAAAGAACTAGCATGCCAAGCATAACAGCCTACTTTTATTTTCTGCTAACGGCCTCTCTCAATATCTTACTACCAAAAAACAGAGTAGTGGATATGGGGAAAAAAATTAGTTGGGCACAGACTGCTTAACGCTGCCTCACAAATTCCCCACAAAACACTCAAATTGCATCCTTGCTGTGTTAGGACAGCTAAACTTTGCCCTTTGCAAGCTGGCTCAGTCATTCGTGACGTGGTTGTAGGTTTTTGCACCACACTGAAGCAATGGGGTTGGGTGTTCAGCCGCTTAATGTCAGCTCTGCCCACACTCCAACCCCCTGGGCTCCTTTGGGAACCTGTCTTGAAGTCTGAGTTTGCAATTTCTCTGTGTGCCTGAAGGCGGAAAGGGGCGTCTTGCTTAGCAGTGTTGGGTGCAATTAAGAGCATCACTGAGAGGATCACAGGGCTGTGATGGATTCTGGTCTGAATTGAAATGATTTGGCCAAAAATTCCTCTTTAACATAGATTCATTCACAAGCCATTCAGTTGTGCAGCCAAATCAGGAACAGAGCTGGCACAAAACTTGGGAATAAGCAGGTAGGAGCAACCTCACTTAATCACTGTTGGCTTAAACCCTTTGAAGTGCTTCTACTGTTCACCGTCAGAGCCAGGGCATCATAGCCAACATGTTTTAATGTCCTTGTCACTGTATGCAGATCTGCACCCAGGACTACATTGGGCTTGCGCATGGTAATTAAGGATGCTAAACACAATTAAGCGTTCATCAAACTATTTACTGAATAGAGCACATCTTTAAATAATGCCTCCGAGCATCTGTACAGCTGATTTAATAATGTCCGGTGCCCATGTGTGCAGCTGCTGAGCACTTTGCATCATTCAAATGATGAAGAAGCAAATACCGTGAAAGGCAACAGGTTTTCTCTCAAACAGTACGACACCACAGGCCACATTTTTTTTTCCACATTTTTTTTAATATGCTCAGCAAGACACTGCTCTAATATATCTCATAATACGTATGACATCTGTCAAGAGCAAGGACATTGCACCACATTTTCGTGGGTGATGTCTCTGCTGGGTTTCCAACAAATGCAGTCACAGATGTATGTCCATAGCAATGCTTCAAGAAATGTGGCTTCCACTGAGAGAGAGTGCAGTTCTTACAAGTTTGGGATGGTTTATTGTGTCTGCACAGAGGCTCCACTTTGTTGCCTAACAAAAATTGCTTCAAGAACCCTCCAAAATTTTGCTTGGGCTACTTCAGTGCACAGACCCCTAAATATAAATTTCCAGTAAGCCTTATTCTGGGCAGTCCTACTCCCTGATTCAGCCACCATCCAACCACGCTCGAGACCTCTCACCTTCTAAACCAGGTGGTCTCGGGGTCAGACAGGCCAGTGAAATCCACTACTTCTTCATAAAGAAGGTACCGCTGTGCTGAGCCTCAGCTTTAGGTCTTACAGCTGCTCTTACGCAGCCTTAAGTAATATACAGTAGCTGTATTCTGGTCTATAGCTGCAACCAATATGTTTTCACAGAGATAACAAAAAGGCTCTTACCCCAAATGTGGAACCTTTAAAGTCTTCATTCTGAGAGTGTTTCATGTCCTGATGTAGCTGTGCTCAGGGATATTGCACTGTGTCATAGAACATGCAATCTAGATCAGATTTCATCATTCTCTCACCTTAAAAGCAGTTTCTGAGGAATACTAAAATGCTAAATAATAAATGTGCATGCTTTCCTGTGGTGCATGGTTTCCTGTGGTGAGCCATGATGACAGGAAAAGGGACGTGGAATGAGAAGTGGGAGTTTTTATTGCTGAATGTCAAACAGATGCAATACTGCAGCTATGAGCCGGCACTCCCAAATCCAGGGCCACACTTGCTTTTCTGTGGGCATGTGTGCTACTTGAGCCTTAGTCCTTGTCCCACTTTATTCATGGAATTGTTCTCACAAAAATAAAAACCTAACATTTCTTTGGTGAATAGGAGCTGCTACTCCCTAGTTTTAGAATGGGCTGTGTGTGTATTGTGTGTACATATATATATTTTGTCTGGAATATAAGGTTTAGGAAAACTTGCAAGCAGCTTGTGCAGCAGAGCTCCTCTTCAAGGAACATGAGGAACTGGAATCACAGGAAGACACCAACAGACATAGAACGACCCTGAGGTTGAAAAAACACCACAACCAAACACAAAACCCACTACTGCCATTAAATAGGAGGGAGCTTTATTCAAATCCATACACATAAAGTACTAAAACTTAAGGAGCCAGACCCCACTCCCCCTAACGAAGGAGGGTCACAGTGTTGGGATGCAGGCTGCTCGCACCAAGCCTTTCCAGAGATCCGTGTGCCAGTTCAACATCCTCTCATTTCAGCAGGATGCCACAGGAATGAACTGACTCCGGCTATCGCTGGAGGCAGCTGAACAAGCTAAAGACCAAGAGGGAGCAGGATGGCTCCCTTGGGCAGGCGAAGCATCATTTTAACAAACGGCTAAAATATCCCCTTTTTCTAGGTATCTTAAAGGTTTCAGTGAGCCCCCGACTGTGAGTGCAGGAATCTCTCTTGGATTTTTCCTTCTTGGACTTGTGAGAACATGTGGAAACGGGAGCTGCCGTTACTTCAGTAGTGACAATCCTACGGTCCTGGCTCTGGTCACTCGGGCTCGATTTACTCTTTCACTAGGGTGCCCAGTCTGATAACCTCAACTACGAACAAAACTTCTGCAGCTGATCCTTATCTCGTAGTTCTTCTCTTGATCTTTCTTTCTTTTAAAAATAGCCTTTATTTTCCATAACTGGCAAATTTAACACCTTATTGCACAGCAGATATTTCAGCACCATTCTTTAAAAAATGGAGTATGAGTTTAAAGTACTAAATTGGTTCTTGAAGAATTAACTTTGGGGGAGTGAAACATAAAAAGTAATGAATTTAGCAAAACGCAGAGTAGATGACACTGTGCCTTGTAACTGGATAGATTTAATGCAGATGTATGCTTTACTGTGATACAGTATTTAATTTTACTGTGATATGGTTATTTAACAGGATAATTTCATTTAATTATGGTCTTCTACAGACCACCTCAATAAAATTATCTGCATCACCATCAACAGCAAGCCAGAAGAAACCCCGTAAGGTAGACAACATGCAGGAGAGGTTTCAGACTCATTTCATTTTAAGAAACCTTCTCTCTGAGATGAGCTGTTGAGGCTTCTGGTAAACACACCAAATCAGCGAAACAAAACTGCTTATGAAATTAAGGTATAATCCACTTGGCAACAGGATGGTCAAGTGGCATGAAAAAACTCAAGCCTGCAAATTACTTTTTCTTCTCTTGCAAACAGGTTACTCTTCCAAGAACTCTCCCCGCCAGTTTGTTTGTAAGATGCAAAAGTTCTTCCACTGCAGAAGTAATTTATGAAAAAAAAAGGGAAGCCACCAACTGAAAGAAAACATTTATTGAATCAAAGTCAATACTTTCCTTTTAATATCTACAAGCCAACACTGAACTGACTTTATTCAAGAATGAACACAATGTACAAAAAAAGTATGTCTGTTATAAAAATATGTCAAATTTTCTTTTTCTGGCTACTGAGCTGAAGACATTTTGACAAAGGCAAGATAGTTCCAGCGAGCAAATCTCAGCTGCAGTTACCGATGACAAAGTTAAAATCATTTCGTGATCAGAGCAGATTTAAGACTCACTGATGAAGTGGCACTGGAAATGCTGACCCCTTAAAAAACCTGAAAAGAACCACTGTGTTGCCTCGTGTTTGTGTACAACAAGCAGCGGAGCATCCTGTTGTGTTTGTGCACAACAAGCAGCAGAGCATCCTGCTGCGTTTGTGCACAACAAGCAACAGAGCATCCCCATCTCGTGGCACTGGCCACCGCAGCAGGCAGGGGCAGCAGCCCCACGACCACTGCGTTCTGCCCCCTGCTTGTGATCTGGGCAACAGGAATATGTGGGTTTGTACGTGTTCTATGGAAAAAGAAAAAAAAAATTGGCTATCTGTTGCAATTAGAGAAGAAAGAGACATTTACGACATCAATGCATATTTATGAACATGTGTGCATGTATAGAAATGAAACTGATTAAGATCAGTTAAGATCATCCTAGGCATCTGCTAGGATGACCTTTTTAATCCCCAACATTAAAATTCAATCAGGATTCAAATCATTGGCTTGTTTCAAACCACCAGGAAGGAAGAAGAGGAAAAAAAGAAAAAAAAAAGGAAAATAAAAGGACCATTTACAGAGATCATCTGAAAACAGTGCAATATTAAAATACAATTTTCACAACATGTGAAAGAGAAACATGCTTTGGAACCTGAGCAAAAGGCTTTTTACCGATTTGGTAAAAAGTCACCCTGTTTGTTGTTTTCGCTGGCATCTGCTCTGCCAGATTAGTTTGTTGCTCTTAGCAACTTCCATGGCCCCGAAATATTCAATACACAGAAACTGCCAACTACTCAGAGAGGGCTACTAAACTTCAGCTAATATCGCAGGCAGTTTGACATGCTGCTACTGGGAATGACCGTACAGCCTAAATTGAGAAAAAAAAATGTAAAAGGA
>VZSG01000791.1:87128-122397 GCA_013398315.1 Nothoprocta pentlandii
GTCCTCTTTCAGAGACAAGCATGACTTGGTGCCACAACTAAATTTTTCACCAGCAACAGTATCATCAGTCCGCAGCAAGCAATTTATTTCTATCTGGCTCCGAAGGGGCCACCATACAAAGCAACTTCACAAGGCATGCGGTCATCTACTCTGCTGATTTTGTGGGAAACATCATTTGTGCTTGCAGGTCCTGGACCTTTCAAAAATGCGTATGAACGGTGCGAGATTAAAAATATTAATGGAAACTCACTCGATTCTAAGTTACTCGGGCATGGGAAGAGATTTAAAGGATAATGAGCAACTGAATGCTATGCATTAGTATTTGTGAGAGGGGTGAGGGAAGCTACAGTTGATGCTTTAATTTGCCTTAAATCAAAAATTAAAAAAAAAAAAAAAAAGCTAAAAAGAATCATAAATCCTAAACAGCTCTATGTCAATAGTGCTGGTAGAGGCCAATGTATGCATGCCACTGAAAGGCACGGAAGGACCAATCTGAGAAATGGCATCACCAGAGCAGAACAGCCACGTTTCACTGGAGTAATCACGAGGGGCGAACAACGAGCCATCACTTCTCTCTCGGCATGAGCACAGAAAGCAGTCACCAAGGCAAAGGAGGGGACACAGGAAAGAAGACACAGGAACTCACAGGAACCTGCAACACAGAAAACAGGCGTTAAGCTGCGCTTGGACGCCGGCGCCTCTCCCTGCAAGCGCTTTTCTGAGCAGGGCCCAGCAGCGAGTGCGGCCGTTCGCAGGGTCTCGCCTTGCCGAGCAGCCGGGGCGCGCGGGCCCCGCACTTACCGGGAAGGTGCCCCGCGGCTATCCCGCCTTCGTGTCCACCAGCTGCATCTGCACGCCCGCAGACATGCCGCCGCCGTAGCCGCCCTTGGACTGCATTTGGCTCTGGATGGAGCTCACCTGCGGAGACACAAGGAGGGAGACCTCCCGCCTCGGTCCCTGCCGCTCCGGCCAAGGGCAGCGCGGCGCTGCTCCGCTGCAGGGCTCTCCCAGGAAAACCGCCTGGCTCAGGCGTTCCCTGAGCCCCTCAAGGCGTTCCCTGAGCCCCTCCGTTGCTCAAGGGAATTAACCAGCTCTCCTGCCGGCCTCCAGCTCCGCTCCATCTGACAAGCTGCAATTTACTTCGCTACATGGGACCTGCTCTTGCTAAGAACCATCGAGCAGTGAAGCTAACATCACCTCTAAGTGAAGAATAAAACAGACCCCGTCAGAAGCACCTGGGTAGTGTCTGCACTGTAGGGCTAGTTTGTAAGGGGACACATAAAGCAAAAGGGATTTCAACACCAGAAAGTTGCCTCTCGCATGGGGAAGCTCACTTGGGGGCTGTTTGTCTACTTTTCAGTAGAATAAACCTTTTTCCTTAGTTGATACTCCTCCTTTAATCAGCAGATTTATTTTTTAAACTATACTCAACCTATCAACCTCTCTGGAAATCATTTATTTGAAGTTATTTTTAGGCTGATGCAAACATGGCACAAAGAGCAGCCCCCTGCCACCACCCACACCACTCTGGCTCCCATTGCTTTCATTTCAGTAAAAAGGAAGAGGACAGAGGGATTTCTTTTGTGCTTGTGCTGCGTGAATCAGAACAGTCATCACCCAGCGCCTGCGGGAAGGCGGCTCTGATGTGGAAGGTTTGGGTTTTCTCTTTCTGTTTTCACCCGAGAGCATACACAGCAAGCACGCAATGAGCACGAAGTAACCCCTGTTTTTAAGTTACAGCTGCTGAAACGGCACCTGCAGCAAGAAACCAATGTCTGCAGGGCTTTGCTCAAAATATTTTCCAGCGTGCTCTTTCATAGACTCCTCAAAATGTGCCCCCCAAAGCTACATTAAAACAGCAGTGCAGCTTCGTGTCTGAGTGTCTGGCATGGTACTTTCCCCTGCATGCAACGTCAAAACCCTCGGCACTCCTCCGAGCACCCCAGCCCGGGAAAGCAGCCTGCATCCCTGCCTCGGCACCGCTCCACCGCCGTGCCCGCCCAGCCTCACAGCAGGAGGACGCAGCCCTGTCTGAGGGCGGTCGCTTTGACAGCACAGGGCAGCGCTGGGCAGAGGCCGCGGGACGCTTCCCGCCGCGCACAGCACATGGAGAAGCGCTCCGGCCGCGGGGCGACGAGCAGCCCCGCCGGCAGCACCGCAGGGCGCTGCGGGAATCCCGCTGCTGGGAGAGCTGCTCCGCTGGCCCGCTCCAGGGCCGCGGGGGGAAGGGGAAGGCCCCGCGCCAGCCCACTCGCACAGCGGCCTCCATCGCTGCCGCCCCACAGCGCTGCTCGCGGCGGCGCCTCCTGCCCGACCCGGCCCCGGGCGGCGGCCGTTGGGGGTGACCTGCCCGCCTCATGGGCGGTGTGGGTCACGGTGCCCGCAGAGCCGTGGGGGCGGCGGTGTGGGGCGGGCCTGGCGGTGTGGGGCGGGCCTGGCGGTGTGGGGCAGGCCCGGCGGTGTCGGCAGGCTCGGCCTCCTCTGAGGGGCAGCAGGAAGCCCCGGGGGCTCCCAGAGCCGAAGGAAGCCTCCCGCAGAACCGGGCTCTTCTCATCCCAGTGTGCATCTCGTACAGGACACGCTGCTGGAGAGGACGGAGGCTGGAGACACAAGCAGGGGTCACTGTCAGGCTGACCAGGTGGCACCCCCACGGCTTCCTCCTCTGCGGGTTACCTCAGCTCGAAGCACAACGTCCTACAATTCCTTGTGCTTCCAAGGCAGCGCTGCCTTCTCATGATACATAATGATGCACAGCGTCTGCTCTCCTCCCCGCGTGGCATCCAATTTAGATACTCTACGGATGCAGCGATCTTGGACGGGGAGAAGGGCTGCACCAATTAAAGATCATACAATCTGTTGGGCCGGGGAGCCGTCTCATTAATTCCCTTCTTTCCCATTTTTCTCCTCCCGCTTAGGATTAGAAAATGGCACAGATGGTCGTTGAGAGAGGCAACAAGAGGAAACCAAAGGCTGCAACATGTGAAATTGAGGGAGACACTGTGGTGTAGGAAGCAGGAATATAAAGCGAGACACTTCAGCAGGGAATATAAAGGTAGGAAAGGAGGTAGGTGCTGGGAAGGAGGAGGGAACTGCACACAGGCGCTCCTGCTGTTTAATTCTACCTTCGACAAAGAAGCAAGGGTCTCTGTGGAGAATGAATGACAACAAAAAGCACAATGTTTCGGCAGTCTGGAAACTCCAGCAAATGAAAGTACGAGGACGCATGAAGAATAACGCTGATGAAGAGGCATGGAGAAGACACTGAGTGAAAAAGAACCCCATTTATAGGGACAAAACAGCTAACAAAATTCCAGGTGGTTTGCCCAAGGTGTTCAGAACACAGGAGGCACCAAGAGATTGCCAAAATGGTGCATGTCCACAGTATAAGGAAGGAAGTTAAGCAGAGGAAGATCACATGGAGACTACACTGATCTGGGATGTTACACTCTACAGGGTCAACAAGGAGGCAGGATGAAGTACTCCCGCAGTGAGTCACCAAGGAAGGTAAACACCAGGAAAAGGATTTATGCTTCTGAAAAGGGAGACATTTTTCATAATAATTATCCTGATACAAAGTCAGAAAAATCATCCTGGCCATTCATCCAGCACGTTACCATGGGAAAGAAAAAGAGAGAAAAAAAAAAAAAGAGATAAAAAAGAGAAAAGAAGATGGAGAAAACGAGCCCGATGTGGTCAGGTGCAGAAGCGAAGGAGCCGTGGGGCGGGATGTGGTGCCGCACGCCCCATGGCTCCCGCGTGGCCGTGGGGCGCGGACAGTGGGCACGGCTCTCGAGAGGGCAGCGAACGGCTGCACAGGCCCAAGCCCACGCCGAAAAACATGCACTTTCTCTGCTGAAGACCACCGCCTGCTCGCATCATTCTGTACCTTGCTTTAAATACTGATGCAATGCGGCATTAATAGATAATGAGCTTTAACTGCATTTTAACAAGCCGAATCTGTGCTTGTCTACTGTAACTTGCTTACAGATGCCTTAGTACAGGCAACTTCCATCATGTCGCTTTAGAGGAAAAAGAAAGAAAAAAAAAGTCTTTTGGTTGTTATGTTAAATTTAAAAGGCCTTGTCTTTTCCCAGTAGCTACTGAGTTACTATGAAAGTTTTTCCTAATCTCAGTAAGCCATAAAATTGAATTAGCTTCTAGGAAGCTATAAGTGACTTCACTTGCCTACTGCATGACAGGCTTTTTCTTTGCAGTTCTGCTTGGCCTCGGCAGAAATCCATCTTTCCCTTTACCAAAACTTACCATCTCCAAACCACTGCTTTTCTGTTAAAGGGGATCACTAAGATCAAGTGGCATTTTTCCTCACTACTTATACACTACCCTTTTCTTAGATCACATAATTATAAAGCAAGCCTGACCTTGAGAACAGATTGACACTTCACAGAAAATTCTAAGTAGCAGAAACGCAGTGTCATAGGCTGCTCATAGGCTCACAGCCTCCCTTTCCTGTATTAGCTGCTGTTTTTCACTTTCAAAGATATAAAAGCATCCACAGCTTGTATCACCTATGGGAAGCTGCAAAGCCCTGCCCGAGACATTGGGAATGCCTGCTCTGGGAATAACTCACATCTCAAGTAGGGCCAACAGGGCAAGGAAAACCTCAACAGGGACAAGCAAAAATATCTGCATGAACTAGGAAACGGTAGAAAATTTAAAATCAACTACACTAAAAAAATTAGAGGATACTTTAAAGAGATGTGCCATTTTAAAATACTCTAATATATTTTGAAATACACTGTTTTACTTCACAAAATGGTGTGTGGTTTTTTTTACCGTACTCTACTAATAGCATACACATCTTATATAGCAAATACTACAAACCGTCAATAAACACAAGAGTTTTTTTTTTTTAATGATATTACACAATCTTGAATGCAAGTGGTTATGGTTTGGACTTAAGAACTTAAGACACTGGCAGGCTGTTCTTAAGTGTATTAGAAATGTTATAAACTCAGTGGAAAATCACTCTTTCAACTAGTTACTCCAGGCACAGCCTTAATACAAAACATGCCTGGGTCCTGCCACGATGAAACACTCTCCATCTGCCTACACTTACCGAGTTCATCCCGCTGAACAGGTCTCCTGATCCCACGTGGGCTGTGTGGACAAAGTTTGTTGGCTCTCCGATCATGCTTCGGTCAATCCGTCGTCGTCTTTTCTGCAAGGTGAAGAAACCATCTCATTGAGGTACATTAAAAAAAAGGCATCCTAAATATAAAATTTAACTAATAAACACTAATATATTTTGTGTAACACAGAGTACTTCAGTAGAACTGAAAGCTGGAGTCCAAGCTTTGTGGCAAACAGAGACATTAATTGTACTGTTCTCAGTTTTCATTTGGCGGATCAGCAGCAGATCTTTGAACCAGCACTAAGATTTCTTCTAATGTTTAGGCCAACCAGATATCCATAAATAGCTTTAGTACATCCTACCATACATTAAGCAATATCTGCAGTATTTCATACAATAAATTTAGTATTTAAACATGATGCAGTATGTCAAATTTGAGAGCTACTTATTTGAAGCAAGAACCAAGTAGTGCTAGCTTCAGCATACAAAAACACCTACTTAAAGAATCTGTGTCACCTTGCTGTGACACCGAGGGACCTTATGTCCTTATTTCTGGAGAGGCTCTTTGCTCATCTGCAGAACCTTCTGCTGCATTCCAGCGGATTTAGTCCCAGCCGCATCCTCCTGGAGCCGGTGCACACAGGTAACCTGCACTTTGCCTGCTGCAGAGCTGCAAACAGGCAGAGCTGCAGCTCTACCTAAGGCAGAATGTCCCAGAGATGCTCCGGCTCCCACACATTGTGACTCTGCCTCCCCTTTCCCAGCATTGCAGCTTCAGTTTGCATTAAAGTAATAGCTGGCACATGAGTAACGAGAGGCAGTAAGGACTTCCTCTAACAAAAGCTGCCCCGGTTGAATGTTGTGTCTCGAGGAGCAGGAGGGAAGAACTTCTAATCTCCCAGGCTGGTACCTTGTACGTCCCAGGGAGGGGATCCACAGGATACAGCAAGGCAAGGGAAAGACCACACAGCACAATGGCAGAGCGGCCGCTCACGCTCAGGTAAAAGCTTCCCCTCGTGCTGACGCTGCCCAGCCTCATTTCTAGACATCTCCCCCTTCCTACGGTCTTGGGACCATCCAGGTTCGGGCAGGAGGATACATGTCCTGTGCACAGACTCACTGCTCTTAAAACACAGCTACAGATGAGTCGTCATGAGTCAGAGCCCACAGCTGTGGGCCCAAGCCGCAGGCCCAAGTCAGCAAGCAAAAATACAGAGCACTTCTAGTCCTTTCCTGCACCTTTTCCCGACTGCTAAAGCCCGTTTCAGGAGCCTCCAGAACATTACTGCATGGCTATTTAACAGCCATGGGCAGGGAAAGGGAAGGCAAAACCCATCACCTACAGAGACAGCCAAACCAAATCATCTGACCTCACCAAAAATATTAGTAAATTCTCCATTGGTTTGACAAGATCAGCCAAATAACATAACCGTCCAAAAGTCGTTCTCATGTAGTGTGAAGGCTTTCAAGGAGAAAGTGTTTATGGAAACAAATCTCGATGTGTTAGAACCAGAAAGCATTAATATACACTTCATGGAAAGATCTAAACAGCTAAAACAGAGCCTATTACTGCGTTCCAAGACATTAACATTTCAATATGAAAGTCAAACTCATTTATATGTATACATCAATTTTTCTCAAGCTATGCATGATACGAGCTAGCAAACAACACCAGACCAGCTTGAGGGGCGAGATCTTTATGCCCACACTGGGATGGGAACTGCTCATCGGAGGTGTTTGGGATACAAAGCGTGCCCTCTTGCAGTATAGTTACTGTATTTACACAGTTTTTGTATTTACACAACACAGCACTGTAAAACGGTCTGTGTCAGAGTCCTTGTCCTACAACAGGGCAAGGATCTCTAGAGAGTCCCAAGCCATGAGAGCACACAATCCCATCAAAATGCTTTCATAACTGTCTCGTTTTTTCAGACGTTCTGTTTATATTGTGTTTTTGAGAAAAACAGAAAGTCAGAGTCATTTGTATAATCTAAATTATAAAGCCCTGAATTGTTGCTTTTAATAGTTTTGAAATAGTTTGGGGTTGTGATTCAGTCAAAAACCATGTACTACCTCAAAATCTGTCCCCCCTAAACCTTCCTCCGGGTAACGCAGCCTCTCCTCCCCCGAGCTCATTGCCAACAACACTGGCATAGAGCTAACAGCACCGAAGTGCTGGTTTTCATGACAGCCTGGAAATGATTCTCCACTCTGCACCCACTGGTGAGCCGCAGTCACCAGTTAGAGCAAACCCCTTCTCTTGTCTTCAGCAAGTCCCTTTACCAGGGAGCTGGTCCAGCTGCGCCCGGGCACGTGCCCGCTGATGCCCTGCAGCAACAGGGCTAAGTTCAGAGCTCTGCTAAATGAAGGCCCCAAGAGGCTTGTGCTAAAAGCCAACAACGTGCTGCATTTTCTGTGCCGCAGGAGCTCGCAGGATGCACTTGCGCCACGCTGCCAGCTCCGTGCCCCTGCCTGCCGTGCTGGGATCCAGCTGCAGGTGGACCCAGACCTTGGAGCGCTCGGACTGCGCGCCCGGCGCCGCGGGACCCCAGGGAGCAGCCGAACCGACACTCGGACACATCCAACGTGAACGCCGGCTCCCTGACACCCGCGTTTCCTTCCACAGAACAGCTCCCATCAGGAGGTGCTGCCTTTTCTTTTCTTTTGTTTTTGGTGAAGGCAGCCTCATCCAGAGAGCTGGTAGGATTCACTAGCTGGGGTGAATTGATACGGCAAGCACTGTAAAAGTCACCTGTTTTGGGAGAGTGTAACACAGGAGAGAAGGGTCGGAAAGCATGCTGAGAAAGGCTGCAAAGCTTTTAGAAGACATCACAAACAAACATCATTTTTACCAGAATTTAATTCCAGACTCCTCTTACTGTTTTCAGAGGTCCTGCACCTGCAAGAGAACATCTGTGCTACCATTTTTCTATCAACAGTAAGAACTGACACATGGATTGATTCCTCAATAAATTTTGTTATTTAACCTGAAAGGAGCCCAGAAGCAGCATATTCATCTTTCACTTTAGAAGAAACTAATAGCCCAATTACGCTCTTTTCCCCTCAATATTTCTTTGTGCCTATTCTGTGCTTACTCCTAATGCAAGCCATGTGCCCAGGCTGATAAAGTCTTCAAGCTCCTGGAAGCACCCAAACTCTTCAAGAAGCCAAAATCAATTCCAGACAGCTTTCATCTGTTCCCAACATCCATTTGGAAGCACACCCATAAATAATTAACCTTAGAATATAAATACCATTAATCAGAACAGTAACAAGACCTATGTAGGTGAGCTGCACAACTTCCCATGTATATAGGATGCTAGCAAAAAGGAGTTAACATACATACAACTGAGTATGAGCAGTCAGAAAGCCACCAAGAATTGCAATGACTGGAAATGATTTTTAACACTGTAAGGTTTTGAAACTTTTGATAAGGTTTAAAAAAAAAACCAAAAACCCCCATCTATTCAGCCTACCAGTTAACAGAAATGCATGCATTTTTATCAAAAAAATCTTTCATAATTTAAAATGTTACTCGCCTTTAAAAAACTCAAAACTGAAATCTTTCTTTAAACAAATAATTGCCACTGATTGTTCCTAACCAAAGCTGCTTAAAAAAAAAAAGACCTTTATATTTTTGGTTTGCAGACGGTCTTTCCAATCATCTCAAATCAACGCAAAGCTCTGTACAGGGGTTGGGCTGCACTTCTCTAAGCTTAAACCTTCACATAGTGGTGGCCACAATGCTCAGCTGTTCACATTCATCTACCTGCCTGCATTTATATGCAAGAAAGGTCAAGTTTTTGAATCTTTTCCTTTGAATCACTCCAGGTCTCAAATATATCATAGAAACTTGGAAAGATGTCACTTGGACATTAGAAGCCTACAAAAATATTTCTCTGGAAGTTATTAAAAGGAGAAGTGAAAAGTGAAGCCAAGTGCAGAGAAAAGCATATAAAGATATCACCAGAAGTCACTGCAATAGTAACCTATGTTATGAAGAGCACACAAATTCCCAAGTCAATCCTCTGGCATGGGATATGCAGCCTGTTCCTCCAGCTTTAACTGCACCAGTTGAGATGGCAGAAAAGCATCCTCTGCTTTATCTGCACAGGGTTTTGGACGGTATCAGCACGATGGGCATCCCAAGTCCCTGCCTGACTGCTGCTAAAACTCCTCCATACGACACTTGTTCCCTGTCAACTACCATTTCATCCCATCTCTGCTCCAGACACGACAAAGAGCTCTCCGCTCTCACTGCAGCGCTCCACGGCTGCCAACCTACGGGTGCTCTCAGATTTTTGCATTTATTTTTTCTTGCTGACTGCAGTAACTCCAAGAAAACTACAGGAAGTGAAGCAGAGGAGCCATGTAAGTCTACAGCAGGGAAAGAAGGGGCCACATCCAAACCAACAACAAGTTAGTGTCAATGCAGCTGCACCCTGCATCAAAAACAACAAGCTTTAGTAATTAAGCCACAAATACTGAAGGTTAATTTTAAAGAGTAATGACCAAAACTAACGCAAATAAAGTGGTTTTGCTGCTTTTTTATTTGGGAGAATATTTTTGATTCACACATAAACAAGACAAGGTTAAAACTTACTTGCCAACTGCTACATTTGAAACATCTACCAAAACCTTACAATTGCAGGAATTTTCTTTGATATGCGGTTTTGTCACACATATATTTTGTGCAGCCAGCATTCTTCCTTAATTTAATATTCACCTATGTTTAGAAAAAGAGTATGAAAGAAAATTGCCTGCTGATTTGACCCAGTCTGCTCCAGTACACTGCAGGTTTCCAGCCTGAACCAAATCAGTATGAAGTGATCCATAAATAAAATCATAAATACATACATTATGTACAATAATGATGCATCTTCATGTTTTGGACAGTTCTTTCTTTGTCTTTCTTTCTATCTAATTACCCGGAGAAGAGGAACTCTGGTCGTCTTTGTCATAATTTCTGCTTATTCTGCAAGATTATTCGTAGTATTCTTTATGACAACCTGTTATTTTGGCTTCCCTGTTAAGACATTTCAATGCAAAAGTTAAAAGCTTCCCACAAAGGCAGGCATGCAGAAAAGCAAAAAATCCTCCCCAAACCAGCATTTATTGAAGCATAATCCCAGTGCTTTACAGCCTTTCTTTCTGAATAAAAGGATGAGAAACATGTATTGTATTCTAACATCAAGCAGCCTCCATATATAATCAGGAAAAAAACGCTCACGCTTTGGCACCTAATCCTAAGCACAGTAAAAAGCTTCCTGAAATTTGTTTTCCAAGTCTTCTATCCACCTTTCCTCTAATCCCTGGTGAGCCTATTCTTTAAGAAGTCAGTCAGCCCTTGAAGGGAACGCAGACCAGAAGCCAAGGTATCCACTAATAATCACAGTAATAGTAATAGTAATAGTAATAATAATAATAATAATAATAAATGATAAGGTATTAGACCTTAGACGTGGGCGTCACGGTGGCGTGAGCCCTATGCTGGTCACGTCCACCTGGCAGGACTGGCTGCTTCAAGACACTTGTGCTCAGCCAGGAGCATCAGGAGCTCAGACAAGGGAAAAAAAAAAGAAAAAAAAAAGAGGAAAAAAAAACA
Organism: Nothoprocta pentlandii; assembly: GCA_013398315.1. NCBI lineage: Eukaryota > Metazoa > Chordata > Aves > Tinamiformes > Tinamidae > Nothoprocta > Nothoprocta pentlandii. The sequence continues at coordinate 97,826 of VZSG01000791.1, forward strand.
AAGTAGCTTTTCTCTTCTATTCACATAAAACGAGCTTGTTGCTACTCTTGGCAAGGGCAGCTGGATTCCCCTTTGCCACCTGGTTCCCGGCTTACCGCCTTCCCTTGCCGTCTGCGCCGCAGGCCGGTGCGCAGGGACACGCTGACCCGGAGCACGCGGCACAGGGCGGCTGCCGGCGCCCGCACCGTGGTGAGAGGACACCCGTTGCCACCAAAAACACATCCCCCCTATAAACCAGGGGATAAAAACCCTGAAAAACCAGGGCCACTAGAGACCGGGCCCTAGAAAGTTGCGCAGCTTCTGAAAGCGCCTCCGAAACGGGCGCCTCGGCTCTCCAGCCGCTCAGCCGCTGCCCTCCCGGCCAGCACAAGGGCACCCCTCAATACCACAAGGAGCCACGGGCTCCACAGCTCTCTGTGCAAGACTGCTTTTTAAGAGCACACTAACTCAAACGTAATGAAACTTCATAAATGGGGTCCTCAGCCACGTATTTTAATCCTCTGCCACACTACAATTCAGGTATATAATGCATCTTCCACACAAAGTAAAAAAAAAAATTACCAACGTTCCTCAAAAGATATCCCTTTACAACTGAACTGCCACTCTCCCGCAAGGCAAGACAAATGCAAACAACAGATCTGCTCCCGTTTGCACTTGCAGCTGGCTGGTGCATTTGCTTTCAGGGTGAGGAGCCGCTCTGCTCACAGGCCCAGTAGCCTGGGCTAACAGGGCAGTGATAGGCAGCTACAGGCAGGTTGCTAAATCCTTTTTAATCCTTTTTTTTTTTTTTTTTTTTTTTTTTAAACAGAGCTATCAGATTTAGGTGGAGGTTTCAAGCTGCTGTGTTTTTCTTAGACCTTCCCTCACAAACAGCCCTCACAAGCAACACTTTCTGGTGTTGAGGATTTCTGTGGTCATCCCTTCCAGTGTTAGGTTACGTAAGCCCAAGGCAGAAAACAAGCTGTGCTCATCTGTTACTTACTCTCTGGGACCTTCCACACCAATCAAGACAGGTATTTCATAGCTTCTCCCCAAAGAGAAAGCCATCTAATAAAGCTTCAACGATAGACATCCTTGTTGAACCAGGGCTGTTTGCTAGCTTTGTAGTCAGACCTCAGGTGAAACTTCAAAAGCAGTGTGAAGATAAATCTGAATTCAGATCCATCTGAAGATAAACCTGAGTAAGAAGCCAAACTAAGAAAAAGATTTAATCAAAGACAAGATAGTCAGTCATTCAAAGAGGGAGAATTTATTCGGTTAGAAGAGAAACCAAGAGTGGAAAACAAACGCCCACCTTGATTTTGCTCCTCTCTGATCTTCCTGCCCTTCTTATCTGCTCTTGGGAGGAAACTCCAGCAGCAAAAGCAGAGGAGACGCTGCACGGGCCACGCATGGGGCCCCCACACGTCACTGCACGGGAAGGGTCAGGCACCTGCTGGCAGCGCAGCGCAGTGCGGTGCAGTGCAGAGCTGTCTGTCCTGCAGCACAGCGCAGTGCAGCACACTGCAGCACAGTCTATCCTGCAGCACAGTGCAGAGCTGTCTGTCCTGCAGCACAGCGCAGTGCAGCACACTGCCGTGCAGTGCAGCACACTCTGTCCTGCAGCACAGTGCAGTGCAGAGCNGTGCAGTGCAGCACACTCTGTCCTGCAGCACAGTGCAGTGCAGAGCAGTCTGTCCTGCAGCACAGCGCAGTGCAGCACACTGCCATGCAGTGTAGCACAGTGCAGCACAGTCTGTCCTGCAGCGCAGCGCAGCACACTGCAGTGCAGGGCAGTGCAGCACAGTCTGTCCTGCAGCGCAGCGCAGCACACTGCAGTGCAGTGTAGCGCAGTGCAGCATAGTCTGTCCTGCAGCGCAGTGCAGTGCCGTGCAGCACAGTGCAGTGCCATGCTCAGCTGCAGCTCTGCCATGGGCCCAGCGACGTGCACAGCGCCGGCCGTTGCCCCACAGCTCCCTCCACCTCCCACCGAACCCCACGGAGAGGAACCCACAGAGACACCGCGGCCCCGGGCTTGTCTCTCAGGCATCCTGCCTTCAGGATGCATCGCTCCGTGCGGCCTTCCTAAAAAGGGATCCTACAAATCTGTGTTTTTATTTATACACCTGAAACATACACACATACATTTTAGAAATATAGATAAATATTAAAGAGACACTATCCCATGTAATGTTACATTTCTAACAACCAGGCAGTAGCATATGTTCAATATTTTAATATATAACTTAATTTTTCAACCACAAACTATTCCTACAGAAAGGGTGGTGAGGGCTACGCTGAATTGCTGGGGTTTGCTTTCTCCCCAGTACTGCAGTGAAGAAGAACTAGCATTTTAATGTCCAAATGTTCAGGATATTTGGACAGGAGGCCTACCATACACAAGCAGCACATAAAGAAGCACAATTAAGATAATACACAGGACAAAATGCTACCCATTCCCCCAAATCACCATTATTCTGGTGATAAGCTTATTCCAGACAGTAAAGGGTGGGAGCTGAAGCCCAATACAGCGATGTTCAGGCCAGCTCCATGATTCCCACTGGTTGCAAAACACCAAAAAGCCACTTTTCCAAGTCACTTAAAATGTCATTTTCTAGCAGATTGCTTTAAACTCTTGTCTGAAAGGAGTCTTTTGCTGCAGATCCCACTAAACACAGTATCACAGCAATTGAAGCAGGAGGAAAACAGAATGGGTTTTCATGCCGGTTCTTTTGCAATCAAAACCAGCAGGCCAGCAGCACATCTGGCTATCACTGAGTTTTGTGCAGATCCAAGTGCAGAATGGTCTAGCTTGAGAAAAGTTAGGAAACGGAGACCAAGGGCTGAAAAGAGTTTAAAATGATTTACAAATTACTCCTAGAATCCAATAAATGGAGTATCAAACACACATTGGATTTAGCCTTTAGGCAACACCATTTTGCATTTACTGACAAGTGACAGGAAAAAGGCACAAGAACATTTTGATTGCCTGCTGAAGTCATAGGGAAAGGAATTAGCAGCTCTGTTTGTATCTTTTACAGAGACATGAGCCGAAGAAATAAAAACTTAAAAAGGCGAAAGAGCCTATTTCATAGGATCTTTTGGACAAATTTCAAGTGCAACTTTTCAGCAAATTAATCTGTTTTGTAAATGAAGAACCCGTGTTGTGCTGTGCATGGCAGTTCCATCCAAGAGCCCCTTTGTTTTTTGCAAATTCAGCACATCCCCACCTTCTCTGGTCTTCTCAAGTGTGTGCTTTTTGATCTGTTTACACAATATTCCATTATATTACGATGGTGTTAGTCATCACATGACAAAACTGGCAATTGTAGCCTATGTTTTCTAAATAAACAGGAAGGTTTGCCAGATGAGGTCAAATGACTTAGAGACAATAGGTCTTTTAAGAAATGGGCTTAGCTCACACATTAAATGAACTCGTTCAATCCTTGAGGCTTAAACCAGCTCTAAGATATGCAATAAATGAGACTCAATCTTAGTAAAGCTGATAACTACCATCTTTTTCAAGATGTGCACTGGTACAATTTTAAGACAACATTTGTAACTTGATTTGGCAAATACACATTTCTGGCACTAACTCAATTTTCTTTCCAACAGAAACAGCTCATTACTTCTTTTTTTTAGCCCATTTAATACAGCTAAAAAGAACACCACACATCGTGGTGTTCTTTCTGTAAAAAAATAATACTGTTTTTTTTGCTATTGTAACCATCTTGCTTCCATGGAACCACTTCCACGCAACCACTGCTTCCCTGCCATCCACAGCAGGAAGACTGTGAGACCAGGCTGTGATCACTCAACAGCAGTCATAGTTTGCATTCAAGGTGTCATCCTTCTACACAGGTGCTGAGTAGCATCCAGTGCTGAAGCTACTGCTTGGGAGAACCAGCACTGCAGCTCGGGCTGCCCTTGTGGTTGCAGCTTTCAGAGTGAGTCCACAGCTGGGACACCGGTGAGAGACAACAACTCTGGAGCACCTGAAACGCCGGAGGGGCTGGAAGCTCTGGGTTTGTGCAGCTTGGTGGAAAAGGACACATCTGCTCATGGTCTCGGTGGAATGTTTGACCTCTTCGAGGGAAACAGGGCAGGACTCTTCGTGGAGATGTTAGTATCAGAGAACAGGGTAGAACAGCCTCAAATTGCAGCACAGAAAATACAGATTAACCTCATAAAAATCATTATGAAGGTTGTCAGACCCTGTAACAGCAGCTCAGAGAAACTGTTGAGCCTCTAGGCTTGGAAATAACCTCCTGGACGGAGATAACCACCTATGGAATGCGATCTGGAACAACCTGGTACTGCCGGCCCTGTCTTGGTAGGGGCGTTTCCCTAGATGGCATCCAGGACTCTTCCATCCTCCAAGTGTCTGATACGGGATGGTTGCAAACATGAAGGATATGGAGTGGGTTAGCACCAACGCTGCAAGGACATGGATGCAGTGCTCAAAGTCAAAATAATAAAAGAAAAAAAAAGACAGAGTAAACAAATAATGCAGAGATATCCCAACACAAGCTTCCTGCAAGCTTTCTGCAAGTATTCAGTACTCCCTCCAAAACAAGTAATTCCCAAAGTCCTGACAGCAACACGCTGAGAACTGCATCGTGTTGGGTTTGCTCTCTTTTTACTCACTGGCCTTTTCTGAGAGGAACACAGGAAATATCTCAGAGGTCAATTGGCACCATTGGAGTCACAGCTCTCCAGAGGAAACATGTCAAGTCTTACAGCACGAAACGCCTCATATCCACCAAATAAGTGTCGCCCCCTCGGCTAAAACACAAACAAAAGCTTCAAGTGTCCTTAAATATGCTGCACATTGAAGTTCTTTTGTTAAGAAGTTATATATTATGCTTGCAAACCCTGTAATGGGGCTTCCTAGAGCTAACTGGATGGCTGAAACAGGTTTGCTATCTATGTGCAGACGTGTGTACACAGGATGTTTGCTTCCATTAGATGTAGATTAGCCTTCTGTAATCACATATGTGTACGTATGCACACCCCGCTCTGCATAATACAATCTAAATCAGAAACACCTCCTGATACCAAACTCCATTACAGACAAGTGGGGAGCAAGCAGAAATCAAGTGCAAAATTGCTTCCAAACAGGATACCAGTAATAGCCACTGCCCGACACAGTATCCTCAGCCATGCTCCTAATACAAACCTAATCCATTAGTAATTCCAGCACTTCCTCTGGAGCAGCTCATTAAGACATCTGCCTCTGAGGGTAATAGCCCTAAACCACTCAGATATCCTGTCACCAGCAGCTACTTAGTGCTGCACATGGAGATTCACCCTTGACTACACTAACAAGTAAGGGCACTCGTGGATTCCCTCGCCGGGAGAAGACGCATCCTCTGGAGCTACGGCACTGGAATTTGTCCCCAGCGAAATCCAAAGGTGGAAGCTCCAGTGCTTGTGCTGCAGGCAAAAACAAGGCCACGGCACTTACTTAATAACAACATCCCGAGGAGTCAACATCCACAAACTTGCTCATCAGCGTAAAACACTTCGTGCTTGTCATCTTCCAGGCCCACAAGCACATGACTGAAATAACACCAGCTTAATTGCTCACGACAATTCAAAAACACCGAAACATTCACCTGGTTTTCTAATGGTGTACTGGACTTTCAGCTGCCCAAGGCTTGCACACAGAAATTTAACATCAAAACAGATTTTCTCTAAGTGATTTTTTTTCCATAGAAATCCTCTTGGAAAAGGAAATAACTCATGTGTGTCAGCACCATGAGACACAAGCATGACTGCTGACCTTCCTGGAAATATTCCCATCGGTACTTCTTTGCTAGCTTTTTTCACCAGCACCAGGTCACCATTGCCACAGGTATCACCAAAAGCATAGGAGATTTCAAAAAAAAAAAAAAAAGAGAGAGAATTTGTCCAGAGAGCGAATTACCAAATCCCCAGGAAAAGAAAGGAGCAAAGGGAGAGCAGAACTGTGTGATGCTGCAAATTTGTAAGCCTGAAAGAAGTGCAAGAAGGGAAGCCCTTGTGCTGAGGCATGTTTAGTGAAGGAATCCTATCATGGACTTCCAGTCCTATCCTCTGGCGAAATGAAGAAATCCTTACTGCCTTATCCGACCTCACATCAAATGGGAAACACTGATTTCAAGCACAGACAGGCACTTTCGCACAGTCTAGCTAAGACCTGCCACAGTCCTGCAGGTCTTCAGTGTAAACAACCATTAAGCATTTAGATATTCTCACGACAGACTGTCCCATATTCCTAACTTACTTGGTAAGTACTGATACTCCTAATACAGACTGTATTCCTAACTTACTTGGTAAAAGCTCATACCTCTGAATACAGCCTTGCTGAAAGGCTGCCTGCTCCTCTACAATCTTCAGTAAGAAGACACACAACATCTCAGGCACATTCATTATGCAGAATTTGCCATTAAGAGGAAAAAAAAATGTTTTTTGAGGCATTCTTGGCTGCTTGTGGTGCTCATAAAGCCCTTCCAGCTCCATTTCCCCGAGGTGGAGGCAGTGCCCCGTCCTTGCAAGCAGCCCCTCTGCAGGGCACAGTAGCCAGCCCATGCCCACGGCACCGGCCGCGGTGCCACTCACGGCAGCATCATCTGCTCCCGCGTGGAAATGAACCACAGTGGAGCCACAGCTCCAAGCAAACACACAGAAAACAGGGATAAGACAGCGCTTGCATTGATTAACCCAACAAAAGCACAGAAATGCAGCAGGCTCACTGATTACCAGGAGAAGTGGCTTAAGCAATTGTGTTGGGGTACTGGTCTACATGAATATGAACGTTTCATCATCTTTAGAGCAAACACAGCCTATCTGGGAAGACACATCCTCAAGCTAGACTTGCTTTCTGTATTTCCTTTATCTTTCTTTTTACATCTAACTTGAAATTTAACTGGGAATTAATAAAGGAGATTCTGACCATCCAAAGAAATAACTAAGTTGGTCGTGATTCCATACAAGAGATGGCAGCAGTTGTCAAGTTACTACAGAGCAATGTTTTTTCCAACACAAGAGGCAAGTAACGAGGCTGTGGGGTAGGAAGAATTCCTCCCTGTGCCGGCAGCAGAGATGGATTCAGTTTCAACAGCGACAGCCTCAGCTCCTCAGCAAAACTGAGGACAGCCTCAGCTCCTCAGCATCACTGAGAAGAAAACCACGACTATCAGGCGAATCCAGTCAGCAAATGAGCTGACTTCATCCTCTGTTCCACAAGGTTCATGTTTCTCACTGGTTTGGTAAGAAGCTTTAACAAGTTACAAATGTGGTGGTTACATTTAATCTATACTAAACATATCAATGTAATGTTAGAATTTCTGCTGTTGTGTGTCTCCTGTTTGCTCACTTTTTGGTAGTGTTTTCGCCTAATAATACAGACATTTCTGAAGTTGGACCCATTTAAAAAACCTGTAAGATTATTAATGGCTTTTCTAATATCTCAGATTTAGTGACCTTGCCATGAGAAAACTAGTTTAGGAGCTTTTTTTTTTAAAAAAAAAACACACACACACAGAAAAAAGAGCAGTGTCCTGCTCCAGTTTCTTGCATCACCGGCAACCTCAGAGCAACTGCTTCCCAGTTCCACGAACACAGTTGGCTTTTGGCATGAACAAGACACAGCCAAGGGCAGCCACTGCTGCAAATTCGGCATCCCTGCAGAAGGAGGAGGCACTCAGGACAAGGAGGAGAAAGAGCAATACACAAAACACAGCAGTTTTCTGAGGAGCTCCAGTGTGAGAACTTGCAAGATAGGTACCTAATCCTAAAATGAGGATTATTTATAGTATGTCTGTTTCCTTGGACTCATCAGAAAATGAAGACATATGACACCTAAAAAGATAAACACACAACTCCATTTTTCCATTGACTAGATCTGTGGACACAGAACTGAATCATAATTGCTGGTAGGAAAACAACTACGGTACCTAACCGTAGAAAAAAAAAACCCAAACCCTACATTCTGCCTGAAAACACTATAAAAAGCAGAGTTTCAAAGCCGAAACACCATGTACCTTTTTTTCCAACACAGAGTCCCTACCTGGTCCCTTCCTGGTCCCACGGTCCTGCAGCCATGCCAATAAAACAAATTGGTTTTAAAGAGAAGCCTCACCAACAAGATGCTGTCCAAACTCTGCAAGGACCAGTTTTTGGGGGATCCCTGGGGTACAGCTCCAGGCTACACCACTCTGAAAGGAGATGCATGTCCAAGATCAAGCTTGCCGTGAGCTTTGTCCTTCCCACGGCTCCCACACGGTCTCCACGTTCGGCCTCCACATGCAAAGCCCGGCACCGCCTGCACGAGAGCACCACAGGGATGCAAAGGGCCCCAGACCTGAGGGCTCAGGCTGCCCGCGGCCTCCCCTCTGCTGCCCCACAGCCGCTGAGGGCTACACGCTTCCTGCGACAGCTTCATTATTTTATGCCAAAGGACAACTACGTAACATATGAACACAATCTATGACAAAGAAGAATCAATTTAAGTGAAATGTCTCATTTTTAACAGGCATAATCCAAGCTGTGTATCCTGGCTGTCATTCTACCACTGCCATACAGAGAGCCCCTTAGAACCTCCTTGGCATTTCCTCCAGGTGCTTGGGAATGGTACCTTAAGAGGCAGTTTTGCGGATCAGCAGCCTGTGCCCTGCTGCTTTCCTACTATCTATCTGCTGTTCACTCCATACATCCCTCTTCACCATCTGCCTGAATACCACCCCAGAAGAAAGGAAAAAAGAATCCTTTGGGGTAGCTGGTATAGATGCCCTCACAGCACACATCCCAGAAACCCTCCTTGCTTCTGCTTCTTACTCTTTCCCGTTCTTCAGCTTTGCTCCGTTCCTGTAAAAGCAGCCGCAAAGTTTCTACCATTTGGCAGCCATCCTCGAATGTCCCCTCACAGGCAGCAGGTCCTGCTCCTGCACAGAACAGCTGATTCACGGGATACCTCCACGAAAGGCCCCAAAGGCTGTATAAATAGAAGATAATAGAGAGTGATACTAAAGAATCTGGCCGCTTTAAGCTCCTGGCAATTCCCTCACCTTCCTTTGTCTTAAAACATTTGCAGGAGCTGTGTTAAAACCTCTCCTGAAAAGAAGGAAGTTGATACAGCTTTTCAGAAGCTTAAAAAGCTTATTTTTATAAAAACAATGTACGCTTGGTTCATGCTCCAGCTGCTTTTATGTAAAAATAGAAGCATTACAACTTCGGAAGTGACCCTAGGTCTCTCCATGACATCATTTGAGACTATTTTAAACATCCATTCCTTAAGCTTTTAAGTGTTAACTGTAGCTTTAAGTTTATTTGAATGTTCAAGACAATACACGTGTTTTATGAATCAACTATGTTTTAAAATGTGAATCAAATGAGTTTTTGAATGTGCAAATGGGCAAGCACTTTTATTTCCTCTCTAAGGGCAGTACAAAGGGGTTTTGTTTTCCAGCTGCAAAACTAAAAAGGTCAAAAGGGGGAAAGGGGCACTCGTTACATTCCAAACTGTTCCTTCTTTAGACTCCAAACGCTCCTTCTTTAGACTCCAAACTTTCCTTCTTTGAAGGTACAGTGGTAAAGAGTTTTGGGAAGCCCACCCCCAAATAAGCCTTCCACCTTGGTGCCTTTCCCTGTTCCACGTCCCCAAGATTTTCAGACCGCTGCTGCGCATGCCATTGGAGAAGGTGAAACTACAGGAGGCCTTTGTCTAAGCGAAGTGAAACAAGGAAACGTGTCCAGAGGCACGTGGCGGGGTGGATACGGCTGTTGGCACCTGCGGACACTGTTACCCAGCTGCGCCCAGGCGGCAGCTCCGCTGCATGTGCTGCTCTGGCGGTCCCAGGACACAGGCTGTCGGTGGCCTCCAGCCCACGGCGCCTGCAGAGCCAAGGCAGCCCGGGGCCCATGGAATGTGCTCCTTCCTGGGCATGACCACGTTATTTACTGCATTCCAGTGAGCTGAAGCAAAGGGATTACTCGCAGAAAGCTGGCGGTGCCAGTGTGGGAAAAGGGTTCCCGGAACCCGGGCTGACTTTGCACGCCGGCAACTGCAGATTCTCCTCGCTTTGAAAGGCTCTTCCTTGTAAAGCGTAGTGCTCTGATGTACATTTTATTGAGCAACAAATGACTACATGGTTAAACAGGTTTCAGAGTCGTATTTCAGAGAAAGCTTCAAAGGACAAATATTGTCTTATTACAGGAAAAAAAAACAAGAGGACACCTAAACTAAACAAAATCCTCTCATTCTCTTCATATTTTTTTCCTTCTTCCCCATCAAGCTACAATATGGGCTGACTGAATATGAAACAGAACTTGTTATTAAACTTACAGTATCATAAGTGCCTGATCATTTTTCCTATTACAAAAAATTAAGATGGTTCGAATTGTGTGAACAGAAGGTCTTACATCAAACAGACTAAAAGGAAATAATTATTTATTTATGCTGGTGTCAAGTTCGGAGGGAGAGAGCGACAAAAACACTGACTGCAGTGCAGTATTTTGGTGAAATGAAGCACTGATCTGGGCAGCCAACCATGAGCCCAACCTTTCTGCCTTCAAAGGAGAGGTGCGATGCCCTTGGGTTCAGAAAACACCACGGCAGATGTTGCAAGGCAGCAACCTCACACAAGCGACACCCACCTGAGACAGGCCTTCCTAAAATGGACATGTTGCTCCGTTTTAGACAGAAAAAAGCTGATTATACTCAACTGGGGGGTGCAAAAATTCAGCAGGGCCTTCCTTCCACAAATATACATAGAAAAATGACAAAGAACAACCACTACTTGAGACAAATCCTTCACAAGTCAGAAAAATTAAGGATTACAGACTGATGGGTCTGCTGCTGTAGCCATCTTCACACATCGGTCAATTTGATGCCTGTTTTATTGGGGGAGTACACGCATTAAAATGAGCAGACACCACTTCCTCAACTACTTTTGCCATGTAGGAACCCTGAAGCTCTCCGTTCCCAATGGACATGTTGCCATTTCAATCCTAACTCCACAAAGCAGCTGAATCTTGCTGACCAGAGAGACATGCCTGTAAATTTCATTTCTTTAGGGCTAGGGCAATAGAAAAGCCCATTTTTATGGACTGCGGATGCTCCAGCCCTCCAACAATCAGCTTTATCCACATTACGTTAATCATAGCAACTTTGAACACGTTTTCTTCCTCACAATCACTACTGGGAGCCACCTGCCATTGACGGCACAGTGTTGTATAGACCTGTAGTATCTTGTTTTTTTTAAAAAAATAAAAAGCATGTTGGCAGGTTTCACTGTCCCCGGTCGCCTCCTGCGGTGCTGCCCTGCTCCCAGTGCACGGGCGCCGCATCCCTCCCACGTGCACACACATCCCAGAAAATCCACACGGAGCATGAGCCCAGAGGGATCTATTTTCACGCTGGCCTAACCATGAGGCTAGTGCCCCGGAATTAAACATCTCAAGACAGCTGGGAGTACAGCAAGCTATACTTAAAACACCATTTATTCTAAGCAAATGGTTAGACAACAAAGTCCTGTACTAATTTTATTATGGCTTTTTAAGAACGCTACCTGGAATGGCTTTGGCTTGGAAGCTCTCTGTGTTCAGAGGAACTTTATGAATCATAAAAAGTAATTTAGTTCCATAAATCATTCACTCCCTCAACAAACAACTTTAGTTCCCTGTTGAACACAGCCGAGGGTGCTTTCCTCAGAGAATTTAATTCCTCATAGCATCGGTTCCTCAGTTACCAGTTGCTAAAGCACCCTAAAAAGCAAGTTTTATGCAAATATACACGATGAAGTAATGATTAATAATTATATTTAGGTAATTGTATTTTTGAAACTCTGAAGTGAAATCTTATTTAAAGGTCTATCACCCAGGGCAATCACTTAACTGGCATCTGTTCACCAATCCTATATAATTCCGTTCCTCCATTTTATCCTAATTTTTGTCCAATTCTTTCTTCTCTACCCCTATCGGCCTATTTGCCCCCAGACAATCTTTCTAACCTCTGCTTGCTGAAGACTGGAGGGTCTGAAGCCCAGGACATTCAGCAAACACGCCAATATCTTTATTCTTCACTCTTCCAGCTTGATGCTGAAACAGGAGTAACAACCACTGACTGTCCCAAACAAGGGAGAAGGCTGAGTCGCAAACGCTGCATTCAGAGCAGAAGTGCCCATTGTCTTTGCTCAGCAAAGTTAGGAGATAAACCCCTAGGTAGCCCCAAATCATCCCCCAGTAACCGTCTATCAACTTGGATAGGACTCAATCTAGAGTCAAAACACTAACCGAGCCCTGTCAAAGGGAGGAGGCGAAGTTAAAATATTCTCACTAGGGAACATACAAACTGGGAAGTACCTAGTCCTTTATGACACTATTTTTCAGAAAACTGAAGTGTCTCCTTTTGGTTTAAATATCAATTGACAGCCACCTTAAGCCATCGGTCAAGCAGAACATAAGGGAAGGTTTAGATCACACTGAAAAAAAACCATCCCCACCAGAAGCAAGAGAAAAATAACCAGGAACCTGCACCTGCCAAAGTCAGCTTATTATAATACCACATTATTTTCTGAGGCTTATGAGCTGAATTTACAATGCAGAGGAGAGGAAAATAACGCTGAAGTAGCTTAAAACTATTTGAAGAATTCCACGTGCGCCTCTCCCTTCCGACAGCCGGTCACTCTGAACAGGACACGGCCACAGATCACTGGGTGTCACACACTGACCTGGGGGAGAACGGACAAGGGGAGGACAGCAGCTTTCTGCAGCTGCAGGGGACAACAGCCCTACTGAGGGGACATCCTGCTAAGGATAAAGCTAAGGAATTGCCTAACAAAAGCCAGTCGTGGGGTTGGGAGAAGCACTACTCCTGCGCTTGCTCGGCACAGCAGCGCGTTCAGAGCCGCGGCGTTTCGGCACGAACCACCCTCTGCTGCTCTCCTCTCAGAGCTGGGATATAAATCCTGAAATACAGAGGATGGTGCCTTCGTTTGAGCAGCCAAGCCACCCCGAAGGTGAAAGGCAGGAAAATCACTTATTTCAAGCGTTCACCTACTGAAGTCCCCGGCTTAGGAAGCACCTTAGGAATTCCAGGTCTCTGAGAGGCCGCGAGGAAGAGCTGTGTTACAATGAACGGGAGCTCTGGCATCACACGTGTCTGACATGTGGGCAAGAGTCACGGCAGGTTTGGAAACAGCACGAAGGGCATGAGCCCAGGGATGGTGGAAATGGTGGTATGGACAGCACAACTACCACGGCTGACTGCAAAACTATCCACTTTTCCCAGGCAGAAATCAACTGTTTCTGGTGGCATCTTCTTTTATCGGTGACTCGGCCTGGGTTTTGCTTTTGAAGATGCCCTCTTGCTAAAAAGTTTTGAGTAAAGATTTAAAATAAACTATTCAATGACTGTAACACTAGTTTAGGGAACGTTCTCGTGTTCAAGCAGAAAATTTGTGCTCTCTGTAGCCTGTATATAATATAGTATGCTTTCCATATACCAAAAATAACAAGACACATCTTCATCAACAGAAAGCTGTCATTATTCTTGTTTCTCCTCCAAAAAAAGTGATATTCCCACCAGCTGGCAATTACTAAATATATAATTAGCATTAAAACAGCTACCTTCAAGAATTTCTAACAAATAAATTCAGGTATTCATAACTATTCAATGAATAAATAGAGAATTCTACTCTTTTGGTACTAAGTACTATTCCCTGGACATTACATCAAATATTTCAAAATAATCAGGGTTAATAATCAGGTAAATTAAAAACCTAAAGCAGTCCTATTGGGCCTAGAAAGTGGAACATACAGGTCAGGACTGAAAAATATAAGCTGTTTATATAATTCTGCTGCTTTTAATAAGACGTTCCCTACAGGCACTTCTACAGAAATAACACTGAACAACGGGAAAGAAAAGAAAAATGGGACAAAAAGGGGAGGATTTGAAACATCCGAGACTTTCAACTCAACAATGTAATTCAATACCACAACATCTGGAAGTTCTGTAGAATTGTCACCTTCTACCTTTAAAGTCTACAATAGTCTTATTGTATACGGTAGATCTATCAAATTCTATGAATAAGAGAGTTTGAATATTTTGGTTGTTCCTAGTGAGAACCTTCAGTTCTGTTCAGTTCAGAACTGAGTTTGGTACTCACTCAGTACCGAACCTGGTCCAGCAGTTCTTCAGTAGCAAACACCTCATTTTCTACACATGATGACCAAAGATGATTTTTTTTCCCTGCATTTATTATTTCCTTAAATGTTTTGGTACTAAATTGTGACTGATGTTCCATAATGGTAGATATAACACTTAGCCATAGATATCTCCCGCTCTAGGAACAGAACTAGAGATGAGCACATCAGTGGTTAGTTTTCTTAAGCGAAAGACTTAAGGAAACTAGACTAGACTAAAGGATGCTTTACGTCTTCTGTATCATTGCTCTGTCTATAAATGGACTCAGACTTTTCCCATTACCACCAGAGAGTCAGTACTTGTCAGCAGCGCCCTCCTTTCACAGAGGTCAGGTCTACTAATAATGAGCTCCATGGAGGTTATCCCAGCTCTTCATTAACATTCTACACTGCGAGGTGGCTCTGCTGCACCCTGGTCTTCTGGCCAAAATCAGTGAAATCTTCTTCAAAGCTCACTTTTTCCTCTTCCCCTTCCATTCACAGAATCACAGGATGGTTGAGGTTGGAAGGGGTCTCTAGAGCTCATCTAGTCCAACCCCCTACTCCAGCAGGGATACCCAGAGCACGGGGCACAGGGCGGCATCCAGGCAGGTTTGGAAGATCTCCACAGAAGGAGGTCTCTGGACCTCTGGAGGTCTCTCATTTCACCCAGTAAGCCTCTACAATACCTCAAAATACCAGTTTGGAGAAAAGGAGTGGCAGGAACATGCAGTGCTACAGCCTGGCAACAGAACTTGGGCAACAAAAGCTCTGGATAAATACTTTACAACCTAATTTGAAATCATCTGAACAGAAGCACAACTCTTGCTATTGTACAACTTTAATTTCTGGCCTCTGTAGCATTGCCCCTTGCCCAGAGATTGAGACATGAGATTGGCTTAAAGTGTAAATAAATTGCTCCTCTAACAGTTCTGATTTTTTTTCCTTCAGTATGAGCTTCCCAACTTTAAATTCAGATCTTTCATATCTATTTCATATGTTGAAAAGGATAAAACTTCACTTTCTAATCTGGCACAGCAAAACCATAAAAGCCCTTTGACAAAATGCAAAACGAAAAGCTTCAAAAAGGACACGAGGGACACAGAAGAATCTAAGTAACTGGAGAAGGAAGCTCAGAGTGAGAAGGAGACTCTAGGTTACCCTTTTATCACAGGCTAGTCATTTTACTACAAGATCAAAGGAAAACAGAGTTCAACTGCACTGGGCAGTGGCCCAAACACAGGTGGGAGTGCTCCAGATTGTGACCAAAACTTCCCAGACCAAGAATTAACTTTTCAAGTTAAAAATGGACAGGACAAAGACGCAAAAAAAGGAAGTAAAATAACAGACTCCTCCAAATTCTGTCTTGGAAAGCAACCCGAGGCATGCTCTTCTACACAGGGCTGCGGGAGAAGCACAGCTCAAACTGCAGCTATGAAGGCGGGCATCTGGTAGGGGGATTTGGCAGAACTTACTGACACTGGGCAGCGGATGAAGGCTGCAGCCCACGGGAAGCAGGCTGGAGGACAGGAGCGAATGTTCATCTCGTCACTTGGAAGCGCAAGATCAGCTCCCGGGAGCAGAGCTTCCCACTGATCTCTGCAAGAAATGTGGTGCAATCCTGGAAAGTGCTACTCTTCACAAAGCAAAGCAAACAAACAAAAAAAAAAAAGGTTTGGTTCTGAAAGGAGATTAAGACCAGGCTATTTAAAGAACTAAGAAAAACTTTCCCATAGCTGTTTCTTAAGAGATTAATATCACCCTCAAAGCGTCATGAAAACAAAAGACAAAACCAACCAGTTGTCTTAAGCCTTCGTTCTGGAAAAATACAGAAGTAGATACGATAATACCTTTGTTGCCTGATGTTTGCATCCTTCCAGTGTCCTAATACAGTAAAATTTTCCAGGCCATTAAGCAGTGAGACCTAACCCAGTGATCATGAACATGCTTCCTTCAGCTTTACAGCTCTTCAGTTTTGCTTCCTTGCACACTGAAGAGTCTCCAGTTATCATCCTATTTCATAGACTATGAAAGCTCTGTGTTCAGACATGCCCCTTCCATGATCTTATTACGATTTTTACAGCCTTGGGAACAGTAAGTGAAACTGCTTTCTAAGCAACCTGTGCTTCATTTCACAGCAGCACAGTGCACCACCCACCTGGCCCCAATAAAGGGCAAAGAGAGACTATAGGTACAAGTAACACATCTCAGTAAGGAACATGATACCTTAAAGTCTGTCCTTTTAATTAAGGAACCTTCTAAAGTGCACTAACAAATAAGCACAACATTGCTGCTTACTGCTCTGGGGTATGCTGTCAGAGACATAGTGCTAGTGAGAGCAGATAAACTTGATGGCAATAAACACACACTACTTAAAAAGCTTTGAATGTACATTTTTGTCTTCTGTAGGGGCACCTGGGGGTCAAACTCATAGAAACTCACTGAAAAGAATAAATACACAGTCCTGGAAGGCTTTTAGAGTATTGGAAATGGCTAAAAAACATCTTAGCATACAGTATGAATAACAGTTTTCTACCAAATTCATTGAAAAGACTCTGTGCATATTTTTTTTTCCATTTTAAGCGCACTATAGCTGCATAAGATGCAGATGCATATCGAAGACCGCTAACACAATAGTGCCTGGATTTTGCCAGAAGGAAGCAACAGACTGCTCCTGCCTCCGGGACTGAACAAGAGATTGAAAACCCATCATTTAATGGACGCTATAAATAACCAGACATTCACACACAGCTCCCTCAAGGTTTGTCTCTGCCATCCACTGAACTGAAAAAAAAAGCAAGCAAAAAATAACTCCCCCCCCATGTTAAAGTTGATCCACGGTATTCACGGTGTGCTAGATATCAGCATCCGAAAAGGTTATAAGGAAGAAGATCGATACTTCAGAAAAGGCCAAGTTTCAGCATCAAAGAAACATTTTCAGCATGCAACAGAGTAAGTATCCTCCTGCTTTGAAGGTCGTTATTTTGAAAGACTGGTTGCTAGTGTTGCTATAGTGTTCCTATTATGCTCTGACAAAGGCAGCTTGTTCCATCCAAGGGCTGGGCTTCCACATGAGAGCTGCCACGCTGTCCGTGGGGCCATGCAGAAAGCCAAGATGCACCAGACAAGGTCAGGATGACATGTGGAGCAGACAGGAGACAGCTCCTCCTCAGCAACAAATCCAGGTGGCAAATGCAATGGACACCAGGGGAAGCAGCATTTTTCCAAGGGTGCAAGTCTCCCTTTACCTTGTGATTCAGTAGGGCAGTAAGTACCTGTAACTTTGCATTAAAAGTCAGTGTGTTTTGTCTGCTGAACACATGATCCCACAGCACCTAAAGAAATCAAGGGCAACCTCTTCCTTACAACTACACTGATTTATTCCTTCACTTACACCAATGGTATATGCATTGCTACATATGTCCTGGCGCAAAAATACTCCTGGACTCATTCAGATGTATATGTATATGTACCTGATTAAATACTCTACTTGATGCAGCGGTGCATGGCCAAAGAGCCGCAGAAAGCCACACTGAGTTAAACAAGCTGCAAAACTCTCCTGGAGAGGACAGCAAAACAGCTGTATCCACAGTGACTTTGTGAGAGGCCTCCTGACGAGCTCTGGCACTTCAGAAATGAGCAGCCTCCTACAACATTTGAATGGCAGATTTCAGGAATTAGGCCAGTGCTTAACAAAGCGCTACTTGTATCTCAAAAGTAGGGACGGTTTTAACTTTCTAAGGAAACCCACACCTCCAGAGTAACAGGAATATATGAAAAAGGGTCATTCCCCCTCTCCCTGCCTTTGAAGTGCATTCTCCATGATTTCCAGGAGTCACGACCCACATATCATTAAATGCCACATCAACATACCACATATTTCCTGGGCAACAGCTTAAATGTATCACAAAAAGGAGCAAGACACATCTTGGGTGGCATTACACAAAAGAGACAATATTTCATTTTATGTCTTTAAGATGCAAAAAGCCTCCAAACCAAACAAAACAAAACAAAACCCCATATCTCCTTTTCAGTTTAAAACTATAACGCTTTCCAAACTTCGTAAATAACATTCTGAAGGCTGCACAGGAGAGGTCTCCAACTTCTCATGTTGCTATCTGAGATAAATCCTTCTCCTTGCATGTAGTAGAGGTGAGATAAAGTTACATTTATTTGTTCTAAACGTTAATGGCCACATTTCTAACATTTCTGTTACCAATTAAAGATTAGTCTTGCTATTAGGCTTTGAGCAACTATGATTTCCGTCTTCTTCCTTAAATTATTAGACATTAGGTTTTGCAATCCTACACCTTTCCTAAACAGAAATATTATCATCTGAGCACACTAATGTCACTTTGAGATCCTCTTGCATCCTCTGCAAGGCACTGAGATCTTTTCCACATGCTTGTGGGAGATGCATGGCCCATCCGGCCATGGATGTATGGAGATACATTCATTTTCCTTGATCATTCACTTAGCTTGATATAGCTTGCACTCAACACAAACATTTTTCTCAGGTGTTAATCAAGCTCGTAGTTAACTCCCCTCGAAGATTTTCTCTTGACAGCACCAAGCTTAAGAACATCCTCTAAGCTACTCTGCAGGTGTATGAACCACAAGAACATTTCTGTATTTTTGCACTCTTCTTTCATTCAGTGCTTTGAACTGTTCCTTTATCGAGTTGTTCAGTATGTGCTCAGTCACACTACAGTCATTCCAAATCCTAGAAAAAAAGGAGTACTTGTGGTATTTGTGCATCCCTTCACTCTCTCAAAATTCATGCCAGGTCACCAAAATATCCATGGTTGAAATCCTAACTTCATTCAATTGAATAAGGAAGGTGGGTGCCATTACAGCCTCTGTTTCTCAGAAAAAATATTTTATTTTGTCATCATTACCCACCCATACATGAAGACTGTCCTTAAACAATACCAAGAGTCATTAGAACTCCAAATTTCCACCTGCTGTTTGGTGGATTTTAGAGTGATAGTTTCAGTCCCTCCTCACCCTCCCCTTTCTCCCTCTCTACAACTCAAAAATATAAAAGCTCTTTCAAAGACATTGGACAGATTTAAGATTAAGAAAATATTTGCATGACATCAGTCTAGAACAGACATTTTTCTGTCCCAGCTAAGCCAAAATGGCAGGTAATTCCGTAATTCTCACTGAACTTAGTCCAGCTGTGCTCATTTAAGGAGCTAAAACATGACCAGAAAAAGTGAACAATGCAGTTAATTATGCACCAACAAAACAGAGCCGATGTTCATACTTACAGGCTGGGGCTGTTCTGCAATACAGCAGTTGAAACACAACCAGAATTCGCTCATTGTTTACAGTCTGAAGTGCAAACACTGGTGAAGAGCGGGACTCAATCTGCAGAAGGGTCTCCAAGCAGCAAGTTCTTTAAATAAATTCACTTATAAAGGCTCCGAAGTGAAAATCTCTTTCCTCTGTTGAGCTTTTCTCCAAAGACAAGTCAGTCCCAGGATGAAGATAAAAAGCAGTATTTGAGAGTCTTCCTTCAGGAGGTCGGTCCCAGCACCACACAAGTGCTACGTGTGCGTCCCTGGTCCCCGGGTGTTATGCAAACCTGAGTTCAACAGAGAAGTACATCACATTAGCAAGAAAGCAGATAGGGCACCTCACACGTGCAGGCTGCTGCCCACAACCATGATTTCTGGGTGGTATCTCTGGCTACAGTGCAGAGACACCGGCAAACAAGCCACCCGCCTGCTTCTACATGCGTGCTGGAAACAGCACACACCAGAAGCCGATACGGAGCTCAGCTCCTGTCCTCACTCTGCACAGAGGAACCGGTGTCAAGAACCGCAGTTTGATGTTTTACCAGCCATCCATTTTATCTATTCCAAATTTGGGAATGTCATTTTAAGAAGGAGCAACTGACCACGCGCTCCTTGAGCTTCTTAAGAAATTCTAACCATTGATTTCCCAGAGGAAAAATCACCCAGTCCATTCACAGAGCAATGTTTAAATGCCATCCAACCACAGCCCTGCAGCACAGCTGCCAAAACCAATTTTTTTTTCTGAATTGGGAGTGGGTCGATGGGGGAGGAGACACCAAAAAAGCCTCCTCTATATTCTGACAATGCGTGTGAAGGGCAGGTTTGGTCAGCACACAGTCCTCTCCTTCCCTCTCTTCACCTTGCTACTTTGGCAGAGTTTGAAATAAACTACGTGTCCAGGCTGAATGTTTTATGCAAACCTCTAAAATCCCTCATGTGGAGCAACTGAGGCTCTGGATTCCAATCGTTCTTTCACTAAACTGGAGTTTACTGGTTAAACTCCAACCCAGTTTCCCGCAGGAAGAGGGCAATAAAAATGCCTAAGAGATTTCACTACAGTCATTTATCTTGCCCTCTACCTCACAATTACTTTGTAAAATAAACGGGAATGAAGCAAAGAGTATTCAGAATATTTTACATTTATACTCTGCAACAGTTCTATATATGAGTGTATCTTCATCCATGGAAAGTGCACATCCATAGCTCTGTACTATCACCTGCACGCAGTTCTTCACACTGCCAAATGACCTGGGGGCTCCATGGGGGGTATCACCCCCGTGCCTACGGACACTCCTGCAGGCAGTTTGCCATTGGCCTCCACGAGCTAATGCTGTGCTGGAGCAGGGGCTCCCACTGGCCTTCTTCACCAGTTCTCCACACGCGGCAGATCTGCAGTCAGGAGGTCCCAGATTTGCTGCACAATCTCCAGGTTACAAGCAATAGTCCTTGGCCACGGTGCACATACACACAGCACCAACAGCGGTTCCCTCCCCGTGTAAGCCCAAAGCCACGAGGGGCTTCCCCACTGCTACTGACCAGGGACTACTGAACCAATAAACAGCTGCTGCAGAAACACCCCCTGAGCAGCAGAGCTTTAGCAAAAGCACTTGCCTTTCCCCATTTTGAACAGGCCACATTTCAAGTAAACTTGTGTCCTTGTCTACTACTCTTTGCATAAAGATCAAGGAGGCAAAGCAGGAAATATTTTGCTGCTTTTCCTTATTACTAATACCATACAGTGGGGAGCACAACAATTTTACCACAACATCCAGTGGTGGACACCCCCCCCCCAAAAAAAAAAAGAAGGAAAAAGACCTCTGCAGAGCTTTTCTTTTGGCAGCTATACTTCGAAAAGCAGTATTTGTGCAATGCCAATAACGTGTATTTTCACAGGCCAAAAAAGATCTGCTAGATTTGCAGATAAGAAGCCAGGAACCCACACAATGTGAATTATCAAACCATGTAAAGTGCAAGGATACAGGCTAATATGTGAAAGGTCATTCTTGCTTAGCAAGCAGGTAGCTTCATGCCGTATTCTCACTTCTTCCAGACGGACGATAAAGCCTTGATCAGCTCAAATTAACGCACACTGGACCAATACAGCAAGGCTTTGAAAGCGGATAATACTGCGACGCTCTCCGCGGACCCAGAACCTGCATGCGTCACGTTTTGCTTCCAGACTGGATCATATTCAACAGCTAAACCTGAAGTTAGTGTGTGGGCAAGTCCTGTACCTATTCAAATTTTGACATTTTTTATGCTCCAAGTTGAAAACAGCAGTCTAACTAGTCCTCCTCTAACACCAGACACTCAGATTAAGCAAATTAAGAGGAGAAAGCAAGTGCTCAGAGGGACAATTTTAGAGTCTGAGGGATGGCAACCTGTTGGAGCTATAACCATACGGGTTGCACCAATTTTCTCTTGCTGGAAAAGCAATATGATAGTTTGATTTGCAGCTCCCGAATTCCTGCCCCCATCAGGTGTGCTCTTGGTCCACGGGCACTGAGATGATGAATAATACTCGCCAATAATAGACGCTTCCTTAACAATGTACCTTAGCTTCTATGGAATATACAGTGCTGCATTCAGCTTCAGTGTTGTGCTGCTACAGAAGTTTTTCATTGCTTAAGGAAAGGCCAGTGGGGTGAAATAATTTCTAGTCTGGAAGTCTGGAAAGAAATGACAGCGATTCCACCTCTTAGAAGAGCCAAATAAGAAATGAGAAGGAATAGCTAGAGTGCTGCAGTTTTATAGGGCCTGCTGCTAGGCACAGGATCTTTACAGCAAGATCTTTACAGCACACAAGTTGATATAAAAAGCCAAATCATCAGAATGGGGAGAGAGAAAGAAAAGGCCATTAAGCTGAGGGCAAAAGGAGATACTAACAGAGCAGGTAGCTCCTTTACCCTGTTAGCAGCTTGTTTACAGAGTGCGTTGAAACAGAAACGAGTTGAAAAAAGAAACCCGTTCTGCTTCTCCTAGCTGCTGGTTTAAGGAAGCTCCGTAGAGGTCGTTCTGTCAGGACCCGCCAGGTGATGAGCCCAGGGCCCGGGTTCGCCCAGGGGCCCTGCTGCCTCGTGAACACCCCGCCCCGCTGCAGGAGTCGCCGCGCTGCTCCGAGTGCATCCCACGGGAAGAGAAACCCAGCGGGGCCCCTGGCTGCAGCGCCCAGAGCAAGGCAGGAGCTCCGCCGCTCTCCATCTTTGCTCCTGACGTGTTTCATGGTGCTCTTTAAGGGGCAGAACACCAGACAGAAACAAAGCAAAAACTCAAAAAGGCAAAAGACACACAGACACACCTTGTCCCATTTAAAACCTCTGAAGTCAGCGCAGAGTAGTAATACAACCCACGTTTCAAGAACACTTAACATTCTCATGCTGAACTTCTTTGCTCTATTCCACATCTTTCACACTTGATATACACACTTTGATCTTAACTCTGCCAGAGAAATTTAATTTTTTATCAAGAAATGGAAAAAAAAAAAAAAAAAGAGGAATATATTCAGGGTGGAAAGCAAGAGGGCCATTTTCACGGCTCCAAAAGGTTCTTCTGCAGTAGCTGACACAGTGACAAACCCCATGCCGCACTGCCAGCACCTCTCCTACTGAAACGGCATTAACTTCTCGGCAAAAAACAAACAGAGCAGGAATAAGGAAAAAACTCTTATCACGGTTCCCCAAGCCCTTTGCATGCAGTGGTGACAGAGAGGTGAGACAGTTGATGCCAACAGACCACACTGCAAATGGAGAGCACCATTAGAATAAAATCGCTTACTAATGGTACAGAGCTTGAAACCATCCACTTTTTTTCTTTTCTTTTTTTTTTTTTTTAAAAAAGCACCTATACAGCTCCTTTTAAGGGCCAACCCCAAATATCCTTTTGCTACGCACCCTCTGCCCTAGCTTCAAAGAGGCTTCAAAGAGGAAGTGTGGTAACAAGGTGTTTTGACAATTACTCGCAGCAAATGAAACCACAGGAAGACAAAGCGGGGCAAAAAAAAGACTGCAGGTGCTAACACCACGCCTGAGTTTAACTCGTCTCGCTCCAAAGCTCACAGCAGCGGGGAGGGGAAGAAATATCTTTAAAAAGATTCTGCCCACAAACTGTGACTAGGATTGTAACCAGACACTGTAACCAGTCTCGAGTAGTTTATAAAAAAGAAACTTGCTGGTGCTCCTAGGTGCAAGCATTACACCTGCACCACAGATGACAAATTTTGCTGCAAGCTGCAGCTTTAAAGGAGAAGCAAATGAGAATGCCCAAGTTGTTTTTTGCCTTTTACAGGCCTTTTCCCACCTGTTCCCCCTGGAATGTGCTGTGCCCCACGTGCCGTACCCACTCTGTGTTCCCCTCCCAGCCCCGTTTTCCACCTGCTTTTGAAATGGGACTATTTGCACAAGCAGCAGTGAAAGCTTAAGGCACTAGGTCTAAAGACAGGTGCTTTTGTGTTTTGTATCAGCAATTTAATGCATGCCAAGTTGAGCAAATTGAGGCACCGGCTCCTAACGGCGCCTTGCATTTCTATGCTCAGCTTAAAACAACCTCCGAACCTCAGTGCTCCCTTTGAGTCACTGAAGGGGAAAAAAATCCCAAGATCGCTTATGACCATAACCTGGACTTTGCTCCCGGCATGCTCGACACCTGAATTCCCACTGGGGATTTTGCACAGATCCATGGAGCTGCTGACCCTTTGCCAAGCCGGGGGTCTGGCAGAGCCGCTGGAGGCAGCCCACGGAGGCAGCACCTCCAGGGGGTCGGGCCATATGATCAGTGCAGACCCGTTCCCACCTCAACCACTGTGCGATCCCGAGGCCCCCAGGACCCGTGTTGGGGTTCTGCCCGTCCTTAACCCCGGGGCTGCTCCTGGGGCGGTGGGCCGGGCCCGCGGCCTGGGCCGGGCTCAGCAGGGCACGGCTGTGCCGTAGCACAGCGCGGCTGTCACGGCGCGGCCCGGCGCGGGGCGCAGCAAAGCGGGACCACGGGCCCTGCGCGGCCATGGCGGGCCCTGACACAGGCCGTGGCGCCGCGGCCCGCACCAACCGCCGCTGGCAACGGCCTTTGCTTCTGCCCGCTCCCTGTTCGCCACCACGGCACAGATTCCTGCCCGTTCCCTGTTCGCCACCA
>VZSG01000791.1:122651-135066 GCA_013398315.1 Nothoprocta pentlandii
GGCACAGCTTCCTGCCCGCTCCCTGTTCGCCGCCACGGCACAGCTTCCTGCCCGCTCCCTGTTCGCCACCACGGCACAGCTTCCTGCTCATTCCTGGTTCTCCCTCATGACACAGGCTTCCTGCCCGCTCCGTGTTCTCCCCACTGCCCACGGGCAAAACAAACGCATTCTGTCTTACCCAACACAGGCCAGGAACCATTTTTTTAATACAAGTTATAAAAAACACTTTTTTTTTCTCAACAGAAGAAAACCAAGAAGTTTGTTAAACACAAGTGGGAAGCCTCAGAGTCCACTCCAAGATTTCTACATTTTGGAAAAGTCAGCTACACTCTGGGAAATCAGATTTCATACTCCTTGCCCAGTCACTCCTCATATTCCCTGCCCATTCATGCCAAATAACAGGATTTTTACTTTTTCATACCAAGTGGTAAATAACGTTATCTGCCCAGCTGACAAAGCCTATTGAGGACAGCACACAAAGAAATACCTCCTTGTGCCTCTTGTTAATGCTAACAGGTAATACCAGTCGGGGAGAAAAAACAAACAGTTCCCCTCAGTGCTCTAGGGCAGCCTCTGAGCAGGGCTCCCTTCCTAGAAAGGATGGAAAAGCCTTCCCTAAACAGTCTGTAACCATTTCCTTCAAAATAGGGATAGGATCCGATGCACGTCAGGGTCTGCCGAGACCATTGTTTTAACACGGTGTAGCATTACAGGAATGGGATAGTCTGTGGTGGGGAGATACAACAAGAGCCGCAACACAATAAGGAGCAGACAGGAGACATTCAAGGGACTCTCACCTGCTCTGTTGTGTGACAAGAGGTAAGCACTATTTGCAGCACTTACATCCCTTTTTCCGAAAGAAACAGGTGCGAAGCCATCTGCACGGAAAGCTCAGGATGCCCTGACACCACAAAATGTGTGTGCACGGGGAAGCAGGGAGGAAATGGGTGGATTTTCCCTGCTCTGCTCCCGCCACTGGCCAGGGTGCTGTGAACACAGCACTGTGTAACAAGTACCAGGGTCACACTTCATCTTTATATAGCATCTTATAGCAATAGCTGCTTTGCTTCCTCTGCCATCGGGCTTTCCGCACAGCCCTTCAAGGAAGAGAGAAAACATCATCTAAAAATAGGTGTTGAAACAAAAAAGCCATGGTCACATGGTGTAATCCAAGTCTCCGCTGTTCTGCAGACCCACAGCAATCCCTCACCCCCAAATTACTGAAATGGGGCTGTCTGAGGACATTTTGCATACACCATCAGTATCACTATTGACTCTTATGTTCACCAGGAGCCTTCCAAATAACACGTCTGAGAACACGCACGGGTCTGTATGAAACTACATACAAGATCCATAACCCAACAGCAGCCGTTTCCCACAGCTCGCTCAGACTGTCCCGTCACACACAGATGAGCAAATGACAACAAAACCAGTTTTTAAGCCCTATAGTCTTCAAACAGCTAGACTGTGCCAAGTAGAACAACTACAAGAAAGGTCAGATGGTATAGAAAAACTCTTAGGCATTACAGCCTAAGACATGAAATCTGCAGATTTTGCAAGTCAACAGCACCTTTTCCTTTGCAGAAAGTGACCCTCCTCTTCTTATTTTTTTCCCCAAAACAGAACAAGACATAGAGAAGGGACAGAAAGGGAGGGGAAAAACGTCTTGAGGTTTTTATCGCTGCACTTGTTCACAGGAAGCCGCAACGTGAGCGCTTACAGACCGCACTCCCAGCAGCAGAGAAAACAGGAGCCCCGAGGGCCGTTTCAGAGAGGAAACCTGTAACCCTGTGCAGTATTTATGGAGTACTTGCAGTGTATGGCTTGATTCAGACATTGCACATGAGCTAAAGAGAAATAATTTCTCTTTCCTTCTCCCCCACCCAGTTCTGTGAGTCATTTGCAAATGATGTCTAGTGCATCTGAATATCAAGTATATACCTTTTGGGAAGGAAGGCTAGACTAGACAGATCTTGTACTGACTGTATCAAATCACTGACATAATGCTCAACTTCCACCATCAAAAGCAAGAGGTTGAAAAATTTACTGCAAGCATGATATTAAATTTATATAAAAAGATCTTGCCAAAAGTCCTTCCATGATGTATGTTTAATTGCTCTATTTTTGGTTAAAAGAGCAGATCAAGTTTCTGTTCTGCGGCTTATATTTTCATACACAAGAACAACCTCATCTGATTTTCTTAACCTTTTGTTTGCTGAAGAGAGGAAAACTTTTAAAAATACAGTTTTTGAGGAAAAAAACAACACTTCAGTAAGATATATGGAAAAACTGCCACATTTATGAATAGCCACCTTAGAACAAAGTACATTACACATAAGAGGCAGTTTTCAAACACCGAACTGCAGCTTCACTGGAGATACCTCTATCACCGTTCTGCTAAAGACAGGTGATAGAAACTGCTGTGCAAGATGTGCAAGTGTTCCAGAAACAGCAGTACCGTTATAGCAAAGAAAGCATTTGCAACAGCAGTTACTGCAGTTCTGAGATCTCAGCGCAGAGCGAGTTGCCTCCTCACACATGACCTGCTGAACTGCATTCTCTCCGTATCCATGAGAGGTTCCAGGTATTTATTGCTCAGAAGTAAAAAATACGAAAATGAAGTCCCACTTGGAAAATGCCCACGGGGAATATCTCAGTCTTGGTTAAAGTGACTGGAGTTTTACTGACAGCCTGAAATGGCCTTGCATTTCCATGACGCAATGCAGGCACTCAGTGGCACGGGGCTCACTGACATTGATAGAAGTGCCGCGAGCAGGAAACCTGGACTAGAGAAGAGCCAAAACTTGGCAGTTTCCAACTAGTTGAGTAGTTTCCAACTAGTTTACCGGTCTTTGACAACATTTCTCTAACCCTCAGAACTGCTCCAGTGGCACCAGCTGTGATAAATGCACTCGGTTCTCAGACTAAAGACCCTTCTGTTGCCCGGGATGAACCGGAAATATTGTCTGTGCATTATGCTAATAGGCACACTATTATTACACTTCATCAAATCTATATTTAGTCAAGTTCTACTGCATGCCTACACTACGTAGTATTTTTAAACTTCACACACAGAGAGCCAAGTCATTCATCTCTGCAGGAGATGGCTGGGGAGGACTGGGACGTTATTCCCACCCGCTCTTGGCCAGGCTGCTGCTCAGACCCTTCTGGGCACACCTGGCTTCAGCAGGAGTCTCTTGGCTGCTCATTCCCAAGCTCTCTTCAGCCTCAAGCCATCCCCCCATCTCAGATGTATCTGCTGCATTTTTCTTCTGACCATTTCCCCAATCCATCCTGCAAAACGGGGAGCGTTCACTCCCTTCAGAAGGGCCCTTCCCCGGATCAGTCAGGGACCCACACCCCATGCGGCACCACGTGCTGACCTGTGATTAGCTTTGATAACTAAGCAATTTAGCACAGATAAGTGGCAGCTCTTTAAAAGGCATGGGGAGCTAACACATGGATACTTAAGATTACCAAGGGTTCCTCCCTTCTCCACGGGAAAAACTGCTTCCCTCACAGCACATTTACTCAGTTATTCTGACTGCAAAATTGCTTCGGCCAGTTGGCTTCAATGCATACGGCAGCTGTTTTTGATTCTCCGCCCTGAAAAACACTGCTTTTGATCTGCTCCTAGAGATGCGCTGCACCAGAAACACCCTCCTACCCTCTTCCCGATACATTTGAGATGGAATCCACTTCACAAAATCAAAATTATGTTAACCACACGGGCCTACTTTATTTGCTACACTGAAAACGACACTGACTTTGCCAAGCACAGTTACATTGCTTAGTCAATGCAACCTAGATGAAAATTAAACAGTGTTTTTTACCTCTTAACATCCTAAGCTTACAAAAATAGAGGGCATGCCCACGTTGGCTCAGAGGCGCGTGGCGCCGCGTCCCTGCGCCGCTCACCCCACATGCAGCGTATCCGCTACCCTGGCCGCTCATCGGGGAGAAAGGCACAACAAAGGAACGCAAATGCAATGAAACGATGGCTCACAGCAAAGCTACCTGCTTCTCATTTTAAAACAAACCCCAGGCCTAGATGCAAGAATAGGTCATGTTTTAAAAGCACAAAGCCACAGTCAGCACTTGCTACCGACTTCCTATTAGCTTTCAGTTACAGTGACGCCCTTACACTGTTTTTTGCCTTTGAAAGGCTTGTGTGAGCAGCACTAAAGACAACTTATATCAACAACAAAGGAAAAAGAAAGATGAACAGTGAAACAGAAGGGGCTCTGCAGCTGACACTGCATGCGGGGATGCTGCATGGGGAGGTGGCGGCGGCTGGGCTGCATCAGCCCTCACCCGCAGCAGCCACTCTGCCATCAGCCATTTATCTTCATGGTCTGGCTTCTGGAACGTATTTACTGTGCCAGAAAGCACTGAAGAGGTTGCTGGCATTACCAGGCAGTCACACCTCTGAAGAGACCTTAGAAAAGGAGAACGTCTGTATCTGACACCTGATCTCAAAGGCCCCTCTTCCTACTCTCATGCAGATTTAATAAATTTAATCCCCATTAAATTAATATGTAGCCCATGGTAATAACTGCAGGCAGGGGCAGAGAGATAAGGGAATGTGATTATCTGGAAACTTTCCTCGTTTTTTTTTCCAAGTTACAGGTCAGTCTCAAAAGGCAAGTGCTGGGAGTTCCTGTCCATGAATCATTTAGCACGGACTGAACACAGCGGGAATTAGAAAATGGGAAGAAGAAACAAACAAACAAACAAACAAACAAAAAAAAAAAAAAAAAAANAAAAAAAAAAAAAAAAAAAAAAAAAAAAAAAAAAAAAAAAAAGAGATGAACAGTTACCACTTGGCAAAGAAATTAACAGAAGAATGAGCAGATCTTTTCCATCCCTGTTTTTTCTTTTGTGATTCTGTGAGAAAGAAGTCAAACAGCCTTTACCATATGTTAAAAAGTTTATTGGAGAAAAAAAAAATCCGCAACCACACCATGAATTTGGAATAACACGAGAGTTTTCTTTGCAGGTCGTTACGTGTTTCCCATTATCATTAATTTCACTACCAGCCATTTAACAGGCATAAATTAGCCTAACTGTTAAGGAACATCCCGTGCAACCAGGAGACAGGAAAGCAGCCTTTTGTGCCAGCCTCTGCCTGGGTCCTCACCCAGGACTGGGGAGGCTCCCGACGCCTCCCCTGCGCGCGCGGAAAAGTGGCACCTCACATCACATCACGTCACGGCAGCAGCGCTCTATAACTTGACATCCAAAGAAGTCTTGATCAGGAACCTTGCAAAACAGTCGATATCCAGTGCTGATTGTTTTACACAGTGATAAATTTTTAAAAATTGCACACATCTGTCTGGATCTCCTTTCACTGTATTCTACCAATATGAAGTTAGGTCATATATTAAGAATTTTAATGCATTTCATATCCAAAGGCATACTTCTGCTGCCTTAAGGAAAATCCCAAACTGAGGTTCATATTTTCTTATTTAGGAAAAAAACAAGCAAACAAAAAACTTGAGATATTTTAGTCACTGATGCAAAAAGAAGGGTGCATTTTCTTTTTAAGTTGATTTTTTGCCTGATGGCGAGAATCACGTTTTCCTTTTTAAGAGGAATCTTTTCAATCACCTGACTTTTTGCTGCATGGAATGAACATAAGTCATGAAGTCAGCCACGAGTCAAGTCATCTCCTGAAGGTCAGGCAGTAACATCACAAATCACTTCTAAGCTAACACTATAGTTTTTAGAAAGAACCAGAATTAATGCTTATTTAGTTGGGGATCATTGAAAGCAGTGCATGCGATGGTATGAACACAATGCACAGTGGTTGTTCACAATCCACAGATACTACATGGCCACCAAAAATGTGAAATTCTGGCGTCCGCATAGGGAATTACTCTGGGATACCTCCAAGTTCAACGCACTTTACTGCTTTCACTTCCCCACGTCAGTGCTGTCCTCTGGGTTTAAAATGGTCTGTGCCACAGCCGGCAGCTCTCTGGTGAAGTGCCCTTCTGCAGCCTTCCTAAAAACCCTCTTGACTAAAAACATGAGTCTTTTATTTACGTAGTGTATTAATATACCGCTCATGTAGTGGTCACACGTCAGTGTTTGTCTGCTGTAGCCTAACCCAAGTTAATTCAAAAAATATGAAAAAATACTTAGGAGAAATATTGCCTTCTTTACTACAATTAGTCAACAACACAACTATGCAGTCAGGACAGAGCGCTCCATTTTCCAGTGAATCCACATTAATTCATGACACTTTTACATAAGTCACTAGACCCCCTTATTTTACTTTGAATGGGTTTTATTGGGAAGTTACAAACTTCTATAAAGCCTAATCACTTTTCTCAGAAGACCTACACTCAATAGCCAGGCACAAGACCACAGATGAGAGGCAAATCTGTTGCAGATGAGAGAAATCACACAGGAAAAAATATGGCAAAGAAATACAAAATATGGTTTGGGAGTGCTGACTTACTAATGTTGACCTACAGTGCTTACTTGAAGAAAAGAAACACAACATCCTATTTACTCATGCGAACTTTTTCAAGTATGTCACCATATCATAAATCTGCGTTTGTTTGCAAGGTTTCTGTGCCAAGCACTATTAAACTGAAGGCAAGTCTCTTATTTTTAATGAGTCTGAACAGCAAATGGAAACAAACAGTGGCCATAAATAAACTAAAGTCCTTGCTGAAATGCCTCATTTTTGGTCTCTTCAAGGGAGAGAAGGGGAAAAAAATCTCCAAGGGAAAAAATTATTGACACTCAAAACTTGATCATGTGGAGAAGGGACAGCTGAGTTAACAAGGCCCCTGAAACACCTACCATAATTTTTGTTTTGCATCTAGGTGGGGTGATGTTTTTTATTGCCTGACGAGGCCAGAATACTGTTACTCAATATTCTATGAAAAACACAAATTAAATTCATACCTGAATAAAAAAAAAAAGATCATTAATTCACAGCTTCACCTTGAAGCTTCTTCTAAATGGTTATCCAAATACCACTTAAAGATACTGAATTGTGTGGAGTCCATTAACATTGAGCTTAATCATTGAAACAGCTTGTTAGAGGCATTGAAAACACCCTTCATTTCAGTAGTCAAATTAATAAAGTTCTCCTCTGAGCTCCTCCTCTTCCCAGACGAGCATTTTTCCTTCTGAAGGAGCCCTCTCACAGCTCCTCACTCGGAGGCCAGATGGGCTTCCACTATTAGTTTCATTTCATTATGCATGGTGTTGAAAACAAATACAAGACATTCTGGTGTCTTGGTTATTTATTTATTAATCTAGGCTTGATGGATTTTTTTTTCTGCTTCACAATCCCTCATTATACAATTTACATATTCCATTTGTTTCAAAATAAATACATAAATCTGTCAGTTTTGTCTAGGTATCTGCCTTCTGTCAGTTAATCTACCTGGCAGAGCTCAACTCATAGGGCAGGAGTAAAGTTACAAGAGCAGGTGAAGAAGGAATCAGCAACTTAACCCCAAACCAATAAACATCTCCCTCTTCTCATTAGCTCCACAAACTTGATACTATTTGCCATGGTTAAGGCTTAAGCTGATACTAGCTGAAGTTCTGGGCACCTCTAATCATACTGTCAATATTTAAAGTAAACAGAGAAATCATCCTGAAGGAGTGACAAGCTGCCAGGTACTTAGAAGAGAGGGGAAAGCAGTTGAAGGAGAGAAAGTTGTAGCAGAGAGAAGACAAACCATGAGGGAACCTGAACTAGGAGACAAGGCATGCGCCATCCCAAGGATCTGAAGTAGGTGCCAATGTGGAAGTACTAACCTGTACTTCTGAGAGAAAACCACTGCTCCTCTTGCCCGAAGAGCCCATCTTCACTCGCAATCCTTGGAATTGAATCAAGGATGCAGCTCTTCCCAGCACAGGTCTCTACACTAGCCTGCCTCTGCTTACCTCGGGCTTTTTCATCCTCTCCTCAAAAATATTGCTCCTATCTATGCCTCTCCATATATGTACCGTGAGAAAGAGGAAAAAAAAAATCTTAATATTTCATCCTGAAGCGGACAGGGTAGCAAGGAGAAGTAAAATCTTACCACCATAAGCTGGCACAGTAATGAAGTTACATGCTTGCCTACTGTGAGCCCTCCAAGTCTGCTCTCATGCTACCCTTAGAGTATTTGCTTTTTAGGACAAGGTTTTAGTTAAGGAGAATTAGCTGGAAGGAGACTGGGAGAAGGGAATGGAAAGGCATTAAGTTCAGATGCAAGGAAAAGCATTTGAAGAACAGCAGCAGCAACTGCAGTCCAGATCAGAGGTATCCAGTGCAGCACCTCCAAGCACCACCTCTTGCACAGTGTTCTACAAGTCACCTGCTTGCAAGCTAGTAAGGAAGGGGGTGGAAAGTTCCCAGTACATACACAAAAGACTACCTTCTTTCTCCACTTCTCCAGCCTTCTGCCCCAAAGCAAGGAAAATCTAAGGAGGCCTGGAAAATAAACCAACCATGATATTTCTCATGCCAAAGATAATCACTAGATACAGAGTACTTGTGAAACTTGAAAGGTCTCAAGTAACACAGGCGTATGAAATGCAGCACTTGTGCTTCCTCGCTATGAGAGGAATGCTGCTGCCACACCAAGCGAGATTCCCCATAAACACAAGCCTGAAGACTCAAGTGGTTCTCACATCGCCCAAAGCTGTTTGCTCATGGGAGGAAAAAGAAAACAAAAGGTGGTAGGGCAGAGACGCAATTTTCTTGATTCAAGATCAGCTGCAGGACACCCAACACAACAGATGACATTTTTGTCATACGTACAACGAAGCTGTAAGCAGTCCCTGCTGTGTCTTTTATCAAGATGATACATATTGAATGTGTACTTCATGATATATGTTGAATGTGTACTTCAGATGTACACTCCAGGAAGTCGTCTCAAGCTCTTCCGAGACCTTTTCTGAACTACCCTGATGGATGCTGCAGAACAAGACACAGACACAGTGAAGTCAAGTGAACTACAAGGCTTAGATGATGGATTTTACACCAGAAGCTTTCAAATCTTCGTCTTGACAAACTGCTTTACCAGCATCACTTAAGCTGTTCTCCAGGGCCTGATGTCCTATTTTATTCTTTTCCTGATAAATAAGTTGCCTGACAGAGTTATTTCGCTTTGCAAGTACTTCTTTCCACAGACCAGATGATAAATACATGTTTTTTGGAAGGATCATCCTGGTGTTATTATGAAGAAGCATGACGGATGAGTAAAAATTCCTAATACACAAACCCACAACCTTCATAGGTACTGACAGTGTCAGGAGAGCTTAGATATATTAGCACATGTTCAACTCCAGAACAGGAGCATGGTCTGGTAAATTTCATGTTAAAACATAGGCTTATTCTCACTTAAACACAGTGGGATCTTGCCTTGCTAGGGATTGCAGACATTTGGAGACCCTAAGCAGTAAGTAGCACAACAGTTTTGTTTCCTCTTAGAAACTGATGTGGCAGATCAAGAAACAGCAAATAAAGACAGAAAAGGGTTCAGAAAGGTATAATTTGCCCAAAGCAGCACTCGCATTTTATACAAGTAAATCTGCAACGTTCTGGATTTTGAGAGAAGATACATCTATTTCCTTCAGTCCTATGAAGACTTTTGCTCCTTTTCTCAGTTAACTTAAGCTCCTATAGAGTTTTGCAGACACTTTTAAAGAAGAAGTAGGTTTGAAGTACCTACTTTGGCAAATGTCTTTAGACTGACCCTTAAAAACTTTCTGGTGAGCCTTCCTTTCGCACACTGCGGAAATGCTGACAAACACACCAGAATTACTGAAAATTTATGCTGTAAATAACAGCAGAATCCCCTCTGCTCAAACAGCTTGAGCTGCCTTCACATTTCTCTCAGTTCTCTTCTTTGTAGATTATTTAGCAGCATCATAGTATTTAATTTGTATGATCCCTTCCTATGAACAAGGTCTAGGGATGAGTCACTAGGGAGTGGGGCCTGCGTGTAGCACCGACTTAACTAAATCAATTCAAATGAAAAGTGAATGGCAACAGCTTTGACTGATTAAACTAGCAAACAGTTGTAACTGTTCAGTATTAAATGAGATGACTTCTCCTAATTCCATGCAACTGTTCATTTCCAAATGTACACAGAACTTTCGTTGGTGGACTCGAGCAGTGGTGACAGAAAAACAATTTCTTTTGCCTGGGATCTAATTTTTTACCTAAAGTTAAGATTAAATTAAGACAGGTGAATTTAAATCAAAGTCATGGTTGCTCTTCAATATATTTTTTCATCATGGTTGCTCTTAATTAACGGAAAGAACTGTCAAAGAGGACAGAAGATCTTTAAAGTCCAACTTCACCAGCACTGCTAGTGAAAGCAAAGAGCACAAGGCAGACTTGTAGAAGTTACATTTAAGTTACAGACCTAAATCCAAACCCTGCTAAATTCCTTGTTTTCCCTATCCTTCACAGAAACACCAGGAATTCCACTATACAGCCTTAATATGGAACAAGTAGGGGAGGAAGCAAAAAGGAGGGAGGAAGGAAGCTGAGAACGAGTAACTCATCTCATCTGCAGCCAAGCTCCAGTAAGTCTTGCTGAATAGCTTAAGGAGCTGCTACAGGCCCTGCTCCTGTATGGGACACCGCTGCCTCTACATGGAATCAGCAGATGGGAACGTGCTCCTGCTTCGCAGTTGCCCCGGGTGCACAAGTCAAATCAAGGGACGTTCGGGCAGCTTAAGGGCCACTTCTCGCCCAGGGTGAGATGTTAGATGCTAGACGTGGCGCGTAGGAGATGGAAGAAGAAGAGGAAGCAGGAGCTCAGTGCTCACCTGGCCAAAGAAGGGCTGCT
This sequence comes from Nothoprocta pentlandii, assembly GCA_013398315.1. NCBI lineage: Eukaryota > Metazoa > Chordata > Aves > Tinamiformes > Tinamidae > Nothoprocta > Nothoprocta pentlandii. The sequence goes on from VZSG01000791.1 coordinate 133,472, forward strand.
GCCGTGCCGTGCTTGTCGGAACGCTGGAAGGCAGCAGGGCACCAGGCTTTCCGTGCCACCTTTCATCAGTTCAGGAACACGATGAACGCAGCACAGCAAGGGATGCTCTGCTCAGGGGTTTCACTGCCCGGTTCCTGCAGGGCAGGCAGGGGCGAGGGCTCCTCGCGAGGGCCGGGGCGAGGGCTCCTCCGCAGGGTGCACTCCGAGCGCCCCGGAAGGTGCTCCTGAGGCCGCAGACACCCCCTCTCTCCCAAACAGGCGGCGCTGGAACCGCCCAGCGCAGCTGGCCGAGTAATGGGGCCTATTGTGCTCACCACTCACGCTGCCCGCCGTGCTTCGCATGCAAACCACTCAGATGCCACGTCCCGCAAGTGCTGCATTTATGGCGAGTTTCCCTGGGAAGCAGCTGTCTAGGAAGCTTTCATTATGGAAGAAGTATAACCTCTTTATAAGCACCCATGCAAATCCTGCAGAGAGGCCCATGAATTGTCAGGAGAAATTCTCAAAGCCACTGCTTCTTTAAGGATTTTGTGTGTTCTACTCAGCAGAAAGCCAGCTCCAACAATTCCTTTGTATTATTTAATTGGTGACAGTAAATCAGGTACTGTATTAGATAGCACTATGAATTCAAGAAATACACTTTCAAAACTGCTAAACTGAAAAAAAAATTAATCAAGAAGTAAAATCCCAATTTATGTTCAATGTCGTAAACTTCCAAAGCTCAAATTAGGACCCGGCTGCAAATGCCAAAGAGTGAAGATCCTTGGGATGAGAGCTTGCCCCCTACCCAGCAGGGAGCGGGTATTTCCATGCGAGTGCTACAGCTCCAGCACTAAACCCGGGTGCAAGGGCAGGCAGGGGAGCTCCTCCGCAGCGGGCGGCCCCAAGGCTCCTCCGTGCGGGCCTGTCCCTGCTGAAACGCGGCCCTTGGAGGGAAGGTACACAAAAGGAATGTGCCCTGGAGAGCACCCAGAGGCTCTCGTTATGCCGTGCACACTCACAGGACGGGGCTCTCCGTCAGGACTCTCTGCACACCAAGAGCGGCGCGGGGAATCTGCGCCCTCGCAGAACCGCCGCGGACGGTGCCAGGCGAGGAGGCCATGGTGGGCGCTGCTCATGCAACACCCTCCCCCATCAAAACTCCCGCTTTACTGGGAGGCTGTGTCCTAAGAAACAGCGAAATTGCACTTGCCTAAAACCAGGTAAGAGCCACCTCCTTGCAAGACAAAGCGCTATTCAAAAATCCCGCCGCTTCCCTGGGTGGAAACTCCTGTCAGTTCAGGAGGCAGAAGAATGTGATAACCAAGTGGGGACAAAAGTGGCGGCCAAAGGCTCTGCTCACTCATGCTAAGCTTACTTCCAGGTGCCCATTTTAAATCTTCCAGTGGTGTTTGCTACCAGATTAATTCCATAAAAATCCCCCAAACTGTCAGCTCTAAGGGTGAGAAGGGCAAGCACAGCATTTCCAATCAGAACATTTTCAAAGGAAAGAGGGAGAAAAAAGGCAGAAAAAAAACTGCACTGTAATTTGCTGCTTTGAATTTCTTTTTTCTTTTTTTTTTTTTTTTTTTTTTTTTTTTTTTTTTTTTTTTTTT
>VZSG01000791.1:138496-152718 GCA_013398315.1 Nothoprocta pentlandii
TAAGAGCACTTGCAGTGATACCACAACAGATAACCCACTGCATCAGAAAGCTTAGCTGAAAGTGTCTAAATATCCAGAGGCAAAGATGATGCAGAAGATACAAACAGGAAGACAGGGAGAAGAAGGGATACAGAAACAAGAGAGACGTTGTACTTAAAAGAACACAACTGTTGACAGAATATTTTTCTAGGCAAACTTATCTAAAGGTAAATAATGAGATTTTGACAATAAATCACACTTTTCTTCTGTGGTAGTTGTGTTAGCAACAAGGAGCCTTAATCACCATCCCCGCGTTTGTTTTCCCTGCAAGCAATAAATCAAGCAGTAACATCTGTGCAAAGTCAGATGGATCTGCACAGGCTCATGTCGCAGCGCAGCCTTCAATTTACTTGTCACGTCACTGTCACTAAAGGGCAGCAACAGAGCAGTATCACGTGTTGTGGCATTTGGAGGCAGATGTTTACGAGAAGATTCGCAAAACATAAATTTTTTTTTTTTTTTTTTTGTTAAAACAAAGGCACAGGCAACTCAACTACAGGCTTCTTGTTTCACAAATTAAACAATTCTACAAAATTAGAGAAATTAAAAATATTCCCATACTTCCCCCACCTCCCCAGTAGTCAGTCATGACTTCCCAATCCATCCATATTCTACATGGAAATTCTTAGCAGCTGCATATACGTCCCACAGCCATTACCCATCCATTTCTCCTTATGGGCAGGTATTTTGGATTTCCACTTTCCCACAGCAAAATCATCTAAGGTAATATCGGCACTGACTTGGAAAGACTCCCCTTACAAAGAGGGCTACACTGGCATTGCCATCCTTGCTTTGAATTCATTCATACTACTACTACTAGTAATAACAGAAAAAGAGAAGTTGTAGTGATCCCGCCACTACGATTTCCATGCCTGTCTCAGCTCAGAAGAGCAGCATTCCCCTCGGACAGTCACCAGGACTATTGGGAATTACAGCTCGCGGCTGCTGCTCCAGTTGTTCAGGCTCCTGCAGCGAGCACAGGCGAGGGCTGTTCAGCAGGTGAATGAAATTCACACTCACAGCCGCCTGTCCCAGCCTGGCTGACAGGGTGACTGCCGGCAAACACCCAGAACGAGCTCTAACAAACCAGTCCTGGGAAAGCAGACATACAAATCCAACCAGAGAGGGGCACAGAGCTGCTGCACAACAGGAATAATGGCAGTACTGGCCTGCTGGCCCTCCTTCACCAGCTTATAAATGTACTGCTGAGTGTAGTAGTTAAGTTTCCTGATATGATTAATAATTAAGAGGAGTACAGAAAGGATTAATGACTGCTATACATTTCAATAGAGAGAAAGAAGAAAGAACAGCCTCAGGCAAAAGAGGAGAGGTAGCCCCTGAGCAGTGATGCTCCTGCTAGCTCCTGCATGAGCAGCCAGGGAAGAGAGCAGTTAATGTACTGCTGTATGCCGTTAATGTACTCACTATATGGTAAGAGAAAGTGACATTCTGTGGGCAGTGTCCTGCGAGGAGCCTTACGTGACCGAATGCAGGATGCTCCAATAATGCCAGGCCAGACCAGTCCCTGCCGGACACGTGCGGGTGGCCGCGGAGCTCAGCCAAACTGTGGGAATTTCCGACAGAAGCCAACGTGCAGTCCAGGGGGCTGGAAAACTGCGGGAAGAAAGGAAGGTCTCTCTCCAACCTGCATCCCTAGGGTGGAATGCCAGGAGGATTTTCGAGTCAGTATTTTGAATCTAGGAGCCAAAGTTCAAAGTGACTGCTGAGCTGAGCACGCAAGTCCTCCAGGGTGCAAAGCTCAAAGTGCTCTTGAAGTTAAGGCAACACCCAGTAACTGTATATAACAAAATAACCCCAAAACAAACAAACAAAAGCCATCCTACATACAAAATAATCCATTTTATGTCCTTTAGTGTTCTGTATCCGTGGCTCAAAGGAAGATCCAGATGTGGTATGACTGGTGGGGTGTTTTCCTGAGGGCAGAGATGGAATCAAAATTAAATGAAGTCATTAGCAAAAATATTTTCATAATTTCCTCCTCCTTTCTTGCTATTAGATCCTTAATATGAAAAATATCATCCTTTCCTTCCTCTGAGAAAGGGAATTAAAAAAAAAAAAAAGACCGAAATTAGATTTCCCAGGAACAGATTTTTCATAAACTTCACATTTGCTCTTTTGTGCCTTTCACCAAGATGAGCTATTAGGTTTTCAACATCTCAGCTAGTCTCATGCTGTAGCACAGGGTTTGACACCTATAACCTCATTTGACTACATAACACAAACACAACCAGCTTTTCTGAGTAAATACCAAGGTAAATACAAAGTTGATGTATAAAAGACAGGCAAGCTGCAAGTCCCAGACAATTTTGACCATGACGGGGGACTCTTCCCGCAGCCTCTCAGGGAAGCAGGATGCCAACGCTCCAGCAGTCTCGGCACGTTCCCCTCCAGCCTTTTCACTGCAGATGGCACCACGAGCATCATGAGCATCATTACACACAATGCGGGCCTGGGACTCTGTGCGAGAACACAGGATTATTCACAGTGATGGAAGCCGTAATCACACTCTTCAGCTTCAGATTTTGTGGCTTAGCTGCAAAATGGCAGACTTTTTCCCTCATAAAACTGAATTTATAAAAAAGAGAAAAGCGCAAAGATACTGTGGGTAAAACAGTAGGAAACGGGCAGCTTTTTCAGGATGTCATGTTTCACACGGAACGTTACACTGCAAGAGTTTTCCCACAAAGAAGAAACCTGTTTAAGCATCTAATTTAGATATCAACCAGATCTCCTGAAGCAGTCTCCTATCCTACTTTTGGGGCAATATTCTCTTCATACTGACAGGTATGATAAGAGTCGTTTCTATGACAGTAGTTCTCTTATTGATGGACTATGTGTTTTAGCTTTCTTCTATTTTAGGGTTTCCATGGGCACTAAGTGACTTTGTTCCTCACCTGGCACTTGAGTGAAAAACAACAAAAGAAGTGACCCTGTGGCCTTCTGCATCAACATCAGCCACATCCTCCTCCAACATGTGAACAAAATGTTTAGGAGGTGAGGTCCTCAAAAACATTTGTCCTTCCACCTACTACATAAAAAGCAGAATGAGTCAGTCATATAATTCCTGCTGCTTGACCCAGCTTTAACAAGGAAGGGGAAGACAACCTGATTGTAACTGAACATAAATAAGTATTTGTACAAATGGGCATCTGAAATGGAGAAAGATAAAGGCACTGGTTTGTGCCCAAATACAAGGCTAATGTAATAACTAAAACTCAAGAGTAGGAGACAGAAAAATAAAGTTGTGTAAGCTTAAGTGAGGGTGCAGGGAGTCCCACATTCAATGTAGATGTTAGCAGGTCACCTATGTTTAATTCTTCCTTTATCCTTAAATTCAGCAGAGCGGATCAATTTCAGCTACAGAACTGAACTGAAACTTCTTTCACCCTTGCTCCAAATTCTTGAATTAATGATTAAATTGAAGGTATATAGTTGTACAAGAGTGATGCCAATATAGTACATATGAAAATCCATGCACTTCCTTACATACTTTCAGTAAGATAAAACAATGAAAATCTTGCACAGAAATAAGAGCCCATGAAAGGAATTTGAAAACCATGAAGCACAAAACTGGAGTAACAGAGGAGCGGCATTCCAGCCTCCGAGGATCCGCAGGCTGTTCCGCAGGGGCATCCAGACACAAGCACCACTGCGCGTCCCGTCTGCCAGGACGACAGCCTAGCGCTTCTGGCAACAGGAACGCAGTGAGGAAACACTGCAGAAGCCTCTGGTGCTGGGAATGGATGCAGTGTGGGTTTCCCTGACAAAGAGAAGTTGTTTGCTAATGGACAAAACATTTCTTTTCCACAATTCGTTCTCATTTCACTCTCTCTACCTTCCCAATAGTCTAGACCAGTAACGAATTACACAACACAGAGTTATGCCAAAATGGAAGCATCAAGGACATAGCATTAGCTCTGTTTTTCAGATTATTTTGTGTTTGCTCTCAGCAGTCGGGCTAGATTCAATATTTCACAGAACTAAACAAAGAATGCACTAACTGTGAAGAACCACAGGCCTTGGTGGCTTCCTGTCCATGCGACTGGAGGTGCATCAGCCCAGCACGCAGTCACGTAGTCAAAGCCACGCAACGAGGAACAGCTCCACTCTGGCTACACAAGGATACCAGTCCAGCCATGCACCTGCAGAGCAGCAGGGAAGGAGAATCACAGGATTTGCAGCTAAAGGCAGCAGGGAATGACCTTGGTGCCTTGTTGGGCACACTGTGTTACTCTCAGTTTGAACCTCCAAACGACTACGTTAAGAAAGATACTAGAATTCCTCTCACTTTTCTCCTCCCTAGTCCCCATTTTACCTTTCAAGCAAGAGAACAGCACGTACGCTAAGATGATGTTTACGAGGAACTGGCACCCAATTTCCATCACTGTCAGCGAGGCGGGTCAGGAAGGCCGTACTTCCTGACTTGTAACTGGAGCTTCCTGCAGAAACTCCTGGAGCACAAACAGAAGCTGCATCCTACAGGCTGGGAACTCCCTTTCACTTCATTCATTTCTGGCACAAGAGCCAAAACCAAGTATCTCTGCTCCCTGCCTCCCCCTGCTCCCCGAGGGAGTCATCACTGAACCTGCCTTATGGCAGAAGCCCTTCCTCCTCCCCATGTGTCTCTCGCTGGGTCATCTCGTTCACACACAACCCTTCTTCCTCCTCCTGCTTGAAGTACATCCCTTTTTCTTCTTCTGTTCCAAATACCCCTTATCTTCCCTCCCAGCCTTCCTCTTCACATGTAAATCCAGCATCTTCGGCCTGCCCCCCTCATGCTGGGGCAGGGAAGCAAGGGAGGCTGAGGTGGAAACCCCAGGGCCAGCTGTGGGGACCGAAGATCCCTCATGCATTTCAGAGCCCCAGCTGCACTTCCCATTGCACCCGCTGGTAATGAAACCACCTCTTTGTCACCAGCTACGCCAGGGCAAATTCATGCACAGACTCTCCCTTCCCCCAGGCTCTGCCAGAAACTTTGTACAAAGCTGAAAGCGAAATCGAAGCTGAAAAAAGCAGGTGTGCTCGTGGAAAGGCAGCACTCAGTGAAAAAGATGAGCCCAAACATGCCTGGTATTGACATATACTTCAAAGTTGTCAAAGAAATGGGGAAATGGTAAGAAAGAAAAAAAAAAAAGAATAAAAAAATTATTTTAGCCATTCATGAACGCTTACATATAATTCAACATGCTTTGAGTATTCATAAAGAAACAGATCCAAGTTGTGGCTGATACCTGAATTGCATACCGTGTAAACAGTGCCCAGAAACCCGGACAAGAAGATACAGAGGGAAATTTATTATTTTACATCTGAGCAGTTAAACAGTGTTCAGCATGTTGTGTCTCCTCCTCTCACAAACACACAGAGCTGGGTCATTGGTGTTCCACATGCACCCTTTCTAGGGAAAAAGCACATGTAAGATTTTTGTGAAACGTGTATATTTCTTAAAGGAGATTTCTTAAAGGAGACCTAGGAGAACCTTTCTCCAAAATTCAATTGGACTTTTAGACATTAGAATATAAAACACGAAAGGAAAACATTAAGGCAGGTTCATGAGTGTGTAAATCCCAGGTTCACAAGAAAACAGAAGTAGTTTCAGCATTTTACTGGCATACTGACACGTCAAAAACTTGACATAAATAGATATATCTGAGAACTTAGCTGAATGCTAATCCTGTTTATTGGGAACACTGACCCTTCACTGTGTTACTTAAAGCAACACCAAAGCACTCAGAGAATCGGACAGTACGAGAGAGCAGCCGGTCCCAACTTCACAAGCTGAGCAGAACACCATAACCAACACCAACTGGTACTAAAATACAAGATCAACTATCACAGCCATGAAAGGTACAAGACAAAGAAGATGAAAGAATTTCTATCATCTTATTGAAGAGTGTGCACATGTACTTAAAGCCTTAGCTTGAACACAGGATTGGGAATGCAAAATTGCCAGACAATAAGCAGAAAATGCGCAGAGAAGATCCTTATGCAATAGAACTGGAGAAGCTGACACACATACCATGGATACTACGAGTCTGTTGGGGTACCATGACAATTTAATGCTGTCAAAAATAATTAATTCAATTAATTGCGGGTCACAAAACACCTGGACCTCCTGTCAAAGTTGTTCTGAATTAGATATTAATATTAATCAATCTGTTTTTACTATGAACACAAAGGACATTTGCATGTCATAATTCTGCTGGACATCCCACCAGGGGCTCCTTGCCAGGGAGGGGGTTCCTTGCCATTTCACATGCGCTGAGCATTCATGAGAAGTGCCACGGCACCAGATCCAATCTGCTCCAGGTTCAAGTCCCAATCATGCCTTGATGGCTCTGGTATCACCATGAATATTCACAGATCTGTCATCTGTGTTTAGCCAGACTGCCAGGGCGAAAAGCAAACTGGCAGCATTGCCCACCACAATTTCACAGCCTCCCTGATCCTGCTGCCTCCTGCTGAGCAGGAAGTTACTGACTGAAGAGGACACCAGTGCTGGGGAGAAGGTTTGTGGTAGGGTGAGATTACAGGCAATTCCATCTATTACCACTTTGCATTAGCTTAACGAAAAGTCGGAGCATTTCGCTAAGCTAATAACAAAAGGGGTCAGAGACTTTCCCTCCCTCTCCTGGCGAGCCCAAAACTCTAAGAGCAAACTTTACTCTTAAAACATTTTTACACACTTAAGCATTGTATGTTCGGAAGTTAGACATGATGTGCTCACACCACAATAATTATATTTATATTATTATATTGCCCATACTTACATTGCTGGCACAGCTCAATTAGGAAAATTAAAAATCTAAGGCCAGAGAGAGTCTCCAAGCACATTTCACTGACATGGCCAGGGAAGCCCAACCCAATTAACAGCAAAGAGCCACCCTTCTTCCCTATGGTCTTCTTCTCTCCAAATTTCTCCGGGTGCACGTTCCCTCCCCGTGGGTATTTTGCAAGTTTTGCGCCATGCCAGGGCCCAAGGGGATGGATCCGCAGGGGGACGGATCCGCAGGGGGACGGATCCGCAGGGGGACGATGCCTCGAGCCGGGCAGCCCGGCGCTCGGCATCGCTGCTGGCTGAGCACACACAGGCTCACGTCGCCTCCGCCACGGCAACATCAAGGTATTGACATCTGCGTCGCAGAAGGGCAAGCGAGGGGGCCCATTTCTGTCTCCTCGCCGTTCCAGCAGGCCTTCCTATCCATGTTTTTTCCGCATATTGTTCCTTAAGGAGAAAATCAATACACAAAAAGTGTACATCACAAACCATTAAGCCCGGGTAGGTCTCGGTTTGAACATTTTGTCATGTGTGAACTGTGGATTTGTTCAGACCAGAACTGTGTGTATAAAGGAGAGAAAAGCAGTACACTTAAAAAGTAATGTTTGTTTTTAAGGGGTGCAGTTGTCTTTTTCTGCCATCTAACCATGGCAAGAGGTTCAGCAGCAACATGGCTTAAAACAACTTTTCCTGTCTCTATCATTTCCCTGCTCCAGTTCACTACACAGCCCAGGCTGCCCAACCAAAAAAGTGTGTGATTACATCCTTGACCTACTGGTCCAGCTTGGATGGATGGCATATAAGTCTGTAATACAAACTACCACGCCACTGAGTACAATTACCCCACTGGAGCGTTACAGTCTCTGAAAAACACACTAACTCCTTAGACATCTCTCAGCAGGGCTTCATATACAATTAAACACAATGGCTCAATACAGATATGGGTTATACACTTTGCAAATTATATTTTGCAGGTATACTTGCATTAAGGTGAAGGCTACATGCTAAAGGAAGGGGAGGAGAAAGGCCCAGCTCCCCAGAGTACCCATCCTGTGGGATCAGGATGCCAGGCACCACAGCGGCATCCGGACCCGAGGTGCAGTCCGCACGGCGCTGGGAAGTGCTCCCCTGGGACTCGCTCCAGGGACCCTCCTCCGGAGCAGCAAGCAGGCCGGTGCCGTGGCAGAGCCGCCAGGGGCTCGGCCGCTTGGCTTCAGCCTGGACAGCACCCTGGGCTGCCGCCGCGGTGGTCGAGCTGCCCCACGGGTGTGCGGAGGCCCAGGGCGCTCAGCCCGAAGCCCCCAACCCACCAGGAACCGCCGTGGGAACCGCCGTGGGAAGCAGCTCGTGGGATCTGGGAAAGCCCTCGGACCCATTCCAGCGCTTCCATGAGAAAACTTTACCCACACAACCCTTTCTTGCCAGCTCAGCTCCGGGTCACTTGCAATCCCAGGTAGTCCAGGAAATAACCTACCAGGACTAGATGTCCAGCAAACATGCACAGCTTGGCAGCCACACTTGTGAGTCTGAGCAAACAAGTTTGTTATTGAGTTACTGTCCACTGCATCTGCCAACAAGTTCAACAGGTCCTCGGTAAAAGGATGGATTACAAGTACTAGAGGCAATAACGGAAAGGAAACACATTGGTAAGGGCTGGCTCCGAATGACAGGAGGAATCGCTGCTCCTGAACCACTATTTTGAATGACCAGTGAACTATTTACTGTGCTCCTGAAAACACACACAGTGTTCAGAACTCACCCACCCACAGTGACAGGCTGTCCTGAGGGCACTCGTCCACTTGCAAACAGACCCGTCAACAGACAGAAACCCTGAGGACAGCAGGAGGAATAACTCCTCAAAATACATGTAGGTAGATCACTGTTCACACCTTAGAAATCCCTATAAAGGACTGTGGAAGCAGTTCTGCCTTCATGACTACGTTTTACACACCTCCTCTGCTGTTAGTACCTAGTACTGCTCTGCGGATTTGTTAAATCTCCTCCACCCTTGAGCATCCTGACACAGACTTGCTGGAGGGCTGGCAGTGGGGCTTCTTTCTAGTACATAATCTGTCCTTGCTCACGAGCTGGGAAACACAGTCTTCCGGTTTTCCTCAGACTGACAAAAGCCAGATTTAGGGAGTAAAATGAAGATATTTTATCTTTATCCTTGTACTATTTCAAATAAAATTGAATAGGTAAAACATGTAGACTAGGAATAAAAACGAAGGCAGATGAACGCGTATGAAACATAAGACAAACAGAGAAGAAGCATACGAGGGAGGAAGGGAAGGCAGAAGAGAAACGGGCCTGGGTAGTGTTGCCTGTCAGAGAGACAGAAACCCCTGATCACTGTTTCTGTTAGGACAGAAATCTGGGTAGCTGAAAAAGGAAGAAGTTCCCAGCAGTGGATTAGGAGGATGGGCAGTATCAGCACATGGCTGTAGCTGCCTCAGTAACATCAGATCACTGCACAGTCCAGGACAACTGGGTGAGAACAAGTGGGAAGAATGAGATTTCTCCTTTCCCCAGCTGAGGAGTCTCACAAGGAGCAGGGAACAACAGCCTCCGTGCTGCTCTCTGCATGTCTGGTTACCTCAGAAGCACAAACAGGAGACATGAACAAGCAGCAGCCAACAGAACACCGGGCTTGGGCGACTAGACCAGGAGGATGACACTAACAGACCGAGAGCTGGAGGAAGTCTTGGGAAAAACAGGTCCTACAGCCCGCACGTCTAGTCAGACCCAGGTAGGAGGCTATCAACACCGCAGGAGGAGCCTGCTGGAGGAAATACAGCAAAGCAGACAACCCACAGAAAACGGAAAATCTGAGAATCACAGTCTGTGGGCAACTTCTTTTACTTGGAAGCATTAAAAGTTTTCCCTAAATAGCAGGTAATAATATATATGCTTTCATGAAAGAGTCTGCAAATGATCACAAGCTGTGAAAAACAGAATCAAAATTGAAAAGTAATCTTGCCTGTTAAAATCTTTCATAGCAGCATAACCTCTGCAGAAGTTATTTTCAGACTATCCATAAACGGTTTCCCCTCCCTTGGTAGAATAACCATATCATGACTACAAGCTGTTTCTCATACAACACAGCTGAAGAGCCAGCTTATAACACATGACACTGCACTGCACATTCAACATATTTAATAAGAAAGCAAATTAAATCATGAAAGTCTACAAAGAAGATGCACATTTTTACAGCAGACCTCAACTCTGCAGAATACGTTACCTTCTAGTTAAAGAATTCGTGTTCAGTATCCAAGATACAGATGCAGAACCATCTAATTTGACTCATTTACACATGAATCTCTTCACTCAGTTGTATAATACAACTTGAATTCAGAAGAGGGGAAAAACTTGTACATTTTATTAAGAGGGCTAAAAAAAAAATCAGCAATTCTGCAGTGTCCTGTTGGAGTATGAAACAAATGTTAGAGCAAAGTACACATTACACAGATGTCAAAGGCACTTGTAACAAACAAATGACATGTATAAAGACTGCAGTTCCGTATTACCCATTTTAAAACCTAACTATGTATTTAAATACTAAACCAAGGATGTCTTCTACCCGTCTTTAAAGGTAGGTAGCCTAAGCAGAAAGTGAACAACACCCTCCTGAACAGCAACACTTAAAACACAAGATCATGCTGTAAATACAGCACCACAGAATGACAAAAAAAAAAGCTTGCACAATAACTTCCCAAAATATATTAATTACAAGGGGAATTTGTACCAGTTGCTGCAAGTCACTGTGTGGCAGCCTCCTCAAATCCCCGACAAATGAGGCCTGCAGCCTCAGCCCACATCCTGGGGGCCAGTGTAATTCACAAAACCATCCAATAAATGTTGCTTTTGTGGCAGGAAGGGCTGCTCCGTTGGGTGGCCGGGGCAGAGCAGCAAGCAGGGCTCCGTGCACTGCACTGCCAAGCACTGAGGACGCTCCTCAGCACAGCAACCACTGCCCACAAACAGCCCGGGCAGCCCTAAGCAGACTTAGCCAAAACACTTACTCATTAAGAAGCCTAAAGAGCTACCTCAGTACTGGAATTTGCAGGCTGGTTTGAAGCTTTCTGCCTGACTGAAGCCTGTTTTTAGAGTGATTTGTTGTGTTTCCTGCACTTCTGAATAAAAACAAAACTACTTATTTAACCAATTACAAGAAATGGTTAGTGTTGCAATGTTAGCAGGTGATCTTACCATCATCTCATATCTGCTAAGTCTGTTGATAATTTTATTTATTCCATGACAGATGAGAAGTCCCATCAGCCTATTTGAGAAAGTTCTCTATACGCAAAATTGACAGGAAAACAAAACTAACAAAAATTGTGTGCCACGATAAATGGCACGCAAATCATCTTAAAGAAGGCGAAACATATCTACCAGAGGGGTTCCTATTGTGAAAATACACAGGCTTTCAAAGGACTGAAGTGCAAAACAAGTCTGTTTTGCAGCAGCAGTAATGATAGTATTTCAAGCACAAAGAGATTTATGAAAAATGAATACTATTGTTACACAAGTTCAGCAGGAAAAAAAAATAACAGAGACATGTAGCATTTTCCAATTTGTTTTTCCAATTAGATAGAACAGGTTCAAGTATGACCAAAAAAATGAAGACATTATGTAAGACATTTTGGAAAATGTTACATAATGCATTTATTTCTATCCTTGGACGTTAAATACTTCTTAAGCTAAAGAGGCCATGAGCTAACAAATAAAACCATCAAACAGGTAGATTCTGCAAACATTGAGCCCTCTCACTTAAAAAAAAAAGACATGGTATTCAACAGCTCATCCACAAAATGATAATGCAAAGACAAAGCCCAATACAAAGTTTAGATAGTCAAATTGATCCTCTTTTTGCAACCTATTAACAAACAGAAATGCCAAAGGTCAGGTTTGCAAGTCTGGGTGTGTTTTGACTCAGTTCCAATCATCTTTCCACCTGAGTCAAAAGCAAAACCCTTAATGAGAAGTCACATCCATCTCAAGCAGTCACACACATGCAGAAGATGACAGAGAGCCAGCAGGGCAGATTTTATCATTTCCTTACGAGGCTTCTAACTGGTACATCAGTTCACATAATAGAGCCATAATGAAAGTGAGGGAATTAACAAATGCCAGTGAGTTCAGCAGTCTGAGTATGTGGAAGCTAAAGAGGCATGAAGACATTACAAAAAATAACACTCAGCGGAAGCCCAGAGAACTGAGAGAGCTGCCTCTGGTTTCTCCCATTCCTATCCATGCAAGACGTGTCTCCCAAAACGAAGGTCCTTTGGGGGGCAGCTTAGACCAGGCCTACACTGAGCTGCCTCTGCAGGAAGGAGGCATCTCCATATCAGCTTAACTCAACTGGCCTGGCTTAACTTAAACCTGGCAGTCAACTTAAACCTCTCTGAACACCTCTGCCTCAGTCGTATGGATTACTTTGGAAAAATTGTCATCATGGCTAAGATATCACAGGGGGATACAGTGCTCCAATTAATGAAGCCTGCTACCATTATTATTGCAATGTAATTCTCAACAAGCAGCCTCAGATTAAACTAAGCAACTAACAGCCTTTGAAATCACTGGAAATCTGAAAGTCAGATCACTTATAAAATTGACCTTCAGGTTGTCCTTATCTGCGTCAGCATCAAGTTTTCCTATTTCTTCTCTGTCCTCAAGAAATTCTTTGGCTCTTTGGTGACCCAGGTGTGTTTACATGAATGCTTAATGACTACATTGCACTGATGTGGCTAAGGAGAAAGCTTAAAGATGTGTGGGTCAGGCAGATGTTGGGAATACAAATAGACAGTTCCCTAAGGCTTGAAGTCTGCTTATATTTCATTCCAATTTAACAAATTCCATTTTTATTGCACAAAGGCTCAGTATGTATTATACTACCGTTTGAGAGCCTAAGCCACTCTTGAAAGAAGGGCATAACTGTGGGCTAACACTCCATTCTCTGGTCATTTTGCTACCATGTGCACATAAATCTAACAGCCAGCTCACTCACTGCACTTAAGGGCTTTTCTTTTTCCATAATCGAATGCTTTACAGGGGCTAGAACTGCCAGGATTTTAGTGCAAAAAGGATGCATTTGACAGTACACTTTTCAGATGCAAAGAGCGTATTTTCATACCTGCCAAGCAACACAGACGGAGATTTGACTGATTCAACTGATTTAACAGACAAAAAAATGCAATTCACTTAATATTTTGCTTCAGAAGAAATATGAATATTCCCTTGTCTGTTTACTTTGAATTGCATAGATGGCAGCTAATCCTAGTGCTGATTCAAATCCTGCACAGGCTGAACTAGCAGGACTGCAGTAACCTGCAGATTCGACAGAAGAAAAAAGTCAGGATGCATCGGCCAGAAGAGACCAGCGTTGAGAGTCCTCCCTCCGCATCCTCAAGTTCTGTCGGCTGAAGCTCTGGCCAACAGGGTTTCCCAGTCTCATCCCTCAACAAGCAATGCAGCAAATCACTAGCTAACCAAATAGCTTCACAACCTGCACAAGTCACCTCTGTGGCCCTCTTGGTGCTTTTGCAGCACCATCTCTCTAGGCAACGGGGAGGTGAGATGCCCTGTTCTCACAAGCAGTCTCTAACATGGAAATTGTGAAAATGTGCATGGCATTTGGAGCCAGTATCACTGCCTTTATAGTGTAAGGCTGTCTTTGTAAATTGACAAGTTACTGTAATTCATATAAAAAACTGGAATATTCTTAATAATGGGGAACAACAACAACAAAAATCCTTTACTCTAGACCCTCCACATTTTTTTAGTTTTTTTAAATTAGAAGAAAAAGGATGACAAATTTAAACAGATTTAAGCATACTAATTTTTATTTTATATAATGCGTTACATACAATATTTACTGTATATATAGTATATGCATATACTTTTTGTATATACTGTATATGTATAGATATTATATATACAATATTTATTGTATATATGTGTATATGAGTTAGCTGTAGTCACTATTGACAAAAGCTGTTTGATTGCTGAATAAGACTAATCATTAACAAAATACCCTACCATTGGCTTAACTACTTTTAGGCAAACCAATTCTGGCACTCTAGAAGAGGACACAGTTCATCTCAAAAAACCTTCCTTCAGAACAAGAACCCGCTAGCGATGACTGCAGCTCAGGACTTTCGTGTCTAAGGCAACATGGTGCATGGACAGAAGCACCCAGGCACACCCAAAAGTCAAGAAACTCCAACACCCACTGTGACTTGGCAGGAAACTGAGGGAGATGAGATTGCTGCTGCAGAGTTCTTAATAGGCAGTTCCTATTATAAAGCATTGGATTTTAAACCTATCCATAACTTTTTTTTTTTTTTTTTTTTTTTTTTTTTTTTTTTTTTTTTTTTTTTTTTTTTTT
>VZSG01000791.1:169702-187275 GCA_013398315.1 Nothoprocta pentlandii
CCAAACCCGCCTGGATGTCACCCTGTGCCCCATGCTCTGGGTGTCCCCTGCTGGAGCAGGGGGTTGGACTAGATGATCTCTAGAGGTTCCTTCCAACCTCAACCATCCTGTGATTCTGTGATTCTATGTGAGGCCAGAGCCACCAGTAGGGGGTTGCTCAGTAGAGAGCAGTCTCTTCCTACGCTCCTTGACTGAAATATTAGGCACCACTTTCACCCAAGTCTTACTTACACAATGTTATGAAATTGTTTAAAGGAAACATATTTGAGGATAAAGTGATAAAGTACCCGCTCTAAGTCATACAAGCAAGTTTATGTGAAAAATCGCAGGAATGCACACCTGATTTTCTCTCATAAATAGAGGTATTTAGCTACTGCTAATTGGCAGACCCATATCCTGGAATTTTAGTATAGCTTAGTGGATCTGGATTAATAGCAAAAAAACCCAACAACTTATGTAATACATGATAAAATTGGATAGACACAAACTTAAAAATCAGTAAAATCTTTAAATGGATACTAAATTTGTAATTCTTTTTTTTTTCATTTAAAAAATCCCACGGACTTCGATGGAAGCTGGATCAAGCCCCAAGAGCTATTTAGTTTTACAGGAACTATAATAGGAAGATAGATGTCTGCCTTAGGCAAAAAGAGAATGAGGGATTTTCAAAGAATCAAATTAGAGACATGGAGCTCAAGTTCCACTTAGTATGCCCAATCTAATGTGGAAGCAGAACAATTAAATATTTTCTGGTCATCCTTTACCAGTTTCTTCCCAATACTTCCCTGAAAGGAGACTTCAAAAGAGCACAGAAAAATAACAAAACCTTGAAGCTCTGAAAAATCCTCTTTCTCCCTCTCTCTTTGTCTAGCAGCCGTGTTGCACAAGCAGACTAATTCTCAGGAAAAGATAAGACTACTTCTGGCATCTGGAAGTTCGTGAGTTTTGTGGAGGATTTCATGTTCAGCCATCAGCATCAGCTCCATATGTTTCTCCCTGAATTACTGATGCGGTTGCACAGAGGTAACCAGGATGAGCAGCCAGGGGGTATTTGCCAAGTGCTCCAACAGGTCATCTCTTCCAGGTGTTGCTGAGGTCAGAATATGGGACATAAACACACCTACCCCATGATAAAGACACAGACTATTTTTCCTGTGGTAATGTTACAGAAAATCTCACAATTGTTAAATTCCTTTTCAAATTTCATAACAACTAGAGTGTATGTTTCTGGATAAGATATCACTTTCTGTAACTTCCCTATCCTTTTGAATTTCACCCATAAGATGAGTCACCACTGTATATATAAATTTACACATATAACAAACTGAATCTACAGAAGCTAGAAATGTGTGTGTATTCATTCATTTCCTGGGGTGGTCAATTGCTTTGAAAACAGAGAACAAGGACAGACTGAAAATTTCATGAAAGATCAGAATATACAAAAAAAAAAAATCTTATTTTGATTTACTTTTTTTTTTTTTTTTGTCTTGGCCTAGCATCCTTAAGCCCCATTATGTCACTTAACTGAAACAAGAAAGCTCCTGTTTTTGTTGAAATAGATCGTACCTTGAGTACTCATAGTCAAAATAAAGAAAATGATAAGACAACTAGAAGTAAGAAAAGATCAGGAGAGAAGAGGTTAGAACTTGAGTGTACCAGTCTGATGACTCTGTGTCCAACTGAAACAGATTTTTCTCTATTGGGTTTTAACAAAGTGGTCTCTTTCAATCCAATTTGACATCAACAAAAAGTCTGTGCTGGTACTCAGTCCATGTAGTTCTATAAGCCAAAGAAAAAGAAAAAAAAATGAGTATTTGGCTAGAATAATGTTTTCCAGCAGTTCCTTTTTGTCCATCTGTCTTTTCTGCTTGTAACCAACCTGTCTTTAAAGCACTGAGGCAAATGGATTCAGGAATTTCCAAATAGTTCACACCTGCATTTGTCTTTAAAACCTCCTGTATGTGTCTAGTGTGGACAGAGGTCTTCAGGAAAGAGTGCTTTGCTTTGCTGCTCCACCATGCTACATGTTTGTGTAGAGATCTTCGTCCTGAACTACTTCAGACCTCTGATTTAGAGTTTGCACATTGTGCACCAAGCTCTAGCAATCTGCAGTCAAAACTTGACTGAATCATGTTGGGCTTTCTGTCTCTTCCAAGGAGCACTGAAATACTGTGCATCCTGTTATAACACCTACATATGGAGTATTTATATATATGCTACTTTGCAGCAAAGTTTGAAAGTAACTTCTCTTTTGGCTAAGAATTCAGGTCTTTTGGCTTCCCTGCTGATATTCAGGACATTTTACTATCCTATCCTGAACAACTGATACTTATTTATTTGCTCTTTTGAAAAAGGTAACTGTTAGATCCACACTTGACAATACAGAAGAAAAAAAAATGTATATACTTGTTTATTTTTCAGATAAATCTGTTGTGACAAAGAGCTCAGAATGTGTAAGTACTCTAAAAGTTAACTTAGACAGTCTGAATTAATTGATATGCAGCAAAAAAGTGAACAGTCAGACATAGAAATTTCACTTCCATATCGTTTCAAAACTAGATAGGCTGCCAGTCCCTTGCCATTCAGGGTCTGCTTGATTATTGCATGTGTATTCTCTACAGAGAAATAATAAATATTTACATTTTCTTTGCATGCATACATGCATGACAGACAGAGAGAGAGAATCAGTCCTGTCAGACTCTGGGAGTAATAAGCTCCTATCACAAAGTAAAAAACGGGAGTGCACCGCGGTCTGAGTCACTGCTGCATACCAGTTAGAGCCAAGTTACCAATAACAGTGTCTAAATAAAAAAAAAAAAAAAAAAAAAAAAACAGAAAAATAACTTCTAAACAATTGTCTATAATGGAGCAAACAATTAATTAAAAACATCCTCATTGTTTGGTTTTCTTCCCTTTTGTGTCGCTGCTTCTGCTGTAAATGGTTTTGTATTCTTGAGTCACTGCCAGCAGTGCTATCAAGTGAAACAACAGGGACAACTTTAGAGAGCTTGCTGTCTTTATATGGTCACGAGATGCTCATATGGCAATGCTGCTCATTCCACAGACTGGCTTTCTTTCATTTCAAACTTCTATTACCCAAGAGAAAATAAGCATTGCAGAAAATTCTGTGCACAGCTGTAGATTTTCTTCTCAGCCTGGCAGCAATGCCAAGAGCTGCAGAAAGTTGTTTTCTTGGTTGCTTTTCTCTCCTACTCATCTTCCCATGTCTCCTTGCTTTAAACCCCCTTACTTTTGGGGGGGATTTGCAGTCATGAACAGCTATAGACCTTCTGCAACTCTGCACTGCAGAGGTGTAGACTCTGCAGTTCTGCAGCTCTGCAGAAGTGAGAAGAACCGAGCTTGCTGATAGAGATCAGGGAAGGTGCCCGTAGAGGAAGGGGAACTTTCCCCAGTGCACTATTCCAGTAGGGAATAAGCTCTTCAGCATATACTTTTGATACTTTTGATTGGGCTTGACAGGATGAATTCCTGTTCTTTAGTGATGTGAATGACCTCCTCCCCCCCCCCCCCCCCAAAAAAAAAAAAAAAAAAGAGAATAAAAAACATGTTCTCTAATGTACTTGAAATACAAATTGTACTGAGCAGACAAAAGGCATCACAAACAATCTCCTGGGATCTCAGGACTGCAAACAAACTCACAAGAATGGTGTATAGATTGCTGCTCATGTCCACACCTCAGGGGATATCTCCAGAATTTAGCTTTGCTTTTTATCTTTCCCTGAAAATATAACAAAAAAGTCTATAAATATTACTAAAGCCTTAGCCCTTCCCTCACCCTTATCAAATTTCCTAACTTCACTGATAGCAACTCGTGAACTGCCAGACCACAAAGTCTGAGGAGTGGTTTTGAGGGGAGTTTTTCAGAGCCCAACAGAACAGCCAGGTCACGGGGATATCCAAACATCCGTCATCACTGTGCTCTGCTACATCCTGCTTTTACTCACCTCAGGCTTTTTCTGAAGTTAATACTTGTGGTCAAACACTGCCCACTTCTGCTACCCAGTTTGGCACTTAGCCTTAGGAGCTGCCATCTCACTGAGTATGTGAGCTGTGGACGTGTCCTAAACATGACACTCTGGCTCATTACTACAAATGATGGCTGCTACTTCCTTATCTCCTTGTACAGGACAATGCAATGGCTGTTGTGGGATTGTTCATGATTGTTAAGCACAAATTGGGGTTCTCCTGGGCACAGAAATGAAACTGTAAAATGCTGATAGTGCTCTAGTTCATTTTACTTCTCTGTCTGACAAAAGAAGTCATCTGTACATTTCAGGGTTTTATTGTTATTAAAAACTTCAGTGTGAGAGGAAAGTCAAGTGCAGTCTAAGGTAGGAAGAGAAGGGGAAGAGAGGAGACTCAGGACATCACATATGTTTTAAATCTTAAAATGTCACCAGCCAGAAACCTTTATTATGCAAAGAAATACTTTTTCTGACACATCTTATATAGTTTAATGAAAGTCTAAGTTTAACAAAGCTATTTTTATTTTCAGGAAGTCATCATTTATACAGTTAAAACATGAGTGCATGGAAGACAGTCCGGAGGTAACTAAGCCCCTGTCTTTCCCCAGAAAGCAAATGGGAATAACGAGGTGCTTTGCAAATACAATGTCAGCTGGATCAAGGTCATGAGGGCTAGGCTTCTTGAACCATATTCTCTGCTGTATTCCTCCAGGACCTTAGATAAACTGTTTAACCTCTCTGCAACTGTTTCTCCATCTGTAAAATGAGAAAGACAGTTCTTTCCTGGATTGCTGATAAACATTGTGCAGAACATCTTTACAGCTCATGAGGCAAGGATTGTCATGCAAGTACCAGCTATGGGTGATTAGGTTAGCGCTAACAAGTGGGCATGGCAGAGGGATGGATGCAGCTGGCTGTCCAGGATTACATTGTATTCTATTGTAAAGTTACTTTAACACAGATTTTTGTTTCTAAGTTTGCAAATAGAGACATTACTTAAAAGATGATTTTGTTAGTAGGTGTCATATATTAACCTGACAGGGCCTAATATAGAAGATCAAAAATCACACAGAATCACAGAATGGTTGAGGTGGGAAGGGACCTCTAGAGATCATCTAGTCCAACCCCCTGCTCCAGCAGGGACACCCAGAGCACGGGGCACAGGGCGGCATCCAGGTGGGTTTGGAAGATCTCCAGAGAAGGAGACTCCACAGCCTCCCTGGGCAGCCTGTGCCAGGGCTCTGTCACCCTCACAGGGAAGAAGTTCCTCCTCATGTGGGGACAGAACTGCCTGTGTTTCAACTTGTACCCATTTCCCCATGTCCTGTCACTGGCCACCACTGAGAAGAGTTTGACACCTTCCTCCCTACATTCTCCCCTCAGATACTTAGACATATTGATCAGATCCCCTCTCAACCTTCTCTTCTCTAGGATAAACAGGCCCAGCTCACTTAGTTTTCCCTCGTACAATAGATGCTCCAGTCCCTTAATTATCTTTGTTGCTCCACACTGGATCCTCTCTGGAAGTTCCACACATTCTGCAGGTTCCACCCTCTCTAGCAGTTCAAAAGTATGAGATCAAATCCACTGTTGAATCACGCACCAAACATACAGGTGATAGAGCATTTGGGACTGCAAGGTCCCTCTGGGGAGATGCCCCATGTGCTTTTTGCAGTAACAAGAGCTGTGAATGTGGAGCACACCCTTTGCACAAGCCATGACTTGTTTAGGTGCTTCTTGGTGGGGAAGGGAGGCAAGTGAGGAGGAGAAAAAGAACCAACTGTCAGTTGCCAGAATCAAATATTCATTTTTATCATCAATCAAAAAAGATTATTAGTATTTATTACTACCAGCTTCTATATTTGAAGGCTTTTCCTGGTTCCTTTAACAGGCTTATTTTGCTCCTCTGCCCACACACTTCCTTTGCTTCAAGCATCCCTTCCTGCTAATATTGATTATGAGTCATTTTACTTCTGAAAGCTATTCTGAGAACAGCTTTTACAAGGCCATGAAATCCCTTCTTTCCCAGGGTGTTTCAGGCACGAAGAGAAACTAAAAATATAAAACTTGTATTTTCTGCAAGAACAGGGAGAAACTGCTTCATACTGTAACCACAGCAGATAGGGAGTTATCTATATTCATTCACTTGACCGTAACGTAAGCAGAAAAGTCTTTTTGCCATGGATGTCTATGATAGCTTCCTGCAGGCCCAGGCAGGCAAGGAGGTCAAACAGTAAGGCTTTAGCTCCCAAAGCAGGGGCTATGCTCTTTTCGAACAGGAGAACAGACCAGGAACACTGATGGAAGAGACTAGGTCTAATGGCCATTTCTTATCCCGTATGTGTTCTTAATAATGAGGATTTAACTCTGACTGTAAGTGTATCATTTTCACTAAAACTTCCATAAACACTACTGGGACCTTTAGGGGACTTGGATCCAGCCTGAAAATGCGCACAGTCGTAGCTGAGTAAAAGATTATGCTAACCAAGAGACATGTTAAGCTGGGCATGGTTTCACTGTCACTCTGAGCCAGTTTAAGGTTGCATCACTGCCAAAAGGAGCAGTTTTGCCCCTCTCCCTATGCCCAGCTGCCTACGCCTGTGTTTTTTCACTGGCTTTAGGGATCACGCGGCCACGAGTGGTGTCAGCACAGCAGCCTTACTGCAGTCTAATATCCTTTTCTTGCAGGTTAGATCTCAGCCAGACCAGCAAGGCGACCTCACTTGCTGAACAAGTGCAGAATCTGGTATCAAAGAGATAGCAGGAACACGTACCTGGGGACAAGGTGTCATTTCCCCTTTCGGTGGCAGCCTAATCTCTGATCATCCGAGACCAACATGAAATCATGCTGGCAGTGCCTCAAACATGCGCCTTGCTTTTACATCCTCGCTGACCCTTTGTACAACTTTCACTACTACTATGTTTATTCAAAAGGTGCTTTCGGCATAGCATCAGCAACGGGTTAAGCTAACTCAGAACACAACCGTTACGCACACGTAACACTACATATTTAGCAGCAGGAAGCCTTAGTATCTGTCCTTATGCCCTACCTAGGGCACAGGCCTGCACAGCCGAGGTCACGACTGGCAGGCTCCTTGCTCCTCCATGGAGTAAGCAGCCCATGGACACATGTATCAGACCTGGAGCTGCTCTTGGGCATCAGAAACACAGCTGCACAGCAACAGGGCTTCATGAGGCACTGTTTTGTGATCATCTCCTCAGAGAACATCTTCTCACTCTAGAGGCCCAAGAATTACCTATAAATGCACATTATAAATGCACATTGCCTATGTAAATGCACACACAACAATATCATCATCTAAGCACTGCATTGACCATAAAATACTACTCCCAGAGCTGCTTCTAGGACAAGCTAAATGCAAACATGTTCTGGCTGTTCTTTATTTCTATGTCACTGAAGGGTACGACATCAAAGAGGACATCCGAGAGCTATTGAAGTGATTTATAAACTTCCAGCATGAGGTTGTTCAAATAATCACTGCTATCCTGTTGTGGCTTCAAAATCTGGCTGTTACTTGGTAACCAGCAAATGTTCTCCCACTTTTTTCTTTTTTTTTTTCCCTGACTAGTGCTAGTGTATGTCTGCTGATGACTGGTTATTGTTCAGAAAATATTTACCATGTGAAATATCCATTTTGAGGCACGTTGAGGATGAGTATATAATTCACCAGAGTCCTGCAGGACTGCAGCACATCTGACAATTAACTTTAATGAGTGGTTTCTAACATGAATTCCTGCTGTGAAGTGCAGAAAAATTAGAAGAGTACTGGGTCCTCACAGGCCTATTCCTCACCTCACAGATCTGCTATTCTAGATATTAACTTCTAGAGATACTACTTCACTGTGGAGAAAACAAAACAAAACCACTTCCCCCTCAAAAAAAAAAGCTAGCAAAACAAACAAACAAAAACTTTGAAA
Organism: Nothoprocta pentlandii; assembly: GCA_013398315.1. Lineage (NCBI taxonomy): Eukaryota > Metazoa > Chordata > Aves > Tinamiformes > Tinamidae > Nothoprocta > Nothoprocta pentlandii. Next base: position 177,628 of record VZSG01000791.1, read on the forward strand.
ATAACTGCATCAACCCTAACTAACAGATAACAAGATGAAAATACTACCGTAAGCAGAGATTTTACACATAAGACGTACTGGTGTCAGATACAAATTACTTCCACAGGTATCAGACCCACTCTTAATACCCTACTTACGTCTCCTTGTTTAAGGCAGAAGGGCCCCAGCACTGAGATTGCAAGAGAGGAACAAACAGAGATATCAACAAAAATGGGCAACAGGGACATGACCTCAAGAGCTGAAGACTAGTAAGAAGCACAAGGGGGCATTTCTCCCTCAGCAATATTGTTGCATTCACCTCAGGCACATGGAATGAGAGAGGACTTGACCTCCAGAAGCCCCAGACTTTTGCCTTTCCAATCCCCACCTTCTTCCAGGCCCCAGATATGCTGAAGGGTCAGGGGAAGGCCACGTACAGCAGCAAAGGCAGGTGTTCGTTTCTCACCAGCCCAGCGGAAAAACCAGCATGATGTTAACACAGCTGGAAGCTATAGGCACCATTTTGTGCAGCCCCCTCTTGGTGGGGAAATCCATTTGAAGATGAAAGCTGGGAACTGACCGCACATCAGCTGTGCAGAGCAGGTCATCAGGGATCACAGGCAAGCCACAGAGGATGTACTAAAGTGCAGGCATCTTAAAGAAGCAGTTTTATTACATGCCCTCTGAGGACCAAGCTCTTTACTGTTTTAATTAGGAGGCAAATCTTCCTCTTAAGGAAAATGTGCAGAGTCACAAGAACCATTTCCTTTTTCTCAGTCTTCTTTCACAAGTCTCCTTGCAGCAAGATATGAGCAGGTGCTCTTCTGCTTCCTTGTCTACTTGTGTTGCATAGTCTGTTTTTGTTTAGAAAGTGGCTTCTTATGCTGTTGTGATTATTTGCCTAGCTGCTAATCACTCATATTCACTTCTTCCATAGACCAGCTCGCACCTCACCCCTCCGCATTCAGACTGTGCAGCCTTGCTCCCTGGTGAATACCAATGTGATCTGTTGTTACCCTGCACATCCCCGTGCCATGTGTATGCTGCGGAGGCCAACGCACTGCAGTCGCTGCCGAGTTCAAGAGCGGAGCTGTTCCTGCAGCCCACGGCCGGTGACAGAGCCGTGCGGAGCCGCTCCGAGGCGCGTGCGGCCGGGAGCCGGAGCCGGAGCACGCGGCCTCCCTCTGCCTTTGGGAGCAATAACCGGCTGCTGGCAGGATGTTGGCTGGCTCCGGGCACCCGGCCCTCCTCCCGTCTGCATCCAGACAGCATGCGCAAGTTTCATTACGGCCCCTTATGCCCCCATGGAGAAAGACACTCCAGGCTCTGACGGCCATAGCTAGCTCCCAGTGATGCTATATGCACTTTAAGGCAGCCTGTGCAAAAGAATCAAAGGCTCACTTGAAAGAAGGGAGGAAGGGAGGGGAGTTATTGCTATGAAAACAGTTTTGTGCTTGCAGGGAGAATACTTTGAATGTAAGAACTTCAAAGTAGGACAAGAGTGATAAGAAACAGATCTCAATCAGAGATTAATTTCCTGTTTTCTATTCAAAACAGTTCTGTGTCACAACCAATGCACTGTTTCTACTCTAAAGTGGCCTAACAGATTTTATCTTAAACACTTACCTCTTGCTACAAGCAGAAAATAAGGAAAACAAATAAATAACATGACACCAAACCTTTTTCTTCATAAGATTTTAAGATGTCTTTTCTCTTATTCCAGTAGCTAAACTGCTGGTATAAATTCCCACTGACCAATACTACCATGATTATTGGAACATCTTTCCCTTTGGCTCTCCAGTGCCATTTAATATATAGCGCAGGTCCTAAAACATCTTTCCAGGGCTACCAACCTGACCATGTCAGTCTGCTCGGGTTTCCCTTCTTTGTGACACACAGCTCGGTGCTGGTGCTCTGCCCCCCAGGCAGCTCCTCTCGAGGCATTCAGCTCCCTAGCTCTTCTGTGCTCCGTGCTGTTGGGGTGCTAACCTCATGCTATGGGCTTCGCTTCCTGCGCTTGCTTTCCGTCAAAGCACCTCTGACACACACAGTGTTTGGTGAAACTAGGGAAGGGTTGCTTTTTTCCCCTTCAAGGAAATCTCTCATGAATTCCCATTGCTATTCAGTACCTGAAATTTCTGGTTGTGTGTTTTTGTTAACAAAATACATGTGCATATGCTAAAATCAAATTTCCGTTCCTTCTGTTTTTAGGCTGAGCCACCAGACAGAAGTTTTGTTGTACTGTGCTCCATTTCTCCACCCTTTTTTTTTTTTTTGCATTATATTTTAAACTAACCAATAACCTCTTGAAAGCTGGGATCAAATCTACCATTTACATTTTAAGGCTTCTTCCTCCAGACACATGTTTTTGTACTGTTAAAAATGGCAAGCAATACTAATTGCTATTCATTTATGCAGCAGCTCTTGGCTTTACAAAATTTGACCTAAACCACTAAATCAATCTTTCTGAAGACTATGAAGAAACAGTCAAATGTCACTGAATAATGACATTCATGGACTAGAATTATTGACACAGTTTTTTAACTGTGTCATGCAATGTAACAGACACACACCTTCTTTTGCTTAATTTCTTGGTACTGACATCCAAAGTAGAATACAGTAAAACCTTTAAAAGCTTGTCTCCAGAAAAGAAATTTAAAAAAAAAGAAAAAAATGGAGTCCCTCCACCCTCCCTAAAATAGTTTCTAGCCTGTAGTACTGTTGGTACTATTGTTATCAGTGAGGAACAGTAAGGAAACCTTTGGGAAATGACTGCATCTAATTCCTCACTGCTGTCTTCAAAGTGCAGACATAAGCACTTGCATATTTATAGAGCATTTGCAACTTAAAAAAACAAACACTTGCCAACACCTAATGCATCAGTAGGGCAAATTCCTGAATTGCTTGTGGCTTGCAAGTGGTTTGGCAGTACCAGTTCCTAGACTGCAATGAGAGCTGGGAGACATAAGCTGGGGGGTACTGGATAAGTCCATGTCTAAAGGAGTCTTGGCTAAAGGAGAAAACAGAAAGACAGTAGTTTCTATCACCAGTATCTCCATGTCGTCATCTCTTCATAGCTGATCCTGAAGTTGCTGCACTCCCCAGGAATAAATGACAAAGAGAATCCAAGCAGGAAAGCTTTTGTCCACTGATATGCATTACAAAACTACTGTGGATTTCCAAGGGTGTGGAAAGAGCCATTGGGAAGCATTTTGATCTTTTCAGAAATCTGCTACAGCTTCTGCCTTGCTCAGCACTTCAACTTTGGGGATGTCTGTCCTGTCCCTTGTTACTCCAACACTCTCTACTCATGCCACGTACACGGAAAGGAAAAATGCAGAGAGCAGCCCTGTGGAGAACTGGTCACTGCCAGCCACTGCTATTTAACAAGGCTGGAGACAAGGTTGTAGGGAATGCCCTACATGAAACAACTCACCCTCATTTTATCTGGGATGAAGCTAAGGTTTCAGCCCATCCAGTTTAATCTTTGGGATGGGAGATCAGCCTCCTTAAGCTCCTCTGGGAACTTGCCAAAATGTTTTCTTTTACTTAGAGCTCTAAGAAAGTAATCCCAAACAACATATGTCATCACATTTTAAATTAAATGTTAATGGCTAACTTCATTCAGATCTTCAGTTTACCTGTCTATTCTACAAAGACACATTGCTACATATAATTATAGGCAAGTTAGTCTAGTGCAATAAGTTAGTCTAGTGCACAAAGCCATATACCACCTATGGTATTTGAAATGTTCAGATTCATCTAAGGTATTCTAAAGACATGATCAAATATGTGGATGAATAACTTGAGTACCCTATTATGCTGGAACTTACCATTCAAAACATCAAATTATTTCCTAGGTCACTTTATACCCATTAAGTCGCTACTGTAGTATAAAGCATAACGTTGAGCATAACAGGAGGTTAAAACACGTGAAGCAGTATGTAACTTCACTTTTTGAATCTGCATGGCTGTCTAAGTATGTACTTTTATTGAATGATCTTCTATCAAGTTTCTTTGACATTTCTGTTGAATCATCCCACAAATCTCACATACAAATGCAGAGGCAAGATCTGAAGGCTTTGTTAGCACTCCTGGCAGCTGATTTGTATCTTACTGGAATACCAGCTGCTACAGTCCAATATAAAATATGCTTTTTTTTTTTTCATAGAGCTGCTTTGCAAGTCAGTAGAAGTAGAAAATGAAAGCTGCAAATCATGAAGCTACTTTCTTTGAAAAGAAATCAATCACCATGGTGAAGACCTATACAGATCTTCTCCATGGTGAGAATTTAAAATAGCTCCAGAAACCGAGTGATTACACAGCTCATCTATTGATAGTAGCATTTCTTCTGGACTACTACCCACCCAAACAACCCAGCGCAAACATCAGCTTGGCACACTCAGAAGCAAAGGCCACATCCTGCTTGTTTTATTCACAGACGTGAATTCAATGAGATTGCTCCTATGCATAAGACAGGAAAGATTTATTCCCAAGTTCCTTATTTTTCTGGTAAACTGTCATTATAAAACAAGCTGCCAGTTTTGTGAGCATTTAAGCACTGCATTTAGTTGGGTTGCTTATATAAGCAAGGATGTGCATTTGCTTAAGCACTGGCCAGATCACATTCTAAGTAATATGCATTATAGGTCGAATTTTCGTATAAAATTAGGCTTTAAGGATGCAAGACACTCCTTACTAAAAGTCTTTTCCCACTGCTGCAGCAGTAATGTTGAGCCTGAGGGCTACACACCCACAGGTTATAAACCTGTATTTCCATACAACTCCTTTCTACTTTGTTATCGTGATATTACTGGCTCACAGAAGGGCAACAAGAAGCTCTGGCCCTTCTGGTTTTAATGGACCCAGCTAAACCACAAGCATTACATGTTGCACATACGGTTATCTGGCACAGAATATGATGCAGTTAACTCTTGCTGAAGTTCATATAGGGGAAAACCTGTTAACCTTTCCTAAATAAAGATGAGATGCTTCCAAAATTGTCTACCAATTTCTCAGCATTAACCATTAGAAAGAACAGCACTTTGCTAAATATTTATTTCTGAAGGACAGAATGCTTTCTACAGAATTTGGAATAGGTTTTCTTATCCTTGCATAGCACCCAGAATCACAGAATCACAGAATGGTTGAGGTTGGAAGGGACCTCTAGAGATCATCTAGTCCAACCCCCTGCTCCAGCAGGGACACTCAGAGCACGGGGCACAGGGCGGCATCCAGGCGGGTTGGGAAGATCTCCAGAGAAGGAGACTCCACAGCCTCCCTGGGCAGCCTGTGCCAGGGCGCTGTCACCCTCACAGGGAAGAGGGTCTTCCTCATATGGTGAGGGAACTTCAGGTGTTTTCAATTGCACCCATTACCCATTTTCCTGTCACTGACCACCACTAAGAAGAGTTTGGCCCCTTCCTCCCTACATTCTTCCCTCAGGTATGTTGTTCAGATCCCCTCTCAACCTTCTCTTCTCCAGGCTAAACAGGCCCAGCTCGCTTAGTCTCTCCTGAAACGATAAATGCCCCAGTCCCTTAATCATCTTTATCGCTCCTTGCTGGACCCTCTCAAGAAGCTCCATGTCCCTCTTGTCCTGGGGAGCCCAGAACTGTCCCCAATACTCCAGGTTTGGCCTCCCCAGAGCTGAGCAGAGGGGCAGGATCCCCTCCCTCGCCCTGCTGGCAACATCCTCCTCATGCAGCCAGGATCCCATTGGCCTTCTTGGCCACGAGGGCACTGCTGCCTCATGGTTAACTTGGTGTCAACCAGGACTCCCAGGTCCCTCTCCGTGGGGCTGCTCTCCAGCAGGTCGACCCCTAATCTGTCCTAGTGCCTGGGGTTATTCCTGCCCAGGTGCAGGACCTGTACTTGTCCTTGTTGAGCCTCAGGAGGTTCCTCTCTGCCCAACTCTCCAGCCTGTCCAGGTCCCTCTGGATGGCAGCACAGCCCTCCGGAGTGTCGGCCACTCCACCCAGCTTGGTGTCATCTGCAAACTTGCTCAGGGTGCACTCTGTGCCCTCGTCCAGGTCACTGATGAACAAGCTGAACAGCACTGGGCCCAGCACTGACCCCTGGGGGACACCACTGGCCACAGGCCTCCAACTGGACTCGGTCCCATTTATCACCACCCTCTGAGCTCTGCCATCCACCCAGTTCTCAATGCATCTCACTGTGAACTGGTCAAGTCCACACTTGAGCAGCTTCTGCGTGAGGACGGTATGGGTTACCGTTTAAAAAGCCTTGCTGAAGTCAAGGTAGGAAAGATTCACAGCTCTCCCCTCAGTCATCCCATCATAGAAGGCTGTTAGGTTTGTCAAACATGACTTCCCCTTGGTGAATCCATGCTGACTACTCCTGATCACCTCCTTCTCCTTTGCATGCCTGGAGAAGCTCTCTAGGATGAGCTGCTCCATTACCTTTCCAGGGACAGAGGTGAGGCTGACCGGCCTGTAGTTTCCTGGCTCCTCCTGCTCTCAATGACCGCTCGGTGTACGGCAACATGCTTCACATGTTAGTGTTAGTCCCAGTATATCGACAAAGAAGGAGCATTTTGTTCCAACATCATGAGTAAATTAGAAAAATATTGAAGGAAGATTGTGTTGAATAGAAAGAAAAGATAAAGATAAAACACATTTTTATGTACATCGCCTAAGAATGCTCTGTAGACTGTTCTGAGACTTTAACTGCACTCAAGTCAAAGTTTGCCATGCACAAACATAAAATAGGCAAGCAGGCCCAGAAATAAAAACCTGAGACCCTTTCATGACCTTTGTAAAACTATTAACCTCACAAAAAGAGAGTGCTTCTACTGCTTCAAATATCAAGTTCTCATATATTTAACTTGATGGACATATCAACAGTCTCTACAAATTACTCCTTTTCTCCTTGGGGATCAGAACACATTTGCTGCTGAAGGGTTAAATAATCCATGTTAACGAAACTTTTAACAGTTAGTACTTGGCAATATCTGTGAAAATGACTCTGGTACAGATTTCCTGAAGGGCATGCGTAGGAGAAGTCAAACGCACAATGTTCATGTGGAAAATATTAAGAAGAAAAGACCTCGTGGTTCACACAGTTCTCATCTTAATCACCTGGTAGGAAGACTTCCTGGCTATAGAGAGCAACAGTCTGTTACCCGGGGCTGTACGCTCACTGAACTAAGTGCAATGCAGTTTCTTTTCATGCATTAGTTCTCTCCTTCTAATCATCTGGTGGGCGATGACGGAGGTACTACAACCTCCTTTCAGCTCCTGCTGTCTTCAGCGAGATTGGGCACATTGCTTCCGAATTACTTTAACATACAAACAGTCTAGCTTGAATAACTGATTATTTTCTCTGGGTTCAGCTGAGCCCTCATTCCTACTCATTTCAATGTGCACTAACTACCCCACTGCAAATGTTTTAGCATTGTGGCAAGTGTGGCATTAAATGTTCTAATAGGATGTCTTCTTTCCTGGAGGCAGTATTTTCCTGCCTAAGAGAATATACTATTCAGACTCCAACTGATTTCAGTTGGAATCATGCTCCATGCTTATACATACCATATATCTATCTTTTTTATATACATATATTTAATATAGATAATTTAATATATATAATTTAATATAGATATATTTAATATATTTAATATAGATAAACACAGGCTTAAAATATACCTATATTTAATATATCTATATTAATATAGGTATATATATCTATATTAAATATATATCTATATTAAATATAGGTATATTTTAAGCCTGTGTTTTTCATACTTGGATGTCATCCTCTTAGCCCGATATATAGCCTGTAAAAGCATCCTGCTATGACCTATTTTTATGGAAACAAAAGGCATCTTGCAGAATAGTCACATTGTGAAAGTTGGCTATTTTTCATCATCACAAAATTTGGCTCCTTCTGCTGCTTTTCCTTTTGCATACCTACACTTAGGGCGGCAATTACTACTTACACTTACTGGGAGGCAATTACTATTTAGCTATTCTTAGTTTGCTTATAATTTAACATTTGAATGGATATGAAATACTCATTTTAAAATTTTATGGCAACTTTTAGCATTTCTCTTCAGCAATTTCCAGTTACAAACCAGGCCTCTAAGGAACTCATAAAATAACCAAATTCTTCTTGATTCCTTTCTTCTTCCTATAACTTAAGAGAGTCATTGCTTTTACAAAGGAAGTATTGCAAGTTGTTTTTCTAGGATTCTCCAGGATTTTGATTTCGGAACCACGCCAGATGTGACAAGCAGTTTAGCTCAGATGCTTTCATGATTTTTCTCCTCTGTGCAATTTCAGTTTTCCTTATTTATTTTCTTTCTTTGTAGAGTAGAGGAAGTTGTACTTAGGACAAATCATGTAAGAGGTCAACTGTCTTAACTACTGTGATGATTTGAGTTACTGTATATTTGAACAACCGACTTTCATAACTACTTCAACTGTTAGAAAGTTCAGTTTAAATAAATGGAGTCATACAAAAACATGATGATAAAATCTGCACTAAGCTTTACTGGCTCTCTTAATCAGAAACAAGGTTTTATGTGCTTTTTTTGTTGTTTTTAATGTTTTGTTTCTTACCTATTTGGGGTCCTGTGCCCTAAAATGATGAAGGAGCGTGTGTGCCAGCATTTTCATCCTTCTCCCCATTTAAAATGCTTACAATTTCAAATATTCAGTGAAAACAGTTAAAAAATGTGAAAGAAACTTTAACATTCATCTTAAAGCAAAATCTGGAAAAATAAGTCTGCTGTAGAGGAGGAGGGAAGGGTGATGAACTGCATGTTGCCCTGTGTGATTCATTATTTGACGTAACTGGTGCATCATATGTTTGCCATCTGATGAAGGCAGGTACTATACCCTTTATAATTTCTTCCTAGGTCTTCAGTCTTTGAAATCATAAACTCCTTAAATTTTGTCTTTCTCAACACAACAGTTGTTAAAAGCCAAACGGCAGTGAGGAGCACAGGTCTGCCAGTATGAAGCTTTTCTCCAGGGTTTCTTCTCTAAATACACACTAGAGGCTCTGCAAAAGGAACCTTACTATTCCTGGAGTTGTCTTCCTCCTTTTTAAAAAATTTTTTTTTCAAGGTGGAGTATTAGTCCCACATTAAATTGCCATACTTCATTGCATCTCATACACTTATAATCTGGAACACATCTCAGGTTCTTATACAATCTTTATCAAGATAGTATCTAAGAGTTTAAGAATTTCCTTACAAGGGAAATTCTTGTCCTTCTTTCTCCATAAGAATCAAGATACAGAAGGAAGTCTCCCTAAGTCAGTGCAGCTGAGAATTTATTTTAAGTCCCGCTGAATACAAATCAAATAAAGCAATGACTTTGGCAAAATTATACAAATTTGGTGCAAAATAGATAACTAAATCTTCATCTTTTTGTTTGAAGAAGGTCATGTTGCAGTCTTAAATATGACTGCACAGAAACATGAACAAGTTCAAATCAAACACCTTTTTTGTTTTATTATTTCTCTCTTCTGTTATCTGTATCTCTTCAGCTCACATATAGTCATTCTGCTTTTCATCTTTAGTTGCAGTGCCAACCAGCATTAGAATCATAGAATCATAGAATCATAGAATGCTTGAGGTTGGAAGGGACCTCAGAGGTCATCGAGTCCAACCCCCCTGCACATGCAGGGTCACCTAGAGCACGT
>VZSG01000791.1:187695-203064 GCA_013398315.1 Nothoprocta pentlandii
CCGTTGGCCTTCTTGGCCACCAGGGCACACTGCTGCCTCATGGTCAACTTGTCGTCCACCATGACACCCAGGTCCCTCTCCGTGGAGCTGCTCTCCAGTAGGTCCACCCCTAATCTGTACTGGTGTCCAGGATTATTCCTCCCCAAGTGCAGGACCCTGCACTTGCCCCTGTTGAACCTCATGAGGTTTCTCACTGCCCAGTTTTCCAGTCTGTTTATCATTAAACAATGATAAACTGACATTTAGAGTGGAAAATTGTTTAAAGTATTTGGAATATCAACATTTTTCCTTTGCTAGTGCAAAAGCTGTCCTTAATCTTCTTTTATTTCCTATACTCTTCTATCTATGAATTTTAATGTCCTTATCCTCCTTTTCATGCTCATTTGCTTTGCATTTCATTTATTGGTTTGACAGGAGCCAACTCCCCACATCTCCCCTCCCCCTGACCCAGCTTGTACTGGGCAGCTCTGCAGGTTTCAGCAAGATCACTTGTCTGCTTCAATTTCTGCAATCAAGATCTATGTTTAGAGAAAATTTATTGAGGAAACTACATGCATCATTAAACACTAGTAACAAAAAAAAAACAAAAAACAAACAAAAAAAACCCCAACAACAAAAAAACCCCGAAATCTGGCATGTTCTTAATATTAAAGGGAACCTCCTTCAGGGACTACTTCCAGCTGGGTAAGAATTTAAAGTACTATGCTGTTACACAGGAGATCTGCTCCCTGCTGTTCCAGTGTAACATGTTGACCAAACTGCTGCAGAAAGCTCACAACATACGCAGCCTTTGAAAACGCATCCATGGGAACTAGAGCCTGAAGGCCACACTCCTGCTGTTATGACATAACTAGACTCGCAAAGGGCAAGTCCATCCCTTCTCTTTAAAAACTACTTTGTCGGCTGAGGTTGTGCTGACTCTCCAAAAATCCCACAGGGAACTGACTTGAGGCTGTATCTCGGCAGCCGTCATGAAGAAATCTTAATCAGAGGACAGCAACCTTTCCAAACAGAAAGCGTATGAATGGATAGATAAAGATCTCAACAGAAACATCAACGCTGTTTCATCTGCAGGCAGAGAGCAAACAGAACAAGGGTTTTTATCTGAAATACACGCTTAGAATGGAAGTGTTGCAATGACCTTTTGATTTTTTCCTTTACAGACTGCCTGGAAAAGGTACAGAATATTGTATGGGCTGCAGTCTGCCCTTTTTCACTGTAACAGTTCTACTGCATAGAGACTAGAATGATAAAATTCTTAGGCCTGGCTAAGACAACATCTTTCATCTGCAAAGGGTAATCCAGGGCCAGGTGAATCAAGCTTTGCACAAAGCCACCGACCTCAGAGGGAGGCGCTGCCACTACTGCAGTAGCAGTTGAAGCAGGAGAACTTCTGACACTCTTATGCTGTAGTGTGGATCGGGATCCCTCCCATCTGCCACAGACTGTAATTTCAAGGTCTGATTATTTAATCCTGGACTTAAGGCACAGCCTTATGGGTAGGTGATATGGAAAGCAAAAGCACATACTGTGTGAGAAAAAGGAAAGCCTAACACAAAAACTTTTTACTCCTCTTTCAGAAAGCAATCTAGATTATTAAAACTGCTAACTAAAGGGAAAAATTTGGTAATAAGAGGGCAAATTATTGACACCACTATATACTTTCAGATGTGTCCTTCCTCTCTTTTCCTCTCCCTAGATTTATTCTTTCTAAAAACAAAGGCACAGAAAGCTATACTTTTAAAAAAGGTGAATGAAACTTCATCAGAATTAGAGAGCTGGGTATCTGTACCACAGATTTAGTAAACCCCATTCAGACAACAGGGAGGTTGACAACAGGCTGCTCAGGGAGGTTGGGGAGTCTCCTTCTCTGGAAGTCTTCCAAATTGGCCTGGATGCCACCCTGTGCCCTGTGCTCTGGGTGTCCCTGCTGGAGCAGGGGGTTGGACAAATGATCTCTAGAGGTCCCTTCCAACCTCAGCCATTCTGGGATTCTTTATCTTATACCTGCAAAGACAGCTGAATTTCCACTAGAGCTACCAAAGCATCACACTTCTGTAGTTGTAAAATAATCTTAATGCTGAATTGATTTTGTAATTTGAGCTTAATTCCAAATACAGCTAAATATCAACAATCTCACAGCTCACAACTCCAGAATTTAGGATTAACTGCACTTGCCAGTTCAAGTACTTTGGAAAAAGTTATCTAAGGCAGGGAAGTACTAGGACTCAGCTCTTCCTGTAAAGTTGGTCAGCCTTTATTTTTAGTTTTCAATTGTCAGTATTTTTTCCCCTTTTGTAAAGGAAGTGTGAAGGACTGCCAGTACTTGAAGCTAAATTACTTTATTTACAGGTCCAACATGACACAAACAGCACTGATGCAGCTATGCAGCACTCAGCTCAGCACCTTCACCTGGCATGAAGCTACATACTCGATTTGGTCACTCATTTGTTGATTTCATACTACCTGAAAAACACACCTGAAAAGCACCTCAGCACCTCAAGAAAGGTACAAGACACTTCTTCAGATAAAATTCTTAACGCTACTTCTACATCAGCTCCTTGTGGGGTCCCATTGTGGTGCAAGATACCAATGCCTGCAAAAATAGCCACAAAATACTCCTTATTGAAGTGAATAGGAACAGAATACAGCAAAGGATTCAGTTGGCCCTGGTTAGAAAATTAGAAATTAGAAAAGAAATTAGAATTAGAAATTCTAATTAGAAAATTAGAAATTAGAAAAGCCACCTTATTTCTTTAGGAAAGCTTCCAATTCAAATCCTATGCAAGCAAAACAAATTAATTCATAAATCAGATCTGTCACCTGTGTGCTTTACGAACATCAAACTATAGCATATATACTGCATTTGATCCCTGTGCTTTGTTACTGCTCATAGAGGAAAAAGATAGGAAACCTCATACTTCAAAAATACTAAAGGAGTGAAAAAGATGTTTAGAACAGTAATAACAACAACAAAAAAGCCACAATATTTAAACAGGATATACTGTTGGGCTGCAATTAATGCTTTCATTAAAGCTACAATGCACACAAAGCCAATTTTTCCTGAAGGAGAATGCCAGACCAGAAAGCACTAGCAACAGAGACATCTTTGGTAAATTATGTCAAAGCTCAAGTGCTTAGATTTTTTATCAAGTGTAATTACCGGGGTGACATTTGTTCTACCAACCACTGCATATGCATGTGGCTAACTTGTGTAGACCTACTGAAACAAACCTTTAAACCAGCCAACTGACATACTGCTGAGTAGCACTGCTGATCTATCTGTACATGTCACAACATACCCCTGGGACTTCGCTACAGTAGCTGAACTACAGAACATCTGATGAAGTGTAGAATTATATCTTTTTAACAACACATTTCCTGCCTGACTGCATAAGATCCCTAAATGGGTTTTATTTTTATTTGAGTAATAACTAGTTACAGATTGACAATTTAAAGAGACACAAACCTTTAGGTTCTATTTTATAAAACTGACGATGTATATTTTGAAAGGAACAAAGATCTGCTCTAAAACTGCAGCTCCTATAACCCCGAAAAAAGTATTACATAGTTGAATCATTTTATTGTAAACCAATCAAATCAATTTTTTCCTAAAGAAAATTAATCTTCTCCCCTCCTATGCCATTAAGAGAAACATTTTAGAGAAAGTTTCAGCTACACTTCAAACTTTGATGAGGACTATAACAAAACTTCCTTTCTTAAAAAAAGAAAACCAAATATATGAGAGGACAAAGTCGGCAGTATCAAGATTAGATGCATAGCCAGAATAAAATGAAAATGGAAATATAAGCTGTGGGGGAGGATTCGATACTGGAACGAGAACCAACAGGTAAGCAGGGAATCACAGGAAGTGGAATAATCACTAGCACGAACTAGCACAGAGAAGCCTTTAATTACCAGCTGCTAATTAAGTAGGTTTGTGATTCTTTTAGTGTGCTGCACACTAAGAAAGCTTAGTGTGTGGAAAGCAAACAAGCAATGGGCTAGACAGGGACTATAGCTTTCAGATACTTTTAGGCTTAATGCCCTATCCCATGTCTGGATACTCCCCAGACGTTCATTCAGTATCACTCTGGAACAAAAGAAACCAATAGGTTTGCCGGTCCCTTCCACTAGGAGTCTTTTGTGTATCAGCTTGATTTTCCCCATCTCAGCACTTGAAAACTCAGTTAATGTCTGATGACCAAGAATGCACAAGGACAGCAGGAAAATAGAATGTTAATGCAGCAGAATCATAACCATTCTGCAAACCAGTGTAAGGAGAATTTATTTCTACAGCCATTAAACCCTATCAGCCTCTTTAATTATGTCCTTCATTTTCGGCAGTTACATGCACTATAAAGGTGAGTCACTCCATATTTTTATTAAGAGTATTCAAAGCATAAGCAAAATGAAACAAAAACACTTGTGGAATTCCAAGTCTGAGCTTGTAAGCTGCCATTTCTGCACTATCTTCCCATTCATGTGTTAAATCATTAAAAATGAAACCCTAAAGCCTGACAGCAGAAGAACAAAATAAGAATCATGTGAAAATATTTTCTCCACTTGCAGTGTCTTCATATTACGCAAAAGACTGCCATCTACTGTTGACATCATAAAGTTTTTAAATACAAATTTTGCATGCATGGTAATGGAATAATACTATTTTATATCACTATCAAAAAAGGTGAAAACCTACCAACAGTACTAGGAAGTCAGTTTGAAAAATAAAGTCACAACTGTGCTTTTCCCACAGCCAAAAGCAATGGATTTGTGAGAGACAAATCTCCCCATAATTCTAGCATGTGGTGGAATCTATAACTTAGTGATTGTATAATATGTCACTTCTGCCCATCCACAGCTTAACAATTTCTGCTGCAGAATTATTTTGCTTCAGCTGATGTTCTGTTTTCTCTTCACAAGTATAACTACCATCTATTCTCTCTCCCTTGCCTTTCCTCTTCCACATTCCTGAAGGAAAAGGAAAGTGAAGGTTGCAAAGGGATAGTAAAGGAGAAGCAAGATGGTAAAGGAGAAGCAGCCTGTCCTCAGAGAAGGAAAAGACATAGATGCCTGGAAACAGTGCATCCACAATGGACCAGGACGTTTTGTCTAGTGTAGCGATCAGATTACAACAAACATTAAGAAACGTACTCATTTTGTTCTATCCCCAGTCACTAGCCTGTATCTTTAAGATGCATTGGAGGTAGTATCAGTGGATCATTTGAACTGATTGTAAGATGAAGGAGGCATTACTGACAACATATATTCTCTGATGGCTACCCTGCCCATGACAGGCAGAGATGGCTGTTTAAGAAAAGGTGTACTTGTCCCACTGCCACTGCATGTGAGCGGAGAAAAATGGATGTAGGCAATTCCAGCCAGTCAGTGAAAATGTGTCAGAAGCTATAAGGTGATGCAATACAGGACCCGAAAGTGAGTTTCGAGGCAGTACTTGAATATCTCGCTTTTGTGTAGTATATTATTTAGATCCTACTATGGTCCCTGGCACTGATTTCACACAGAGAAGATTGGGTATTCATTGTAGTTATATCTGGTTGCAATTCAAACTGACTTGAACGGACTCATATGATTAATTCAGTGAGAAAAAAAATGATTCTCTATTAAAAAAATGCAATCAATATGGGCTTAGTAAATAAACTCAATATAAATTCTCTCTACACAAGTCAGATCACTTAATACTACATAAGTTACGAAAGCAACCATCCGCTTTTGATAAATGCCATAAGGAAGTTACTCTGTAATCACAAGATAAACCAAAAACCTTAAATCCGTAAGCCATATGATCTAGACCAACATCCTTAGCTTGGATTACATCCAAGTTCTTTTGTTCCACTGCCATTCAGATATGCAAATCCTGCTATTCCTGCTCATTCAAATGTGTGTCAGGAGAATAAAAACACTACTCATGCTTTCTCATCTGCAAAATCTGAATAATTTATTCAGAAAAACCTTAAAGAGCTCTCATAAACTTCACAGCATAGTACAGTATAGTTAATGACAACTTTAGAAGTAATGTTTTTGCTGCAAAGCATAAATTTAAGGATAAATTTAAATCATAAGCCACAAGATGTTTTTTCATTATTTCAAAGAAGTGTATCATTGATGACAAACATACAAATAAATATTGTCAGGATTAAGATCTGCACTGAGTTTTGTGAAACCTCTGAATTGCCACAAAACTATCTACGTGATAGTTCTCCTAATTCACAACACGCACTGCTGTCTCAAGTAACACATTTCAGAACTATATATTTAGGAAAACAGTGTATGTCTTGAGTACATGTATTATCTTGCAAATAAGAAAAGTATCCTTCAGAACTGCCTAATGGTACCATAGTGCGCAATAAAGACGGTCTTAGGGTTTTCTTGTTAACAGCACTTACAATTTCTCAAATTTCATTTTAACAGAGATATCTGCTACTGATTTTCAGAGATCTGATTAAAGAATATAAATATTTGAAGAAGGTGGGCATATTTTCCTCAAGATTGATGCTTTTTTGTTGGTTTATCAAAGTAAGGAGTATTGTCTTGTAGCAGATCTTTCCTGGGTACAAGCACTGTAAAACAAAAAAGAAAAAAAATGTAAGAATATATTCTGCAAATTATTACATAAAATGATGTTGTTTTTACATTTGCAAAGAAAAAAATGTTACTGGAATGAGAATCTGGTGAGATAATGAGATACATAATTAACATCTAAGACAAAACCATATTAACATTTACCTTCAGATTGTCAAAATATTTCCTTCACTTTTTTTCCCTTTAAAAGCATAGAATATATTTAAATTAATTTATAATCTGTAAAAAGGGTAGTTTTGCAATAACTTGTAGTAAGAGAGAGAACAGCAATTTTAACTTATCTAACAATCCTGAGTCAGATTACATTTAATACTTAAACAGTTTCAAAAATAAGCATTAAATTTGATATATCCCTTTTCCTCTTTTGACTTAAGGTCCATAGTATCAATATTGTTAGCACTGTTTCAAAGGCTAACAGAAGATGATGGAATCATATGCGAGTTATCAGCACTAACTCTTTAAAGAAGAGCAGCATATTGAAGTTTGTCTAATTATGCACCATTTTAATCTGACCCTGGCTCAAAGTTCTGGCCATCTGACTCTTCAGACATCAGCTTGGCCTTTCTGCACTGAGGGAAGGTGCAGTGTCACGTCATGTTCACTCAAGTAGCAGCAACTTAAAATGCAAAGGTTAAAGCTAATGCTACACTTTGACTAGGTCAGACTAGGTCAGGTGCTAAGTGTACAGTAAGCCCATAAAACAGTGTGTGTGCATCTATAGCACTGAGTAATAACCTGTTCAATGCACAGTATATTCTCATATATTCTAAGAAGGAAAACTGATTTCCTTGAGGATATATTTCTTTTGCATCTATGGATTGATGCTGATGTATTTAATAAGGTCCTAAGAGCTTTAAATAAAAATTTAATTTCACTTCTCTTACAGAGAAAACACAAATGAGTAAATTCATGACAAATCATGTCGATCTACACAGCTACAGCAGGTGCATGAAAGCAATGAAAGAAAGAAAGAAAGAAAAGAAACTATCAAAAGACACCACCAGACAAAATAAAATAGAAGCTCTAAACAGATAAAGAAGGAAACAAATGATTTTTTTATCTTCATTTCCAAAGCTAAGTTTTGAATATACAGAGTCAACGCAGCACATCAAAATCATCCAGACATATTGAGTGTGTGGTATATCACTAACATGTAGCTCTGCTTTTATCAGCTTCATTTGCAATTACAGTGAGAATAAATAGAACCAAGAAATTTGAATTCTAGTAAATAATGCGACTCTGACACTTCTGGAAAAAATATTATTTAAAGTTATTTAAAGGACAAACAAGTTTGTAACTCAAAAATTCTCTTTAGTAAGCAAAATCATGCCTAATTACTTTTTTTTTTTTTTGGATTTATTACTGAATCCAACATGACTATACACTGTTTTGTCTCAGATTCCTATTAAGAAGAGAAGATTGAGAGGAGATCTGATCAACATGTGTTGATCATCTGACAGGTGACTGTAAGGAGGAACTCTCCTCAATGGGGGCCAGTGACAGGATAAGGAACAATGGCTGTAGACTGAAACACAGGCAGTTCCATCTTCATGTGAGGAAGAACTTCTTTCCTGTGAGGGTGACATAACACTGGAACAGGCTGCCCAGGGAGGCTGTGGAGTCTCCTTCTCTGGAGATCTTCCAAACCCGCCTCAATGCCACCCTGTGCTCCGTGCTCTGGATGTCCCTACTAGGGCAGGGGGGTTGGACTAGATGATCTCTTCCAACCTTAACCATTCTGTGATCCTGTGACATCAGCTAGCTCCCATGGCACTTGTGCATTCATCCCATTTGGTCCCATGGATGTGTCTTTATCTAATTTGCTTAAATATTCTCTAGTCTGATACTCCTTTACTGTAAGTAAATTTTCCTTACTCCGGGTTTACCCCACTGGTGCCAGGCACTGGGCTTCCTGAAGGTAAATTTTTATCACTAAAGACTGAGGCAAAGAAAGCATTCAAGTGTCCTGGGCCTTTCAGGCCCTTTGCCATGCAAATTTCTGCCCCATTCAGAAGCAGTCCCACATTTTCCCTTGTCCTCCTTTTGCTGCTCATGTATCTCTAAAAGTCCTTCTTGTTGACCTTCAAGCCCCTTGCCAGGATCAACTCCAGGTAGACTCAGACTTTCCTATCCTCATTCCTGCAGGCAGACTTAGAATATGAACTGATATTAGGACATGAATGCATATGACCTTTGCAAGAGAAGTTCTGCCTTACAGTCTCTATCGGAGTTCTTGGAACAGCTCTCCTGAGGATATCACAGTGTGCTTGGATTTCCAATAGTCCCTCACAAAAAAAACTTGTAAGAACACAGCTGACATATTATGAGACAAGGATAAATCACTGATTAAACTGTGGGAAGTGAAGGCTAATGGAACTGTTCTCCCAATGGAGAGATGTCACAAGTTCTGCAGGCATGTTTGCTGGAATCTGTGCTGTTTAATACATTTGTAAGCAACTTGGAAAAGCAAGTGCACAATGGTCTGTTTTTCAAGGATACTACCAAAAATAATACCATTAGGACACTGGCCTACTGTGAAGAAATGCAGAAGGATATTAAAAGATAGACTAAGCAGTAAAATGCCTCATAAATTCAAATATAAAGAAATGTAATGCAAATAAGTAAAAAAATACTATCTTCACACAGAAAGTGATGGAGTCAAACCTGAATGGTGAGAGCGTGAATCATTCTGCTGAGAGTTCAACGTATACAAAATAAACTTGTAAATTAAAAAAAAAAAAGAGCTAAGCACAGTGATCAACAGCAACGAAAAAATAATTTTAGGATTAGAAATAACTAGGAAATGAATTGCGAACAAAAGAGAAAGCATCATTGTGTTATTGTTCAAATCGCTGGCTTGTTCATAGCTTGATGACTGTGTGCAGCTCTAGTGCCCTCATTTTAAAAAGGCTGTAGGAGAACTGAAGAAGGTACAGAGGAGGGCAGTAGAATGATCACAGATGTTTAACTTTTGTTTCATATATAAGCTATCCCATAAATGGAAAAAAAAAATGCAGGACAGGCCACAGGGGGCTTAAAAAATCATTAGCTGCTTAGCAAAATAGATATGCATTGACAGGTAACTGCCATATTCAGGACAAACTACACAAAGTTATTTTCACACAAACTATAATAAATTTTTTGTCAAAGCCATATTAGATGCTAGAAATTTGCCTGCATGATAGGCAATAAGCACACCAGGGAGAATCCACTGAGTATTTAAAACAGAAATAAGTCTCTGGCTCAGTAAACTGTTAATAGGTAAGATGGAAATACTTGGAAGATGTGAAGGTGCTACGGAAGGCACACACTTTGTTCTTACTCTTCTACTGCCATTGCTTATGATGGCTGTGGAAGCCGTAACACTGGTCTGGAAACGTTTTCGGACTAAATCAGTAAAGCTCTTCTGAAACTGAATGTTTACTAGTTTAGAAAATCTAAAATTGGATTTAGCTACAAGGATTTATAAGGACAGCAGCAAACAGAAGTGAAGGAAACAATGGATACACCTAAAGGATACACCTATTTCTCCTAGAGCAAGCAGTGGTAAGATAAGCTTCTCTTGAGTTTGACCAAGAGCTATTCAGGAACTTCTGAATTAGAAGGCAAAACTTCACAGTTTGAGAGGCTTTGTATACAGGCCATCATTATGTCTTAATTTTTCCATGACTGGTAAGGTAATTTGGAATTTATAATGTCGTACAAGGTTTTAGATGAAAGACAATACTCACGCCTAAAGGGAAAGGCTATTCTATGGGCAGCAAATCTTCCCATCTATCGGAAAACACATAAATTGGCTATATCTAAACACTGGCTGATTGTGTAGCCAGTACAAGCCACGTGGACTTGCCAACCAGATGCTGTCATTCCTACAGAAGTGCAAAAATGGATTAGCAAGTTATAATTTCTTTTCTTCAGTGATGACACTAAAGGTGATCTCTGCCTCCATCAAGCCTCATAATTCAGAAAATGCATGTAGAAACATCATTGTCTTTGTATCTCTACAATTCATATATAGTGACATTAGTCAGCAGGCTTAAATTACTAACTATACACACAGACATATGCACAGACATATTTCCCCTCTCCATCCCTCTGTTCCTTTTTCAACCTTATACTTATTTATTGAATTTCAACATCTTTTTAACATGCAATCTTTACTCACATATTTTGTCAGAACCTGTATGAACTGCCTGAATAACAGAAGTTTTGAGAATCATTTCAACATCTGAAGCTATTTTCAGGAGCTAGTAAAGGAAGAAAAATAAGAACAGAGTAATTTAAGTGATACACAATTATCCTTGTAGTCATTTTCCATAGTAGAGAGCTACTCAAACACTAAGCAATCAATTACTCAGCAAGCTATTTACTATCTACACATAATTTCCTTTTCAGGATCCTGAGGTCCTTTACAAGTCAGTAAGGAGTACCCTGACATACAGTGCCCTGTTAAAACTGTAAGGGAATAAGGTGGAACACAATGATCAAAAGAAGTAACTTGTTTCAATGACTATAGCTACTGGCAAATAACTAGAAAGCAGCATCTGACTACCTCTAATGAGATGGGTAATATGGCTTTTTTAACTTTCTAACTCTCATAATATGGAGGTAAAAAGAGGGGCAAAACCAGACAAGAGAGCTTTCACAGGAAAGCAGTGCAGGAACGAGATACTCAAATCCAAAGATTAACAGAGGCATGATTATATGGTAAAAACCCTGAAATTATTTCCCTCCTTGAGAAGGTAAGTAGAGGCATACTGTCAATTTTGCCAACTGATCAGCAGAATCCCAGAACTTGTTCGTATTATGCTTCCGTCAGAAAAAAAAAAAAGAAACTGCACAAGCAAGAGACTCTTTGGGAGCTGATGTCTATATTTAATTGGTAAGCAGTTTGTACCAACATGAAGCAGTTTGTACCAACATGAGTGATTATTTGTAGCATAAGAGTTAGGGCTGAGTAGAGCTACCCTACATCTTTATCCCCCCTTCCCCCTTTCTCCCATTTAGAAAGCAAGAGCAAGTTATGATCTTGTTCCCCTTACTGAATGACCATTAGAAACCAGAATGCACTGAGCTTCTCTTGAAGCTTCATTTCTACCCCAGATTCTTTTTAGAGAGTCACATGCTCTAAGACTGCTTCACAAAAAAAGCCAAATTAAAGTAAGCAGAGACAACCAGGACCACTTAAAAAGTGCATTCCTGATGAACTAAGCAGCTAGGGTAGGTGCAGCCATCGCACTCCACATTCTAATATTGCAGATGGTTATTCTACTCTTCCTAGCTCACTTCATAGCTAAATATTTAATGTCACACACAGAAAACATTGCAGCATTCTACTCTGACAAAGTAAAGTGGAGGTATCAGTATATTTGTAAATAAAGATTCATGGAAGCATCTTTTCAAAACTCAGTTGTCCCTCTCAGTGTCTCAATAAATGTTTACATTTGTTCTGGAAAATACATGGATTTTCACATAAAGTGCAAAATAAAAAAAAAAAACCAAAGTGAGGTACCTCATTTATTTTCTCTGCAGATGTCTCATTTTGGTTATTTTTGAATTCTTCATTTATCTTTTGTCTTGCAGCTAAATAGAGCAAGGAAATAAAGCATCAATAAAAAAAAATTATCTTTACTTTGCAGTGGCTGAAAAAACATATTATCAAGCTCTCTGCAGCTCGTTAACCCTGTTTATGGCTATGTTCCTTTGGCTTCCTACTCCTCTCCATAAAAAGAAAAAAAGTCATCCCCTTTCTGGTGTATTCATCCCTAAGTTCTTTTAATGTAAGTTTTCCATGGCATCTGCATGAGTGTCTTATTTTGATTTGATTGGTATAGTGCTAATATATAATGTTATGACCAATCATCTAGTTTTCTGAGATTTAAAAAGAATTAACATACAGATGCCATTACAGTTCTATTACTATACTGACCCCCTGAACAGCGACCACAATAAAGAGGATCAAGTCAAATGTTTAGCACAGTTAAACATGCTTTGTCTGCATTGAAGAAGAGCATTGAAGATCATTGAAGATGAAGAT
Source organism: Nothoprocta pentlandii (assembly GCA_013398315.1). Classification (NCBI taxonomy): domain Eukaryota; kingdom Metazoa; phylum Chordata; class Aves; order Tinamiformes; family Tinamidae; genus Nothoprocta; species Nothoprocta pentlandii. Next base: position 200,336 of record VZSG01000791.1, read on the forward strand.
GAGTTAAAAAAAAAAAAAAAAACAGAAAGATCATCAAGTCTTCCCCCAAAAAAGATATTTTTGTAATATGATACTTAAGAAAAAAATGATACAAAAATGAAATTTTTGTTTCAACTTAAAGGATGTCTGGATATGGACACACAAACATTTCCTCAATGACTGCCTATCAGAAGTGGCAGGCAGCGATTGAAAGGAAGATTATTTTAAGAATATCTTTTTCCTGACTATATTCTTCTGCCTACCATACATTAGTGTTTTCACTACCTCCAAGTTCCTTCTCTCTTGCATAATATACACAAAAAATATTTGGTAAAGCAGAAAAACAGAATGAATGTTAATTTCTCCCTCCTCTTCCCTCCCTCCTTTTCCATAAATAGGAATAAATATACTCTCCCTCACAACAGCACTATAGCATCTGTTAATAGGGTAAAATAGCTTTAATGACTTCATGTTGTCTGTCTTTGTTGTGCACTCTCACAACAAAACACAGGGGAAAAATGGTAAAGTTAAACTCGGCAACATGCATGCAATCCCCATAACTTTTCATGGAACTGATTAAAGGCCCTATCAAGTCTTCATAGCCACAACAACGGAACATACTAAAAAGCAAACAAATATCTAAGCAACCTGACATGCAAGAAGAAAAACAGAGAGACAAGGAGAGTGACTACCACATAACAGAAATATATTACCTTCTAGGGCTCTGGTATCATTTTTAAAAACTTCTTGTCGAGTCCTGTGTAGCAATTTAAAAAGCTTCAAAACCTGTCAACAAAACATCAACAAAATATGTTTGCTAACAAGATACAATTGGAATCAGTGGAAATCAGTTTCTCAGATACAGTGTCTCAATTCCTGGTGAAACAATCTGCAGACAAAGCAGCCAGAAATTAAGGAAATCAAAAATATAGGCAATCAGTCTGGCATGTTTCAAATTCATCTGATATGCAAGACATGTCATTATGCTTCTATATAATCACTTGGTATGACAGGAATTTAATCCTGAAAAACATATTCATGCAAACATATTTCTTATGCTTATATATTTATATATATGTGTGTGTATATACACATATAAAAATAAATAAAAACTAATTTCCATATGACTTTAGGTACCTGTAAAAGACACAATTTCAAGAATTTCCATCAAATATTATACTGTTTTCTCACAATGAATGTTCTCAGTATTTCTTAGGAGGGAAACAGAAAAGATGCAGACTGTATCTAATAAATGGCCATGTCCTCCGTTAGCATGCTTTGTTATCTGTGAGCTGGAGATCCAAACGGGCCTGGTCTCTAAGAGCAAAAGAGTCGTAACATGAGAGAGCAGCCAATAAATACACTACAGAAAGGCTGTGAGAGATGTGTTGCTCAAACTATCAATCAGTGACAGAGAAAGATGAGAAGCTTCTCTGAAAGCTACTACTCTCAACTGGTATCAACAATTTTTTTTTTCAAGCAAAGTTCTTAACTGCCATCTCAGCTGCAAGTTGGCTACGCCTTATGACAATCCACCTACAAGTGTACAAGCACAACATGAGTGGTTTGAAGGGAGGATGTCATAAGACAGTAACAACAGGTAATCTTCCAGGTCAACAGGGCTTCCACAATGCAGTAATATCAAGGGACTCCTTATACGATATTCCAGAAAAACTTAAAATAGCCACGAATTCAAGTTTGTCATTGCTTTACTTCAATGAGTAACATGCCTTTTAATAGCTACTGTAGTTTCTGACTAACTACACTGCTGCTGAGGACATACTTCTAGATCACAGACCATCCTGAGAAGATTATCTAGTCCATTCACAGACACTTAGGACTACGGAGGACGTTTTCTCACTGAAAGCTTCTGTCAATTCTGGAAGACCTAAAGCACGACCTGACAAGCAAACGTTAGCAGAAGAGACAGCACATTTTCTCCCTCGCGCTTTTCTTATTGTAACGAGACAAACGCCCGTCCCGCCTCGCAGGGCTCCTCTCAACCCCTTCCGCACAGACCCCGCTCCGCCTCCCGGTAGGCGGCTCCAGGCCGTGGACACCCGCCCTCCTTGGGGCCCCCCGTTCTGCTCAGAGGGGTCACACGTCCCCCAGCTCGGAGCGGCTGCTGAGGCTCTCGCGAGCAGCAGCCTCTATCCTTCCCCCACCACGCGGCGACCGTTACCGGCGACCGTTACCGGCGACCGTTAGCGCTGCGCATGCGCGCCGCACTCACCTGCCCGCGGCTCCCCATGGTGAGGCCGCGCCGCCTCCGCTGCTGGAGCCCCGCCCTCAGCAATGGCCAATGGGGAGGTGCCGCCCCAGGCACGTGACCACCTCCTTTCTGATGGGACAACAGCGCGGTTACCGGAAGTAGACGTGGAGAAGCTTCGCGGCGCCGCTGCCAGTACTGCTCCCCCGGGCCACGCCGGCGCCACCATGGTTCCGCCCTGCGTGTTGCACCTCAGGGCGGGAGCCGCGGCGGCCTCTGCCCCTCCTGCTCCTCGAGGGAAAAACATTTCACTTCGAGCTGGCGAAATCGCGGGGCCGGACTCTGCTGCAGCTGCACTGTGAATGACACAAAATACAACACACACTACTAGTTTTCTTTCCAAAATGTCATGATTTCAGAGAATTATGAAGCCAACGGTTTACAACCAGCACGCTCACGTTACACAGCTGCCTTTTATTCCCCCTCAGGGTCCAACTGCATTTAAATTTTTATTAAAAAATTCTCACGCTGGTATAATCAA
>VZSG01000791.1:207124-250353 GCA_013398315.1 Nothoprocta pentlandii
CATTTAATGATTGTTGGCAAGAAGTGTGCTGCTAACCTGGGCCTGACCAAAGGATTCCGGATGGTTGTGAATGAAGGGCCTGAGGGTGGGCAGTCTGTCTATCATGTACATCTCCATGTTCTGGGTGGTCGTCAGTTGGGCTGGCCTCCTGGCTAGGTTTTTTTTGTTTCACCACAAGAGTTACTGCATGTGTGAAAACCACCACCAAATAGATTTATTACACTGCTCATCAATCTAGCCACTGTTAATGTATGTTTTTTTCATGTGTGTCTGAAAGATAATAAAATCTCTGAATAGCAATTGAAAAATAAAGCATATTAGAATCATGTCTTGTGTGTCTTTCTGATGGAAACATTCTGTGACTTATGCTCAAGGGAATACCATTTTATGTAGAATGTTTTAATTTGCTAAGAACAATGCTCATGGCTACTCATTTGCCCAGTTATTTAAAACTTGAAAACTGAACTGTTTAGAGACTAATCTTTTGTGTCCTTCAGAAAGAAAAAAAAAATTAGGCATGATATAAACATACATAGAACCAATTTTCCTTCCTATCTTTTCTTCTCTGAAAGGTAGAAGACAGTAGGTCTTAAGGACAGCTGTGCTGCTTCATAGCACAGTGGTATTCTGCATACTGATTTTGGCAGAAGTGAGGATTTAAAATAAGAAGTATTAAGCTGTCTGTGATGCCTCTTGAGATACTCAATTCATCCTAGCAAGTACATTGCAGTGTGGTAAGTATACATTTTTAAATCCTGGATTTTGCTGGGGAGACTTTGTTCTTCCATCAGTCAATAGTAGTTTCTCAGTGTTACTAAATGCAACAGTGAAGTGCCACTGTAAACAAACCGTTCTTCTACTTGAATTAAAAAGCACTAGGTGACCAACTTTTAGGGCTTTTTCTTCATGGAAACCTTTACTTAGAAGCCTTTTGGCAAGTTTCTAAGAGAAGCTGTCATATTTTGAGCACCCTTTTCTAGACACCACACTGGAGGTACAGAAAGTTGTGGTAGGTGAACAGTTAAGACTTTATATCTCAATAGAAATCATAAGTTTGACAAAGGCATATCAATTCATTCGGCTTGTAATTGCTGTGAAATTCTTAAGGTTCTGAACATAAGAGTAAAAACTAGCAAGTACATTTAAAGGGTGTGTAGTTGAGGGAGGAGCAGAATTATGCCTCCGAAGGCCTGTGGACTGTGCTTCTGAGTGTACTGTGTAGAAATGGACCCAGCTCCTCAGAGGCAGAGCATCCCTGAGCTGCTGCTAAACATTTATTTTAAGAATGAGACTTAACCAGCAGAGACAGGGGGGGCAGAGGAAAGTTTCTGTCTAGGAAACTTGTGAGCCCAAGTTCTGTTTTTTAATGTAGGAGGTAAAATTGAGAGTACTGGTGGCTGCAGCTAATGAGCTCTGTGTACCCAAATGTGGGAAAGGGCACGTGTTGCGTGTACAGATTTTAGTTCTCTGATATCTGCCCTTATATATGTGCCTATTTGTGAATTAACATGTGACTGATAATGAAATTAATTGCTGCACAGCAGGGTCCTGTATGATTTAAGAAACAAGGCATGTGGAAGCAAAGTGACAGTTGAAGCTTTAGTGACTTCACCTCTAGCTTGCAGTTGCGTGTTTCAGGGAGGCTGAAGGTAAGCGTTTCTTAGTGAGGGCAGAACTGTAAAAATCACTTACACTTGTTCACAACTAAGATGTGAGCTTGCTAATCAGTTTGTTTCAGTTTGGGTCTGTGTTTAGCAGTACCATGAAAAGTAAAGACAAAATCAGTTATTAGGAAGGCTAAACTTAAGACACCTGCCAAACAATTGTCAGCGTAGTGCGGGAGAAATATAATTGTGGGATGGTTTTCTTTTGCTGGTCTATGACCGGGAGACCAGTGAGCGTTGAGGATATGGGAGAACTGAGGGGTATTAGTCCTCTTCATCTCTTGAAAAGACCTTGTCGTTTGCTGCTAATAAGCTCCCTGACATCTGTTCTTTTCTGCCTAAACTGCAGTTTACCTCATTTGCAGGTCAGCTAGGTAAAACAGCTTTTGTGGTACAGCCGCTCTGTCTTCTGATGTCCTAGTGGCAGTTTTGAGGAGAAATACATTAACTACGTTACATCTATCTTTATTTACTGTATATATTTGTATGTATAGAATCATAGAATCCTTAGCGTTGGAAGGGCCTTTTATAGATCAGCTAGCCCAACCCCCGTGTTCCAGCAGGGACACCTAGAGCATGTGGCACAGGGCTGCGTCCAAGCAGGTTTGGAACATCTCCAGAGAAAGAGACTCCACAACCTCTCTTGGCAACCTGTTGCAGTGCTCTGTTAANTTTTGAGGAGAAATACATTAACTACGTTACATCTATCTTTATTTACTGTATATATTTGTATGTATAGAATCATAGAATCCTTAGCGTTGGAAGGGACCTTTAGAGATCATCTGGTCCAACCTCCCTGCACACGCAGGGACACCTAGAGCATGTTACACAGGATTGTGTCCAAGCAGGTTTGGAACATCTCCAGAGAAGAATCCACAACCTCTCTTGGCAACCTGTTGCAGTGCTCTGTTAAATATATATATATATATATATATATGTATATATGCACACATGTAAGTAAAACAGGAGACAGGTCATTGCTGAGGGTTCTGACATGCTTGATGAAATATATCTTCATCTCTTGTTATAAATTCCTTAAGTAATCAGATTAATTAGCTCGTGGGAGCCTGAAAGCAATCCGAGGACTTTACTGTTATTTAATCTTTCTGGGCAGAATATAGTGTTTGTTAACCTGAAGCGGACGGAAACTAATATACTGTGTCTCTCTGAAATTGCATTTGGACTGTCTGCTTACTGAGATGTTTACACCTCTGTTTTGTGTGTATATAAATTCGCTGATGTACCTGGCAAGTGTTCTTACTGCTTAGGGTTTCTTGAGGTAGAAGCATTAGGAATTTCTGCATAGAGTCGTAGAATCATTAAGGTTAGAAGTGACCTCTGGAGGTCATCTAGTGCAACCCCCCTGCTCAAGCAGGGACACCCAGAGCATGTAACACAAGGTGACATCCAGATGGGTTTTGAACATCTCCAGAGAAGGTAGATTCGTCGTCATCTTCCAGAGCTCTGTCACCCTCTCTGTCAAGAAATGTTTTCCTGAGTTCCTTGTGGTGCTTCAGTTTGTGGCCATTTCCTCTTGTCCTGTCAGTGGCCGCTTCTGAAAAGAGGCCAGCTTCATCTTCCTCACTCCCTCCCTTGAGGTATTTATATACCTCTTCTTCAGGATGAACAGGCCCAGCTCTCTCAGTGTTTCCTCATAGGGCAGATATTCCAGATTCCTGATCATCCTCATAGCCCTGCAGATCACCATTATTTGCTCCTAACCGGAGTCAATAAATGCTTATTCAAGAGTGATCCGTGGAAAAGGAGTGTGGTGTTAAAAGATGTTACCATAGAAAGATTGTTGCTTACATGAACAAGGTGGGTATTTTTTTTCAGTTTTCTAAGGCTTAAAAAATGGGATAATTAAGGGATGTGCCTATGTTAGCATTTCAGTTTGGATCTGGAAGTACTTTTCCAAAGTGAATCTTCAGGTTGTATTTTCATTTGTGTTTTTGAAGTGGTTTGGGACCAAGCACTGGATTCTGTTTGAATGAACTGGAAGGTGCATGTCAGGGTATTCTGACCATAGATGGGCATTTGGCCCATGGGTCTAAATCAGAGCTGTTCAGAAGAACCCAAAGCAAGATGCTGAAATATATGTATCGTGGATGTTATATCCTCAGATTAACTTTACCAACAGGTCCTTATTGGTCTGTGCTACTCACTGTTGTAATAGACATAGTCAAGGTAACATCCACAAGGATAGTGAAAAAGATAGGAGCAACAACTTTCTGGTGCAGAGAAACTGCATTGTAAAACAACTGCATCTGCTAACTGGAGGGAATGAAGTTGAACCACGTTAAAGGACCTGACTAGATGGTCAGGTCAGAGCACCCCAGAACAAGGAACAAATACAGGGTGCAAAATGCCAGGTCAGGTTTATTATTTTTGTTCAGCTTTGAGTAACTGTTACACTAGCAGAGCAGAGAGAAGTGCCTCACATCCAGACCAGTGTGTGTCCAGGTTCTGGGGCTTAGAATTATATAGCGCCCCAAGAAGTCATCTGATGAGTGGCCAAGAGATAGACTAGACACATGACCTTTATGCCTGTTTTTAAAATATCAGTCGCTGACTGAGTTTTAGCAAACACCTCTTAGGTTTGAGGTATTTTTTTTAGGTACTAAGCTGTCCAGACTTGCTTGTGAGCCAAGCTGACCACACACACAGTTCTTTAAGCCTCCATGTCAGTAACTGCTCCAGATTTGACATGTTGTGAGTTATCTTACATTTCAGGAATGTTGTGTTAATCTTTCTTTTATCTGATTATGGCTTGCAGTGGTAATTTCCTGTATCCTTTAAGAGACAGAGAATGTCTATAATAAACTTACCAGAATTATAGTACTGTTATATTGTTATTTTCAGCAATGATTTTTCTTTTGCCAAAGCTATAATATTGCTATATTTTAGACAGTTCACAGCTAGACTTGAAGAATCAGGGGGTTAAAAAAAGGAACTGTTGCTCTTGTTTTCTCTCTGTTTTGTCACATAGGATTTTTTTTGTAGGGATTAAATTCAGCTGCCTAGTATATGCCCCTGCGCCTTGTGAAGGAGTTAAAGTCCATATCCTCTTTTCAACTGTAGTGTGCTGTACCTTCAGCTATCTATAGCACTGCCAGGAGCAAGGAACTTGGATCCAAGCCTAAAGCATAGGCTTCTCTAAGTGTAGAAGGTGGTTTAAAGAAGGCGAACAAGTAAGACTTTTCCTAGGTAAGAAACATAGGATAGAATAGTGATACTAGTGAAAATTTTACTAGGATAGAGGACTAGGATGCATTCATTGTGAGGGGGACAGAGAACAAGTTTTCTGAGGATTAAAAGAGGTCTTTTTAAAGAGGTCTCTAAAGGTTCCAGAAAAAAAAAGAGAGACTGCCTTCTCTCAGTTAGTAGTACAAGTGAAAAATATGGAAATACTTCATGCAGAGGGGGAAAAGTGACAGCTATGAAGAATTTATGACCACATATGATGTTGGTTAACCTGATCTTCGTACACATGATTAAAACAGAGCCTTATGAGGGATATTCCTGCGTAGCTGAGGATGTGAGGGGTAAATGAATGAGATGTGAGGCTGAATCTGACTCCTGTGTCAAGAAGGATTAGGGCTGGAGTGTAATGCCTGTTTGACTGAAACTTATGTACCAGTCAGTCTTTTTTATAACTGAAATATCAGAAGCGAAGGAGGGTCAAAGGTGAGAATAATTATATTCCAAAGCAATTCCAAATTATATTCCAACTGTTTTTATTTTGCCGTAGTGCTAGCTGTGTTTCTGTCGAACTTTGTCAATTTGATGTTTTTTCTTTTACTGTGAAGAACGTGCTGAAGAAGTTGCTGTGAAGAAGGTACCTTTAGAAACTTACTAAAATATTGCATCAATAGTTGTTGTTGACTGAAAGGGGAGAAACTAGGTGTGAGAAGCCACACTGTGCTTTCTCCTGGTAGTAACACTCTGGGCTCATGTTTAAGTCTGTTTATAAAGTTATATTAGAGAAGCGGAGCTGTTTGTGATGGATGCAAGAATTCTGTCCCAGTGCAGGTTAAGGAAAATTTCTAGGTACCTTATTTTACATCAGAGTTTATCTGTCCTATAACTTTTAAATTCTTGTACTCTTAAACACGATGGAGGCTGCAGTAAGCTATGCTGGCAAACGTAATGTCACATTGCCCGTGGAGGCCTCCCCTCCTGCTGTCTCCTGTTTGGAACACATCATGTGAATATTCTCACTGATAATGCTCTCTTTGTTTTTTTTTTTTTTCTTTTCTTTTTTCCAACTATGTCTCCAAAAGAATTTGACTTAATTCTTAAGCTAAAAACTTCACCCTATAAATTGCTTCTAGATCTCAGTTTATACTTGCCTTTCTGCTTGATGGAATTAATCAGCTTATTGTCTCCTTTTTTTTTGTATTTAGAAAAACCTAATTTGTTTTTTTTTTTATTATTATTATTATTATCATTTAGCAGGTCATCAGTGTCCACAAAATTGCTTCAGCTTTTATTCACAGCAGAGCAAGCACCATGCTTTTCCAGCTGTGACACAGAAACATTTGTGATTGTAATTAAAAGATCTGAAGTTAATGGGATGCACAGTCCAGTTCACTATTTACTGTGGTGCTTTTCTGGTCTGCATCTGACTTTCCCTGGAGACTGTAGTTACTACTAAGTCATGAGCAAGCCTGAAGGCTTCCTCTATTACTTCCACTAAATCAGAGTGAATTTCACCTTCATTGCCAAGGAAGGCGCATCATGACATTGGCCCAGTGTTTAGGGCACTTATTTATATCCAGAACAGTCAGTGGAGCTTAGCTTAGACAACTGGGGAAAGCTCACTGTAGGCTTGGGAACGGTAGACTTGGTCCCAGAGGAGGTCATCAACAGCAGCATTAGTGTGGGGATGATGTGGCTGCTTTGCATGGGAAGCTGAGAAGAACAAGGCAGTGGAACTGTGTTCCCAAACTTTACAGTCAATTCCTGTGTCCCATAGTAAAACATGGGATATGATATGCGGGCTGCAGAAAATACGTGGGGATATGGGAGTAGAAATTTGGTATTGATTAGAGGATCTGGTTGGGGGACAGTGGTTTGAACAAAAGCTGTCAATGTTTGCCCTTCCAGCAGCGAGGACCCAGGGCAGCATTAGCAGTAACCTGGTCAGTGGGTTGTGGGCAGCATTAGTTCCCTCTTCTGTGCACCTGAGAGATCCAGGGGGAGTGCTGAGCTCCCAGGCACAAGGATGAGGTGGAGCCGCTGGGACCAGTACAGAGCAGGGCCACTAAGAGGGAGGCTGGAGCGTATGGCGTGCGGGGAGAACGGGAGAGAGCTAGGCTTCTGGTTTGTGCTGCCAACAGGACACTTAGCAGAGGACATGGACTCTTCCTGGAGCTGCGTGGGGAAGGGAGGAAGTTTAGCTGGAGAAAATTCTGTATAGGTGAAAGGAAGGCATCTTTCTCCCTGGGCTCACTGACAGCTTGACTATGCAACCTCTGGGTAGTTTGGGTCTAACTTGAAAGCTGACTCTTGTCTGAACAGAAAAATGTACTAGACAACCTCCGAAGGTCCCTTCCAACCCTTCCAACCTCAATTCTATGGTTCTGTTAACCATAGCTGAGTCAGCAACTTCAGACAAGCTTCAAAATGAAGTGATGAAAAGAAGAAAGCACCATGTTAAAGAGTTTCTATTTTAAACAGAACTGTAGAGTTGAAATAAAAAGCATAGGAAAGAGAAATGGTAGTATTTGATCTTGAGAGTATAAGTTTGTGTTTATAAAACCTTCTATGCTTGTATGTGTGATTTGTATAACAATGCCTTTTTTTTTTTTTTTTCTTTAAAAAAAGATCAGGAGAAATGCTGTATTGAATTAATCTGTTCATTGTTAGCCGCAATTTATTAGAGAGAAATTACTTGTTAGAAAAATACTAATCAGCATGTAGAACACACTTCTTTCAGCTACCAAAGGGAAAGAAATGGAACAAAGCTGCTATGAATAGAGATTAAATCTTTTGTCTTGAGAAGAGCATGATTTTTTTTCTTGGCTTACAAGGCATAAGTGGTATGAGATCTGGGGATAATGAATATCCATATGAAAAATCCTATGACAGGAGGCAGAAAAGTGAAATAGATATGGAAAAAGTCGGGTGAAAAATCAAAAAATTTTGTTTACTAGATGAATGTTTTAAAAAGCAAGCAAATAAAAATCTGTGTGCATTTGTGATTCAGTAACATAATATTTTATCTCCCTGCAGATAAAATCCTTATGTCCAGTTTATTTAACCATATTCATAACCCCGTTCCATTTTTCAGTTCTTCTGCTATCCACCACTCTTGAATAGGAAAAAGATTTAAAAAACATGTTAGAGGCTTGTTTGTAATAGCTCTGATTTGCATTATAAATGTTGCTGAATTTAGAAAGACTGGTCTGAAATTTTATGTGCCTTCCTGAGGAGATGATGGACCAAGAGTGCCCTGGGGTGATGAGTCATTTGGCCACTGTAAGTCCCCCTGTATGAATTAAGGTTCGATTCATAGTTCCATTTTGAACATTGTTAGCTGAAAATGAGCTGCCCTTCCTTGCACTTCCTTGCACTGAAAGATTTTTTCAGACTTGATTGATCCAGTGCCTATTTAGAAAGCTTGCTTGGTTTTAAATGTATTGGTACAATGCATGGCTGAAAAAAGCAGAATGATGGTATGTATGTAAGTTTTGACTTGCCTTTTACATGGTAGCGTATATTTTTTTTACTGTTGCACAGCAAGGCTGACCGACTGCAGCTTGACTAGCAAGAGACCAGGCCCGTGCTGCATGCCAGATTGTCCATATAGAAGAAAACACAAATAACAATAATTCTGTTATGAAGTTAGGTCAGAATTTCTCAATAAAAGGAGAAGCAGGTATTGAAAGAAATGCTGTTGAAATTTTTTGTCCTCCCATTCTTCTTCCCTTCTTTCCTCCCTTCCTCAATGTTTTGCTTGGCCTTCTCGAATCTGTTTTCCAGCCTTTGTTTTTGTAGCCTAGGTAGGTGCATAGTTTTCAATGTTATGAACTACCAAAATTGTAAAGTTATTTAAAAATATAGATAAATGGTTGTATGTGGGAAAGAGGGTTGCTTGTTATGTTGTTTTGCTTCACAATATTTGTATAATAATAATTCCAGTACCTATTCTTAGTTGAATCAGTAGAAGACGCCAAACAGATTAGCTTTATATCGTGTGAACACGAAACTGCCTTAAAGTGCTTACAGACACATCAACAAAGCTGTTTTCTGTTAGTACAGGAATATACAAGTACAAAAACTCTATATTGAATTTTGTTTCTCCTGTTTCATCTGCAACATTTAGAAAAATTCTGTATTAGGAAGAAGAGGAAAGCCTCTGTGCTTGTTTATGTTGAGGAAAAATGGAAGCAAAGGTGAACCGCATAGGCTAAAGATATGCTTGCCTGTAGTGTAAATTATACTGCAAGAATTTATGAAGCTGCTCGTACTGTTTGGAGTTGTGATGTAATTAAAACAGGATAAATCCTTATTACTGTGTTCGTCTGTGTTCTTCTGCCTTTGAACCTCCAACTCAAGAGGCCAAGTGTCTTACCTGTGGGTAAGGAATTGAAACCTGACAATATTCAGTGGATACAGGTGTTTAAAACATCCTTCATTGCCCTGAAGAAACGGAGTTGTTGCCAAGAATCGGTGAATGCTTGGGATTCCTTGGCTGATCTAGATACTTGTAGACAGCCATTCAAATGTAATTCTTCTTTTTTTGTTTGTTTTCCTGCATCAAATAAAATAAAGTTTCTGGGTAGCACTGAATTTTTCTAACTTCTTGTCATCTGTCTTTAAACTTTTATACAGTTCCCATTTTGAGATGCACTGGAATGGATTTTTAGAACAAAAAGCAAAATAACTTTTAATCAGTCTTTCATAAGGAAATACTTCATTAGGGGTTTAACTTTAGCTGCTTAAACTTACTAAATGAGCTGCATGTGATTTTAAAATATATTCTTGCAAAATAAGAAGATAAAACAGATAAAAGGAAGACAGGAAATTGTGTCTGAGAGGTAGGAGAATATAAATAATGTTTACTGAGTTTTTTATAATCCATCTAATTGGATATTGCAATAAGAATCTTTATGAGTATTTTACGGAGGTATTTTTTAAATGTTCCCAACACTAATTGCCTTTGAGCCTAATGCTGGTTTCAGTGGGCATCACATTCAGCTGTCTCTTAAGTATTTATAGGAGTTTTTGGATTTTTTGTCTTCTACATCAGAGCATATTAAACAATAAAAATCTTGCAAAAATGGAACACTTGAATGAAAGGCATCTTGAGTCTAGTGTGTGTTCTGTAGTTGATGTTTACTTTGTGGTACACATTACTTTGTGGCAATATTGGCACCTTCAGATATTCACATTGAAATATTCTTTTTTATTATTATTATTGCAGGCTTTTCATTGATAATTCATAAGAATTATCCCTTATTTGCATAGCAAATTTCTGAGCAAGTTTTCTTAGCTGTAGTTCATCGTCTGGCCACCTGAGGGCAGGGCAAGACTGTCATTAAATTTCATCTCTAACACTGTAACAGAGGCCTCCTGTGACTTGGCTTCTCCCTGTATTAAGATAGAATGTGAATACTAATACTAAAAGTTATAACGTGCTGTAGCTGTCCCTGCTTGAGCACAAGGGATGGACTAGATGATCTCTAGAGGTTCCTTCCAACTTCAACTATTTCAGGATTCTGGGATTATGTGACAAGTAAGTGATTTTACTTTGTTAAACAAATTCTGCTTCAAAGCACAAAACTTGTTTGGAGAACAATATGCATCAGTATTTATCGTAGTTGATATGGCTGTATATCCCAGAGTTTTAGCTTTTGATTAGCCTCATCTTCAGAGGTGCTGTCTAAGAGTTAAGAAAAAAATGCTGGGTATATCCTTATGTCTGATACTTTGTCTGGGAGAATTGGACACATATGCTTGTGTTTATATGACCGTGTTACCTTCTGGATGATACCTTTCCAGAATCATTAATGAAAATTATACCTAGCTACAAGCTCATGAAGCTAACTGTATAAAAAAAAAGCTTATTTTCACATCTAATTAATTGTCACTGCTGCAGACATGTAAACATATGAGGTCACACATTACTTTCCTACCAAAAGCATGCCATTGTTGTCTTACTATTCAGACAACTGCTGGATTATGGGGTTGTGTTGTTAAAGTTTTAGGACTATATTTAGAACATTCCAAGGGAGAGAAAATGTTCATAAAAAAATCTCTAAGCAACAACCAGAAGCAATATAACAACCACTGAACATAATTTTATTCTTAACTGCAATTATATATTAACTTAATCTTCCTTCAGAAATACTCTGAATTTATTGACTGTATAAGAAAAAGCTCTTATCAAACAATTCTATCAGTCGCTTTGCATTGATGTTTCAAGTCTGTCTTTTCAATATAAATTCTATGTGAATCTTTGTTAAATAAGATTATTTTGTAAGGTTTTTTTTTTTTTTTTATGAGGAAGAGCATTAGAGTAGCTATGGAATATGAGACTGAATGCCCTGTCTTATCAGATGTGCTCTCCACTAGCTCCTGTGTGTGATGATTTGAGCTGTTTCATCATGGTGTTGCTGTGAGGACGTCAGAGCCTTGCTGAAGCATGGCCCAGTCCTGTATGTGCCACATGTGGATGCGGTACTTACATGGCAAGAATAGTTTGGCTTGTGACGTCTGCTAGCCACTAGTGATTATATGCAAAGAGTTCATGCTAGAGTGATTTTTTCAAGAAAGAAGAAAGCTTTACAAGGCTGCAATGTGAAAGCAGTTTGGATTTGGAGAGAAGATGAGCAAAATGATTTCTGTAGTCAGAATGGATTGTGAATATGAACCTAGAAGCAGATAAGCATAGAATTTGACTGCAAATCTGGTTGGTTTGCTGGTGGAACTTAGGTTTAATACCTCTCAAATAAGCTAAAGCTCTGTAGGGACCCTCAAAGTCCCATTTTGAGAGAAGATTACAGCTTAGAACAAAAAGACCGTACCCTGGCTCATTGTGCAGTACTTTGTACACTATAGCTTTTTAAAATCTAAATGATAGCAAAAATCACTTGCTGAACTCTGTGGCATAGGGACTGCCTCTTAATTTATGAGAACAGTTGTTCTCCTGGGGGAGCATAGGCCTAAATTCTGCCGATGTGAACCAGTGGGAAGCAACTTTATCATGAAGATTATTTGCTGCCTGCCTATTTTAGGTCAGTGAAGTTTTGGAGCTGTTTGCCTGCTCTTCTCAGCGGGTTCACTGTTAGCATTGTGTGCAAAGGCAGCCTGCAGGACGAGGCACTTGGCTGGTATGTTCTTCTGAGCACAGGCCCTTGTATATTTGCAGTATGAGGAGGTATAGTCCTAAGTAAATGATTCAAAATTCAAAAACAAAAAAATCTTTATATTAGCTGCGAATGTGGACATGAGTAGAACAGTGTCTTATAGTAAAGAAGTGTCTTATAATTCTGAAGATGAATGTTTTGGCAACAAGTAATGAAAACTAATGAAAGATTTTTATTTCATGGTGTTTGGTGTTTCGTCACATATGAATCACATATCTTTCACAATCCATAAGAAAATTATGTAGTATTTTCTTTGCAATTTTTCCTAGTCATTGCATGTATGTATGTGTACACTATTCCTTTTTTTTTTAAATAATCATGTATTTATGTAAATATAAATCAGATGAAGTTATTAACACAATGCATATCGTATTTTAGTTTTTAAGATGCCAGTGGGTATCTGGGTAAGTAGAGAAGGATTTTCTTCCGAAATCATAATACTCAATTCAAAATACCTCATAAATATTTATTTCGAGATGAAAATTATTTTGAAGGTTTTCTTGCTTAAAAAAAGTGTAGCAAAATCTGATAGATATAGTTTGGCTATATAAATTTAGAAGTGATGCCTTTCATGTGGCTTCCCCTCCCATTTCTGTGGGAAATATATGAGCTTCTTGCAAGATTTTGACAGACAATTTCTGGAGATCTTTAGGTCTTACTCTACAGCTTCTCTGTTTTATATGTATGCCTTCAAACAATAAAACTCTCAACAGTTTGCAAAAAAAAAGCTTTAAATGCTCTAATTTACCATACAAGATGCCCAAGACCTCCTATTCATTAATTTGTAGGTCTCTCTGAAATGTCATGAGTGGTAGATGACAAACAAAGATGACAGATTTGGGGAACAGATGAACTTGAAAGACATTTCCTTTTGAGAGTAATATCCACTCAGGAAAAGTTCTTTTTCTGAAGTCTTTTTTATTTTTTTTTAAGTTGCTTGTGAAGTTCTCATGTGAGACTAAGAGTATTTCCTACATAGAATTATAGAATCCTTAAGGTTGAAAGGGACCTTTAGAGATCATCTAGTCCAAGTCCCCTGCACATGCAGGATCAACTAGAGCACGTGATAAAGGATTGTGTTAAAGCAGGTTTTAAAGATCTCCAGAGAGGAGACTCCACAACCTCTCTGGGCAGTCTGTACCAGGGCTCTGTCACCCTCACAGGAAAGAAGTTCTTCCTTGAGTTTCCTGCAGAACTTTTGGTGCTTCAGTTCGTGGTCGTTTCCCCTAATTCTATCAGTGGCCACCACTGAAAAGGGGTGTATAAATACCTCCCTTGAGGTATTTATAGACACTGATCAGGTCCCCCCTCAGCCTTCTCTTCTCCAGGCTGAACAGGCCCAGCTCCCTCAGCCTTTGCTCATAGGGCAGATGTTCCAGGCCCCTGATCATCCTCGTAGCCCTGCGCTGGACTCTCTCCAGCAGCTCCACATCCCTCTTGTACTGGGGAGCCCAGAACTGCACACAGTACTCCAGATGTGGCCTTGTCAGGGCTGTGTAGAGGGGGACGATCACCCCCCTCGACCTGCTGGACACTCTCTTCTTAATGCACCTCAGGATCCCGTTGGCCTTCTTGGCCACCAGGGCACTGTTGCCTCATGGTCATCTTGTCATCCACCACGACGCCCAGGTCCCTCTCTGTGGGGCTGCTCTCCAGAAGTTCAGTCCCCAGCCTGTCCGGGTGTCCGGGGTTGTTCCTCCCCAAGTGCAGCACCCTGCACTTTCCCTTGTTGAACTTATGAGATTTCTAACTGCCCAGCCTGTCCAGTTTGTCCAGGTCCCTCTGGATGGCAGCAGAGCCCTCAGGGCTATCAGCTACTCCTCCCAGTTTGGTATCATCAGCAAACTTGCTGAGGGAGCACTCCAGCCCTTCATCCAGGTCGTTGATGAATAAGTTGAACAGGACCGGACCGAGAACTGACCCTTGGGGGACACCAATAAGCACAGGCTCGTTATTGTAACTTGTAGTATTGTTATATGGTGACTGGACTCAGCGCCACTGATCACCATCCTCTTGAGTGCTGCCATCCAGCCAGTTCTCAATCCACCTCACTGTTCACTCATCTATCCCACACCTCCAGAGCTTGCCCCGGAGGATGCTGTAAGGGACCGTGTCAGAAGCCTTGCTGAAGTCCAGATAGATGACATCCACCGCTCTACCCTCATCTATCCAGTTTGTCATTCTGTCATAAAAGGCTATCAGGTTCGTCAGGCATGATTTCCACATGGTGAATCCATGCTGACTGCTCCTGAGCACCTTCCTGTTCTCCATATGCTTGGATACAGCAGCCAGGGATGGAGGTGAGACTGGCCTGTAGTTGCCTGGGTCCTCCTTCTTGCCATTTTTGAGGACCGGTGTGACATTGGCTTTCTTCCTCAGGCACCTCCATTGTTCTCCAGGACCCTTCAAAGATGGTGGAGAGCGGCTTAGCATGTTTGTCAGCAGAGCAATAGGAACAAAAGGCGAAATCTTAATTATGTTTGGACCTTTAGGTAAGATGTTAGAGTTATCACTTTTTCACAACTGCTTCAAAAATAGCCCATGTCTTCTCTATAAAATAAAGTAGTATAGTTAATAAAAGATGATGAGTTGTAGGAGGATTTAGTATATAATTAAAGAAAGAGATTGATTTGACAAAGAAACCCAAAGAAAGCTTTTATTTTCAGAAGCCCTCTTTGTGCGTTAAATAAAACCAGAAGAAAGGTTTGTACAGTTATGTTCTACTACATCATTTCTTATTTGTGGGATCATCTAAGGTTTTGTAATTATATTTTGATATCTGTCATATGAAGAGGAACCAAATTGTACTCTCTTTTTGTGGTGGGAATGTGCAAGCTGTTGACTGACCGTTTTTGATAAGTGTTTCAGGTCATTGGCAATAAGTACAATTTTTGCATGGATTGCTAGATGTTTGCTGTTTTTTGATGTTAGATGCACTGAGGATCTGCTTTCCTTCTGGGAACAAAGTTTTATCCTTGCATTTAAATATGTTAGTGGAAAGTAAACATGGTAGAATAAAATATGAGTCATAACTAGCAAAAGTATGTTAGGAGCCATATTCCCACCATTTTCTCAGTACATCTGGGCTGTAATCGGCCCAAGGATTGCTCTAGCTGGTAGAGTGTGAACTCTGAGGTTTTCTCAGCTATGTAATAGCTTAAGCAGGAAGTGAATGTATGACAAGTAATGTCTGACCCGTGAGTAAGGATAGTGTTTTGTAATAAACTGTGTAATTAATTGCAAATCTAAAGAAAATTCAACTTTATTCAACTTAAAACATAAACTGCAGAACACCACTACTGCCACCAGTTCAGCTTTTTGAGGTATTTCAGCCATTTCCCTGTCAGCGTATTGTATTGGGGAAAATCAGTCTTCTTTCATCTGCAGCTAGGTTTCTTTTTTAGATTTTCTCAGAGAAAAAAATATGTATGAGAAAGAGGAAGATGAATTTGGAAACATTCACTTTTCATTTAGAAAGAGAAAAGACAAAGCTTTGTCTTGCTTCTCAGCGAAAGTTAGAGCACTTGCAATAAAAAGGCTGTTATTGAGGTTAAGAGTGTTTGTATGATACAGTTTTTCTGCTTACTCTAGAAAACAGCAGATAGCTATCATAAATAGGATACTTTTCTGTTGTTTTCACACATGAAAGCTATTGATTTTTCTGTTTATTTTTGTATTGCTTATGATTTGAGCATCAAAGTATCCATGTTCATCAAAGCATTGTGTATTTGGTTAAAAGCTAAGCGCATTTTACATTAGGTACTTTCCTACTCTTTTCTGTTAAAGTAATACGTATTAATCTGGGGCTCATCTAAGATAGTGATCAGATTGTCAAGCCCAATAAAAAGTTTTTATTAGCTATGCTATGCATTAAATATGCATTAAATATGTGCATTAGTAAAGGCTTCCCTCGACTGCTTTCCAAGCAGTCAAGGAATGCTTCAGTCCTTGGTCTGTCTGCCACTACTGGCGTTGTTGTGTCAGCGACAGAGGTTGCCGGTTTGTCTCATGTATGTAAATTCTTTTTGACCATTCTGTTTGGGAATATAACTTAAAAAAAATAAAAAAGAGAGAAAGAGTGAGATCTTCTGCTCCTATATATATACTGAATGGAAACATCCAGGTAGAGAAAAAAGAGCCCTGAACATGTCTGTCAGAATATGTCAAATACCTCATAAGGCAGTTTAGGAGGGGGGCCCAAGTAGTGATTTGCTGGTGGTGGGGTCAGGAGTCAGGCAGTGTCTCTGGAGCAGATTTCAGCTTGCATCTGGTGGCCTGCAGTTAGCAGAGCAGCTTGGGGATGCTGCTGTGTTATTTTTGAGAACTGTAAGGAGTGTCTAAATTGCAAAAAGGCCTTTCTAGTCCCTGGAGAAGAGCACAGAGTCGGAAGGTTGCGACATGCTTTTGAGTGTTTTCAGCGTCCTTTCCCAGACCACACATTCCTTCTGGGCTGCTCTGTCTGTATCGTGCCTAATAGAGGAGCTGAACTGGATATTGCTCATTTTTAAAGCCTTAAGCTGCTCACCTATATCTACTTCTGTTTTCCTCAAATATTTTGATAGCAAGTCAGCTCTGTAAGTGAGATGTAGTAGTAGTAGTAGTAGTGAGGGAGGAGATTGTAACCATGAGGTTCTGTAATAAGACTAATGACAACTCATTAGTCTGCTTTCTAGTCTGGGAAGAATTTATCCTATTGCTTTGCTGGCAGATGGAAGGAATTTCATTATTTAGGGAACTATTCTTATTTACAATCTGCATGACAGACTGTGACTGGTATTTTCCTACAGACAAATGGAAGCGTTGGCCCATGGTGATGAATAAAACATTTAAGCTAAGGTTAACTATGGTTAAGATATGAGAACTGGTTCATGGTATTTCCTGAATATTAATTAATGCAGAGGAGGCATAGTTGATTCCCGATTGCTCATACACAGGGAAATCTTCAAGGTACAAATAAACAAAATAATTAGAAAACCTTCAGTGTTAGGGGAATGAGACTAACATTTGTTTATTGCAGCTATAATTCTACAGTCCTGTAACTGAAATCCCTGTTAAACAAAAGCTGGTCTCATCCTTCTAACACAGTACTTTATTGAGATTGTGCTTTGATCCTCTAATGGTTCATGGCTTGAAAGCTGCACAGACCACAGTGTGTATTTGTACTGAACGGTCTGTAATGAATTGGCTTTTCTGTGGAGTATAGTGTATATTGGATCTTTTCAAGTAATTTTTGTTACTATTTTTTTTCCTGTTGCCTGCTATGAAAAAAATGTTTATTGTATGAATCAGAGTTGATATATTTGATTTTTTTTTTTATTATCTATACATAAGCTGAATATCATTAGCTCAACACCAGCAAAAGAAATGGCTTCTACAGTTAGGAAGCAATTTCAGCTCCTTTTATAACCTTTGTGTAAAGAAAATGTTACGTTCTATTAAGACAAGTGATAGTCTTTAACTGAATCCTTTAAATAGACTGCACCTTTATATGAAATATTTGTAAAAATGTGAACGTTAGGATAAAATGTAATTTGGTTGGCATAGCTGAGCTTCATCTCGCCAAAGGGCAAAAAATTATCATGACTCACCTATAATTACTGTTTTATTTTCCTTTCAGTACATTATTTTAATCACAAATACGAAAAATAAGCTCCATTATATTTTTCATGCCTGTATTTTACCGCTGTGAAGATGCTCTTCTACATATTCCTTATGAGACCAGACTTTTTTTTTTTGCTTTGTTTTCATTATTGTTTTCAACATCATATAATGATTAGACCTATGGCAAACACTTATTTTAAAGCGAAGTCCTTTTTGTTTTTTAACATGGAATCCACTAAAATGTGCGTAAATGATAGAATAGCTTAGTTGAGATTTGAAAGTATGTCCTGAAGTTATTGATAAATTCAGAGTCCTTAATATATGCTTAGGGTTTTTTTTTTCAGCAATCATGTTCATTTTTGTAAGCTATTCTTCTTTTTCTCGTTTAGGAGAGCTTTGATGTATTCAAAATATCTTACAGGAAATTTTTCTTTCAAAATTCTTTCCTTTGCTAAAAGTAGAAAGCTTCACTTAATAGAGACTAGCAATTATTTAAAAACGATCATTTCAAAAACAGGAAATAATTCGACTTTTAAATTTTTAAATTCAATACTTTGCTGTTTGAACAAAACAAATTTCTCTCCAAGAGATGCATGCAAGTTGCTTAATACGATGATTTTCACACAACGTTCATGGTGTCCGATTAAGAAAGAGACAATCAGACAAAACAAAGTAAGTCTTTCAGGTGGCAGAGTCAACCAGAATAAAGTAATGAATGTTGGAAAATTATGCTGAGATGTGATTTTTCTTGGTACTAATCTTGGTTGTAGTAAAATTCATGAGACTTTAAGGGTGTCCTTGATAACCATTTGCTTTTTAGCAGATGCAGAAATTAATACTCTTATATGGAGTACTTTGCTCTAGGAATCACTCTTTGTGTTACTTCTGCACATCTGTCCAATTCTGCACATCTGGCCACCTCAGCTAAGGCTGGTGAGGTTAAACACAACTGGTTTTATAAACCTCCATCAAATGTAATGGAGGTGACTGACTTCTGGAACACATCAATCACTAATGTGAGATACGCAGGCAAGGAATGACCATCCTTGCTCTGACTTTCCCTGTTGAAGCACTATGCCTTTGATAATATCAAACTTCTGCAAAAGAAGCAATGTCTTAAAATCAATGGGGCTTTCTATGGTTGCTTTTAGGTAGGGTTGCGCAATGTGCTGCATTTGGACTTTAAAATGACTTAGGGTGCCCTGGTACAGCGCTGTTTCCTTTGCCTCAAGTGCCGTTGATAAATAAGTTGATAATGTGTTATAAGTCTGTAACCGTTCCCATTTCTTTAACAAATGGAAATAGTGAAGTATTGAGCCTCTCTGGAGAATAAGAGAGTGGGTGAGGCACGGTAAAATGTTTCTGTAAGGTGACAAAGCCTCTGATTTCCAGTCACTGATTCTTCTGATCACTGGTGATCAGAACTCATGGTATGGTTAATGAGCAGATTTTACCGACATGAACCCATAATGTTTTCATAATAGCCTGATCAACTATGGATAGCCAGAGCTATTCATATACTGCAAATTGTTCACAACCTCTTTCTGTTTTGAATGCTCATTGTCGCTTTTTGTAGCTCAGATCCCTGTCCTGAGGACTCTGGAAGCGTTAGTTTTGGGAGGACAGCAGAAGAGGAATAGGGAAAAATGCTATTAAGTTCCCAGGTCCTTGTGTTTTCTCTGAAAAGTGGGATCTTTGGTTTTAAAGAGCCAAGACTGGCAGTGTCATCTGCTGGGATGGAGCAGAATTAATTCATAGCTCTTTTTGTTTGGTTTTGTTTTGTTCTGTTTTCTTTTTGTTTCTTTTTATGCCATTTGCACAATGCATTTTTGTAGACTGTTGAGCTTTACATAGCAGAGCTAACTCTCTTTTTGTATACAATTTGTACAATGTGCAGCACAATAGGGTTGTATCTGACTGCTCATACACATTACCATAATTATTATCTATTTTCTTCAGTGAGACTTGATCTTGACTGGATGCCTAAGAGTAAAATACTGACCAATTTAGACTGAAACTGTGTAGCTTTGTAAAATATTTTTATGCAAGACCAACCATGGCGAGTGCGTCTGAGTAGCTGTCTCCCTTATTTAATTGCCTTTTTTTCAGTTAAATAGCTTTGGTTATCTGACTTTGATTTTTCCCAAATCCCACCTGCCCCCACTTTCCTTAAGAGGAAAGTCCTTTAATTTAGCTTTTTTTGTGTGTGTGTGTGAGATCTGGGAAATTTTGATCAACTCTGCTTTCTGTTACTGAGAACTGCAGTGAGATTTTGGCTGACTGTGCCTAGTAGCACAAATGTGCAGAGGTCCCCATGCAACTAAGCCTGTATGTTGCAAGTCAAGAGCAGCCCTTAGGTGAACTGCACTTAACATGAAACATATGTCTTACTGGATTAAAGCTTTAAATATCAGAGTGATTTTTGTCTCCAAAACACATATGGCTTTAAAAATATATTTTTTTTTCAGGGAAGATCCCTGGAAAATTGTGAGTAAATCTGTAGTATAACAGTATAAAGATTTCCCTGGTTAGCTCAATCCTTGTGAATGTTTTTGCTTCGGTCTCAGCCATGTGTTAGAGCATGTCATTTAGCCTTTTTTCCTTCTTTGCTTTGCAGTGAAGCAATGTACATTTTGAGGTTATATCTTGTCTGTCAGAATTTGTTCTAGATCACTGATTTGCTACATTATGATGGGGTCAAACCACAAGTAAGTGAAATGTCTTTGCTGCCAACAAGAGTAATAAAGTTAAAGCACAATAGGAAAGAAAGGTGTTAAATCAGCTCTGTTTTTTTAGCATTTATAGCTCTTCAGGGATAATCTGTAAATGGAGACTTTTTTTTTTTAATTCATGAGATAAAATAATTCTAATTTTAATTTGAAAAATGGAACCATTTTAGAATTAGCTCTTTTGACTTCAGCTACTTAAAATTATCAGGACGTATCTGAAAGTTGTCGGTGTCTGCATGCTGCAGAGGGAAACACTGAAAGCAAGGTGGTTGGAGGCTGAAAAGGGGGGAAACAGCAAGCACAGTCATGCCACTGACATGCTACCAGTAAAACAATGTAACTCAACTGTGCTTGCTGAAGATGGTAGTTGCTGAACGTGAGGAAGAAGGCCCGAATTTGTCTTTGTGGCATCTCACATTCTCCTTTCACAGGACAGGACACGGAGGAAATTCGAGTTGCCTTGATCTCTCTGTGCTGGTGTAAAATGCCAGAGCTCTGCAGAAGGGCTTTTTCAAGATGGTCTTTTTGCATGGACAAGCTTCCAAAACGAAAGCCTAAACAGAGTGAGCAATTCTAATTTTTTAGTTAAGAGGGCACATTTCTGCTTTCTGAAAGTGACATCCACATGTTGTCTCCCACGTATATTATGAAGACCATAAAGACAAGTTTTTATTTTTTTATTATTTTATTTTATTTTGATTTCGTTTTTATGGCTAGTGGGGAGGACA
The DNA here is from genome assembly GCA_013398315.1 of Nothoprocta pentlandii. NCBI lineage: Eukaryota > Metazoa > Chordata > Aves > Tinamiformes > Tinamidae > Nothoprocta > Nothoprocta pentlandii. The sequence continues at coordinate 228,223 of VZSG01000791.1, forward strand.
TAAACAGCTTTCACATATATTTGTAAAGAAAAAGAATATTTGTTTTACCTATAAGCAAAGAAATACATATGCATACATAACATGAAATAAAGCAAATGGTGCTTTTTCATATATACCTTAGCTACATTTTTGGACAAATGATCACAGAATCATTAAGGTTGGAAGGGATCCTTAGGGATCATCTAGTCCAACCCCCTGCTCCAGCAGGGACACCCAGAGCACGGGGCACAGGGCAGCATCCAGGCGGGTTTGGAAGATCTCCAGAGAAGGAGATCCACAACCTCCCTGGGCAGGCTGTGCCAGGGCTCTGCCATCCTCAGTGTCAAGAATTTTTCCTTAAGTTCCTCCACAAATTTTAATTACAGTTTTTCTATTTGTAGTGATATACTATATTGTTACTATTCTTGACATCTTACTATAAAGCATAAGGCTGTAAAAACCATTGTAATTTGCACAGCTCTACAAGGTGTCCCTAGCACTGCATAATATCCATTATAATTTATCTAGGATATAATAAATTCAACCCAATGCCCTGCAGCTTTTTATGGCACTGGATCCATAGGAGACTGAGTATATTAGAGGTTTACCTCCCTCACAAAGGGTATTGGGAAGGGATTGCAATGGAGATATATGCATTTTGTTAAGGCAATTCTAGCTTACTAATGAATCAAGCAACTACTAGCTCCTGTGCATTAACACAGGTGCAAAAGAAAAAGAAGGAAAACCTTTTTTTTTTTCAAAAAAATTGTGGTGCTGCCTCTCCCCTGCTCTCTTAAAACAGCCAGGATTTTTCCTTGTCTCTTTGTGGGTGACCCATCTACAAGAAGAATACAAAAAGGAATGCTTCACACACTGTTCTTGTCATGTACTACAGAATAGCAGTCTTTGCCTTTATTACAGTGATAATTTGGTAATAATTTGTACTCTGCGTAGTATTGTAGGCCCTGTGTAGGTACGTAGGGCACCTACACACCATGCTTCTCCAAAGTAGATTATATGAGCTTGGTTTCTCTGTACATGACACTTTTTTTCTGCAAGTATTGATTGTACTGGACTGTCTCCTATCCCTGTCAGCCTAATTTATTTTAATTTCTTGTACAGCAGTCAGTCTGAGCCTTCAGCATTGTTGTTGCCTTTCACTGCATTCTTTTCTTGTTCAAATACTCCCTTTCGTCTGACGTGCACACAGTATTCAAGAAATGGACTAATCATGGATTATACACTGACCTAGTGTTGTGGCATTCTCTATTAGAAATTAGAGAAATAATATTCTGTTTGTTTTGCTGCTGCTATTTGAGTCCTAGCAAGCAACAAAGTGGCCTCACTGGTAGGGGAAAAGAGGGAAAGTACCTTAAAAAAAATGTGATCCTTAAAAACATGAGGAAAGAAGGGGCACAGAGATGGAAGGCTTGCTTAATATAACCGTTATTGTGAAGATCTGCAATCTCTCTGAATAGACTAAATGCTATGCCAAGCTATGCCAAGAATGTCTTAATTCAAATTTATGGGTTATATTTGCAAGTGAAATTTAGGCATTGTAACATCCAGTGATATAGACGATGGCTGCTGCCCAGTGACTTTGCAGTTCTGAGTGCTGTGTAGTATAAAAGAAGAATTCATAACCTAAACACAAGATTTATAGGGATTAATATATTGATCAGTCTGTTGGGAGGAAGTGCCAAGGAAAGGAGTATGTCCCTAATCTCATAGTGAAAGAAATGTCTAACCATAAACTGTCAAGAAACACTGGCTTCTGTTTGATATTCACTGCTGCAAATCCTGTGCTAGAGCCATGTGCCTGTGACAGGCTGGATGGTCATTTTTAAGAAGAGGAAAGAGTGCCCCCTTATTCTTCTTGTGCAATCATGGAAAACTGATTTATTTCCTTTGGCTATAAACGTCTGTACTGTAGACATCAAAAGTGAAGGGATATCTAGGTGTAGGATTCAATTAAACATGGATCAGAAAGCAGCTGAATATGGGCTTGTGATTGCCAGGAATACAGAACTATTAGATGTGAGTGCTTATTGCTGAGGTAGATGTATGGATCCTGCTGCCCTCATAGTCCTAGCCTAAATGTGTGTAAGATATAGCATAAGAACTCTAATTTTGATTGATAGTTCTTGTTGCTAGCAGACTATGAATAATAAATCCTAGTAAAGTTACAGTAGAAATGAGAGTCCTTGTCACAAACTGCTGCCTTTTCCATTATACAACAGGGAAGTATCTTTGTATCAACAATTTGGTAGAGATTAAGAAATAAATAAAAGCCTGGAAATTAATGTGTCATCTCTTCCAATCATGTAAAATTTTATGTTCAGGGGTTGTTAGAAGACTGGAGAAACAATTAAAAAAAATACAGCTTTGCAAGCATTGAATTGCAATACTGAAAGTCTGAATCAGCTTTAGGGGTTTCAGAAATTTATTATCTTTGTTTGCAATTGCAATTAGCATTTTTTCCCCTGAATACAAGAGGTTAAATGTGCTCTTGAGTGGGTATGTTTAATTCCCTAGAGATATCACCACTAATGTCTGAACAGGATTCCAAAGTTGTCATTTGAGTTTGGCCTTTCCACGCCATGCATTTCACTGCCTGTGATGAGTCACAGTTTTTTTCCATTGACTCATTTGCCTTTAGACCTTCCAACTGTTAATTTGTAAATGATCCCAATCTGTAGCTGAGATAACCATAACTGGTTAGAAAATGTCAAATGTCATAATGCCTTAAAGGCATGTGAAAATATATGTATACATAGATGTATGTGTGTGTATATATGAATATATATATATATATATTCAGATTTCTGTGCAACAATATCACCTTTAGGCTGAAGTCAGGCCACATTAGCAGCCATCACAGGTTTAGGCATCTGCTGCTTATTCCAATCTACTGTCAGAATGGCTGAAAATTACCAACAGACCTGGACATTCTTGCTATGCCCCCTTGTCCCCAGAAGCTGTGACACAGACAGAAGGGTAGTGTGTAAGCTGCTTAATTGCACTTCTGTGCAGTTCTGTATTTGCTACAGAGACTGGTTTTAGATAAGCTCTGTGCATTGGAAATTTTTTGTTTCTTTTTATTTTTGTGTGGGTGGCCTGGAAACACAAAGCAGTAAGCTGAGAACGATGTTTCTGTTTGTTTGTTTGTTTGCTTGCTTTTGGCATGTGATGCAATCATTCAATAGGATTTAACACCTGTAATACAAAAGTAGGTGCTATAATCTTGTGTTCAATTTTGTTTTGTTAAATGATAAGTCTTTGGAGTGGGGCCTGTATTTTCTGGTATTAATCCCTGCATATATTTACAGTATATAAGAAATTTTTATTTTTAAGCTGTACAAAGAGGTCAGTGTGATGTTCTCCACAAGAAGTCCTGTGCACCTGGAAACACTAAACCTAGCACAAGTGTTTCTGAAAGTTCCCTGGTGCATTAACATTTTTAATATCTTGAGCTAATACTGTTACACTACATGGATTTCAGCTGAAATTTTCCCATGTTCAGATTCCAAAGCTAATATTCTTTGGGGGGGTTCAATAGAATTTTGTTTATTTAATTATTTATTTAAAGCAGAGAGCTAAATCTATCAAAACCATTTTTATAGGCATGTGTAAATCAAATCAGAGCTGGTTATGTATCAGTTAAAAGTGGAATTTGTTTCCTTCTGGTTTATTTCTAATTTTTTTTTTGCAACTGCAGTGATGATGCTGGCCTGCTACGAAAAGATTTGCCTTCCAGTGATCTCAAAGCTTACTCTAATTAGAAACAAGCAGCTGTAAACTTTTAAACTCTGTAATTAGCTAAAGCTTTACTGCACTTAACAGGTGCGTGTTTGTCTAGTCCAAGTAAGGCTGACCTTCCCCTCCCCTTGTCCTCTAGAAAAAAGCTGCTTCTATTAAAGAGAATAATTGGAACATCTGCTGCTGAAGCTGGATGTTGAGCAAGGCAGAGCCATGACCTCTGGAATGTGCTTTTCTTTTGGTTTGATTACATCTCCTGGTGGATTAGAAGTCCTGCAAGAGCTGTAGGAACATCCATTTGCTGTGCAAACCACTCTTTCAAACATAGTGTTCTTTCTACCTGAAAAAAATTATTCTGTTTTATTTGAAAGTGTGGAATTAGTAAGATACAAGCTTGCCCATGCCTTAAATAGGTGCAGCTGTCTACATGGGAGCTAGAATTATGAGACAATTTTTACCTCTATGTTGAAGAATGGCATCCTTCCAAATCTAACAAGAGCTCTTATGGAATGGATAAGTGGTCTTTCCCAGGGTGTATATGTGTACCCCAAGCCTGTATAGTAGCTATAAAATTTGGAAAATTCTACATTTTGACACCACCTTATAGACCTAATGTCATATGAGGGAAGACCTTTATTTAGATCTCTCCTTGACTTTGTTGATGTTGTGTTCTTTTCTTAGCCAAAGAGGATGAGTGTTTTCTAATAATTTTGCTAGTTGCATTTAGACTGTAAACATGATCTCTCCTCCAGTCCAGACATACTATAAATTCACAGACTTGTAATTTGCAAAGCAGGAAATTCTCTGTCCTGAAAGAATCCCTAAAGTAACTGCTAGTATCCGATTAATAGTATATGATTATAGATATATCTAATAGTTTTGATGGAAAAGCTTCCATAGACTAGAATGTTTGTTAGCCAAGTCTCAGCATGACAACATCCCTAATCGAGCATTCGTATTCCTATAAGCTGGAATAGTCTTATTTTTGAATGTTCATAAATAATGAATTAAATCATAACATAGCTATTGAAGTTGAATAACAACAGAGATGGTGAAACAAAAGATCTTTAGAAATAACTTTAAGTAAAACAAAATTATTTAGAATTATTATTTTGTATTTGTTCTTATCTCTGTAGAGGTGCAGTAACTTACCTGCGAAATTTTGTGAAATTTGTCTGTGAAATTTTGGATGCAAATGTGGATCAGCTGCTTGAGTGAATTGAGTATGGGGTTTATTGGAAGTAGAAATATTTGTGACTATCCTGTGTTTCAGCAGCAACTTTCCTACTCGTTTTATTTATACCTAAAATTTTCAAATTCTGGTGGTCCTGCTACTGCTCTAAATGGGTCAGAATATGATACGTGTACTCACTTCAGAAATATATTGCCCTGGAAACACATCCATTCTAGTCAGTATCCCTGTGTGGAGCATCCGTAAGAATCTGCTCCATATGAGTTAGGGAATTTGAGTATAACTGCAGGAATACTGGCAAAGCAGCAGGGACAGGCTCAGTCGCCTCCTGAAGCTGAGAACTAGGAACTACCAAAATTCTGTTTTTTTTCTAACCAGTTTTCAAAATCCCAGTCCTCTAGTGATGCAGGCAACTTTTTCTTCACTAGTCCTTTCCATCCAAATCATTATTCTTGATTTATTCTTCTGCTCCAGCCTTCATTTCTTGCACTCCATAATAAAAACATCCCAACCTACTCATTTTCTTCACCATTATCCTCCTCAGGTTACTGTTTCTCCTTTTCTGACCTCTCATTTTCCTATCAGCTCACTGTCTAGCAGCAATATCTTATATAAGATACTACTACTTATTATTATTATTATTATTTGCTAAGCTACGTCATATTTCTTGACATCTGGACAACAAATTCTGCTGATTCCACACAGCTCAGTAGTATATTTGATTTGGATCAGAGCTACATCCTGTCTGTGTTATCAGTACTGTGGTGTTTGTAAATGGGTTTTCTCTTACCTTAAGGAGTAAAATGATAATAGTGATTATACAGTAAGCTTTTGCTGGTAGCTGATAATGTATTTGTTTTCCTTAGTGTTTCACTGTTCTTATGTTGTGCTACCTTTGATCAGGAAGACAGACAGGAAGTCAGATTTTGCTCAAGCCTACTGGAGTTATATAAAGATGTCTAGTGAATTTAGGATTTCTGTAGACTCCCTTAATGCTGAGATCACTGTGAAACTGATCACTGTGAGTATTGGGCAGTGAAACTGTGAAACAATGGAGTACTGGGCAGTGACACTATACATAATACAATGCTTCAAGGGGTGTTTAATCTTTAGCTATAATCAATTTTAGTAAGTGCTTTAAGTCTGACATAGAAGGTGCAGTTCTGTTTTTTGCCTTGAGGTGCTTATACGTAGAAGGATGAAGGTTGTACAAAGGTATGCCAACAGATTCGAAGGGCAGTGATACCTTAAGGCATTTACCACATGTTAGCATGAGTACTACACACATATTGTATTATTTTAAATGCCCTAAACTTTCTATTGCATTAAGTAAGTAATATTTTACAGATACAAGTTAAAACTATGATATATAGGCTTCTAATAGCTTCATCATTATGAAATCTGACTTTAGCTTGGTGCTAATCATGATTGTTTTTCTGTGTATGTCTTAGAGAAAAGCTTTTCTGTGTATGTTATGGAGAATAAGCGCACACACACAGACATACTTTTTTTTTTTTTAAAATACCATTTTCTAGAGATTTAGTAGAATAATTGGTTAGATAGCAGGAATTGATTATACAAGCAAATATCAACCCACAGCTACTTTAGTTATAGATGTCATTATGGGAGAAGTAGCTGCTGGGCAAACTTGCTAGTGGTAAAAACATATCATAAAATTACCAGTACCTTTAGGTGCTTTTGGGAATGAAAGAGCATATATTTGCTCATTGTTTTATGTCACTGTCTGAAGAGTTTTCAAGCCCAAAGGGAAGGTTCTCTAAGAACTGGTTAAATATGATTTATTGTATTTATCACAAAGTCTTTAGATGAAACAGTTCATGCAGCTGTGAGAATTAATATCCCCAGCAACCTCTTGGTTCATTGGCTTGTGATTATAGTTGAAATATCTGTTTTGTAACTCTAGCCTCTTGCTACATTTTCTTGGAATGTATTTAAGACAATATTATTGATGTAATAACTATGAAAAGTTATTATCAGAAAAAGAATTTTCTGATAAGTTTTGGAGAGCTATGCCCATAATGTCTGCCTGGTAACTGTACAGGCAGGCATTATACTGTGAAAACAGAAGTAGCCACCTGCACAATTCTATGTATAGGTTGCAGGTAATATGCATATCTCTTAGGAAATGTAGGCCTTTAATCTCTATTTAAGCCAAATACAGTACGTCAACGTAGATTTATCACATCTAATTTTAAGCACCTCTTCATATGGGCTGCGTGGTGTTTTGAAGGCAAGCTTTTGTAACACTGTAGACCTCATTGTTTTGTGTGCGATCATTTTTTTTCCCCTAGTTCTACAACTATGACAGCTATTCAGACAGAACAATGCTAGGCCAGGCTGGTACTTAATATATTTTTGGCATCCTTAAGTCACATGTTACATTGCTGTGTTCTTGAAAAATATAAATCTTACTGTGTACTTCTTTTCACTTAAGTGCCTCCACCCGTTTATTCCAGTCTTTACAACTATAAACAATGAAAGGAGCAAAAAGTACATGATCAGTGAGCTCCTTATAGATATTTTTGTCTAACAATTACTGTTCCACAAGGATAAGAATGACTAGCCTCAAATATATTTCTTCAAACAAAAAATCTGAAGCTACAATGTCTCTAGAAATAAAAATTATCAGACCCCGTTAACAGTTTTTGCATTTATTTCTGTGTCTCTGAGAAGAGGTCCCATTAAAAATGGGCCATTGCCAATTACTGATCATTTAAATACTAAAAGTTCCAAATCCACATTAATATATTTGCTTAGACGTAGGAAGAAGCTTCAGTGTCTACCAGAAGAACGTTTGCAATAACATGTGAAAGCTACACTAACTTATTTAGTGCACAATTAAGAAGAAAGCAGATGTATAGGTAATTTCTTTCTGATTGTAATTAGTTACCCAGTTCTTAACTGGGGATTAATTAAGGGTTTTTTTGAGTAGGGAAAAGGAAGGGGTAAAGGCACTTGAGAAATTATTAATGAGAAATGCATTAAGAAAATCTAGGACAAAAGTGTACAAATGGCTAAAGTTCAGGAATGTGAAAGACAGTTTCTGGAAAAAAGTCTGCAAGCCTTGGCACCTTGGTGTTGTTGAGCCTACTTCCCAGGGGAAAGAAAGAGAAGGCAATGATGGTGCTCTGAAAAACTAAAATGCATCTGATTTGGTATCCTGTCCTATAGGAATCAAACTGGAATGTGCTTTTTCAAATAGCAGGAGATACCTCATCAATACTTTCAGATTTTGTATGAACAAATTATTGCTAATCTGCAGAAACTGCTTTGGGAAGCGTAATGTACTTACCATTTTGAAGCTAAATTGCGTCAATATGTTTAGTTTTGAATAACTCTGTAAAATTATTGCAGAGTATTGCGGTCCAGTTGCATATGCAAGTGCAAATTTAGCCTGAACTGAAATACTGAATGCCACCTTTTTACATGTCTCTATTTAACAATAGACTATTTTTTCCACTTCATTTTTTGGACTTTACTGCTTATAAATTAGGAAATAGCCAATGGATATTGCATATCTAAATAGTTTTATGTTCAAAACAGCAAAGACATATCTGAACTTTATTCAGTTATCTCTAGAACTGTGTGTGTTTCATCCCAAATTAGTCTATATTCAGCTCCCCAGTCCAGCCAGAAATTGCTTCATTGACCTCCCCTTGAATTCAAGTGGAAAATTTCCATTCTACTGTGATGCTATTGATGATTCTTTTTCCTTTGCTAAGAAGTTATCTGATTAAGCACCTTCTTCTAAAGCAAATGCATCTGTGATCCAATTTTCATTAGCCACAGTTCATACTTTAAGATGAGAAAGAAATAGTTTTAGAGACACTGATGTCAGTACCTCTAGTATTGAAATGAGTCTCTATTTTCAGTTTTTTTTTTAAGAAAGAAGTGTCATTTTTGATGAATACTAAGTATTTTCTTTTTCTAAATATTTGTTAGGAACTAAATCTTTTGCATGCATTCCTTACTTGCATTGAGAACATTTAAAAAATAAGATCCTTTTACCTTGTAAAATAGTTCAGCTTAAAATGTCAGCCATATAGGCTAATTTTGACAAGTACAAGTGTTCCACAAACCAGTCATAAAATTCAGAATGAAAGTTGCTCAGAATATTTTCCTCCAAATGAACTTGAAAGAGACAATTCTGATCTTCTCCCTAGAAAAGCCCTCTCTTAATTAGATGAAGAAAATACTTTTGATTGCTGCCTATTTACAATAATAAAATAATTACCACTCACTGTGATTTGCTTATCAAGATGAAGACACAGCATGTCTTGCTTGCATGGACTGGTGATTTTCATATGTTTTTGGAATTTAAAACTTACTTTGTCACTCACTGCATTAATCAGTATCAAGGCTAACTTTTATCCATCAAATACCAAGTTTTCCACTGCGAACACAAAGATCTGTCTGTAAATGCTTGAGTAAGCTTTTGTCATTCTACTCTCTTAGAAGGTGACGTTCATTGTCTTTACTGATGATCATATTTGTATGTTCTGACAGAATTTTGCATACTAATAACGCAAAAGCCATCTTATTCAAATCTTGCATGCTCAAGGATAAGGATATTTGTATTCATAGTTTCATCTAATTATAGTAAGGATGGAAAAATTGATCCTGTTTTTATTCTCCTATATTTTTTTCTATGTTTACAGACAATGGTTTTATGTGTTTTCACATTTTATTATCAAATAAAGAAGTTTCATCAACCTTTCTATATACCCAAGAATTGGGTATATAGCCAATTGGGTATATAGCCTTTCTATATACCCGAGAATTGGGGATTCTCGTAATGTCTTTCACAGCTAATAATAAGGTAAGTCAAGACATTACGAGAATCCCCAATTGTATAAAAATGGTCAGAGCAAATGTCTAGCTTACATGTTTTCTTACCTCTAATACCCTCACCCAAAATCATTAGCATATTATTGTTTCTTCTATTCCTTTTCTTTTTTATCTAGTTTTCTTAGTTAACTCTTTAAAAACCTAATCCAAATGATCAGAGAGTTAATTTTAAGTATCCATTTTTTTGTGTGGTAATGTTGAAATGGGAAAGTTTATGTTCATTATATATTTAAATAAGAATATTGTACTGAACTGTTATTCTTTTTGTTCTTTTTCCCTTCACTCTCTGTAACAACTATAAAATGGAATAATATTTTCATGTAATGTTAGAATTAGAAAAGGTGTCAACCATGTTTGAAATATCACTTTTTATGATTTCAGACGTGAGGGATTCTGGCTCCTCAATGAAATGTTCTTCCATATTCTTGTTTCCTTTGCACTTACAGTAAAAATTTATGGCAAATATGCTGAAATTCAGTATTAAATCATAAAAAAAAAATAAGTATTTTTGTTGATTTTGTGTCCTGCGAAAGTTCACAATGACTTGAGAAAAACAACAAGAAAAAATGTTTGCCAGTCAAGCAAAAGCTCTTACAATTTCCTTATACTAGAGTCCCAACCTCATAGTCCCAACAGCCTCCATAGTAGGCATATAATGCCCACTAACTTCCCAACTGACTTATGACCTTCTGCTTCCATCCTTGTCCTTCACAACTTACCCTTAATTACAAAGCATCACTGCACTTACTAACTACATTTATTGTCTCATCCTGCTGTCATGTCCTGAAACTGGGAAATCAGTCTCATAGGCACCTGTAACTGTGGCATGCCAGGGAGAGGCTGAACCAGCCTGTATGCCAGAAATGTTGAGAGTGCACCCCCAAATACCTGTGTACTTCCTAAAGGAGGTGGAGGGCAGATCTAAATACCACTCTCACCATCTTTCAGGAGAGAGGTCACAGCTTTTGAAGTCAAGAACCCTCAACACTGGAGGTGAGCTCATGAGAAAATAAGATCTTCACTGTCTTCCATGTGCACTACGTTTTCTTAAAAGTTTAAGAGCACTTTTGTATGAATTATCTTCAGATACTCCCTGAACCAGAGAGATGCACTGAGAGTAACTAAAGGTTTGAATGTCTGAAATAGCTCAAGAAAGAAAGGAGTGCATTTGTCAAGTCAGTGATACTCCCTTTATGACTAGAAATTCAGTGACCTCCTGGAAAAACCTGTCACTCAGGACTTTTCTTGAAAATTAATGGAAAATGCAACTTTTGTGCAAGATTCAACATGAAAAACATCTCTGCGGCTCTTTCTCAGTGGTCACTTGGCAGATAATAGAGCTGCTGGCAGTCTCAAACTTATGACTCTCCATAGCTTGTAATGATATTGCTGTGAGATATGATCATAATGATACGTGAGAGTAAATTGCCTCTACAGTTTTGCTGGAAAGTAACTGATCTGACCAGAATATGTTGTTTCTGATTGACTTAGAAAGCAGATGCATCTCAGAAACGTATTTCTTAAAAGCAAGACCCTGAAAGAATAGTGGGAAATATACTGTACTTCTGAAAATAGCCACAAATCAGCATATGTATCCTGTAAACTCCGCATAACTGATACTTGTTGCTAAGAAAGACTTGGGGAAATCAAAAAAGAGTTAGGTTTTCAAATCTGTAATGGAAAAACTTGCAGTCAGCTCCAGGAAGGAAGGAATGCAGAACATGCTCCTGCATGCAGCAGAGTGCACTTGCTAAGTTGACTCTGCTTTTTGCATGTGGTTGAAGAAGCATGAGCATTAAAGAAGGTCTTGCATGGCAGATCTCAAAACTTTCAGAGATAGCTATCCAGCTTTCTGAACTGGTGCAAAACTCAAATGGAATTGTACTTTTATGGCATCTACTAAACAAATATTTCTTCTTCAAAATTATTACAAAATTTCTTCAAAATTCTTTCAAAATTTCAAAAATTTATTCCTTCGTTAATCAGGAGGGTGACATGGGCTTTGGTAACTCCTGTGGGACAAGCTCAGGTGGGCTGTTGAAGATCTCAGTTTGATCTCATAGCAGTGTGATCTTTCTTCCTCATTTCTGGCTATTGGTGCCTGCTAAAGGAGTAAGTGGCACTTTTAAATACTTTCTTAATCTTATATCCCATAGAAAACAAGGCCTGTAGTTGCTTGGGTGGTACTTGTATGCAGGCATAGTCCAGTTCTGTGGAAAGGAAGGGAAGTAACTAGGAAAACAGGCACACAGAGAAGTCTGCTTGAGTGTTGTTTTTTTTTTTTCTAGCACAGAGTTAAGGATGTTTTCAAGTCACACTTGCATTTTTTTTTTTTTTTATCTCTTTCTAAGTCTCTAGTACTGGAGCTACAAAGAGTATCCCGATTTCAGTCTTTTCCATTGCATGCAACAGTCAATATTAGTGAACCGAACTTAGGATCCAAATTAAAAATGATATTTTATTGTTGCAAAAGACAGTTTTACAAAATCCCTAAGCAAAGAATGACTTTAAAAGCCTGGATAAAATAGCAAAAGGCCTGCTTTCTTCCCAGAGGAGCAGGAGCTCTGATGAACCTACAGTAAATTTCATGAATCCCAACAGCAAGATTAATTGCTTGAAAGACTCACGCGTTGTTGTTAAGTATTTCTGACCATTCTGGCATGATTATTTCTCTCAAGGCTAAATGCAGTTCAAACAAATGAAAATAAATACAGCAATATAGTTGATTCCTTGACATGCTGCTGCAGGAACAGGCCTGCAACGTACACCTAAACCTCCAGATGGCCCTTAGAGGAGGCTGGAGTGATTTGCTGTTGATAAGCCTTTGAAGTACAGCTTGATAAATAATTAGATCAGCTCAGATTGACTCACCTAAGCAGCACTGAGTTAATGAATTGCCTGCGTGGCAGAGCTTAGGGAAGAGGCATAGCTTAGTAATGCAGAGGAAGGGGAGAGCAAGGAGTCTGGATCACTGCTGAAACAATACTACAGATAGATAAAAATGTCCTTCCACTAGTGATGTTGTTGGTGTGATCCTATGAAGAGAACAGCCAATTTTCCTCTGCTGAGTAATTTTTTTCTTTTCATGGACTTTTGAGGTTCCCTTATTTTTTTTTACAAAAATTGTATTAGCCTCCATACCATTGTAAAAAAAACACAAGTGATTTTTTTTCTTTCCTTATTTGGAGATATATGCTCTTCCTTCTTTTTTTTTTTCCCCCTTTTTTTTTTTGTGTTTTTCATTTCCTCTTGCTGATCTTTTCTTAGAGTGTCTTAATTTCCCCAAGAAATGATTCTGAGATATGTGTTTTTTCATGTGCATAGTTTGTTTTAAAGTGTTTGGGGATCCAAAAGCATATTACAAAAGCATCGAATAATGTTGTAGTGATAATAGCAGGTTGGAGGGAAATTTAATAGGATAAGAGGTAGCAGTTTTTCCTTTGTTATGCTGGGAGTGTTGCAGTATGAACTTACTCTTTAGACAGAATGCACAAGTAGTGAAAGCCATAACAATGATATCTGCCCATGTGCATTTCTGCTGGTAAAGAGAGCATAATTCCTCTGATAGCAACTGTGCACAAATCTTGCCCAGCCTGTAATTATCTGCGCAGCTGAGGAAGTCTTGTGCTGGGCTGAATCTTGATCTCACAGCCATTTGTTTTCGTCTGAGGCAAAATTTTCCTTTCAGCTCTATGAATAAGGTGATCACAAATGTGTTAGCCTTGAGAAGATGTTCTTTTTGCTGTGGGATTACATTATCCCTGCAAAACAAATTGGCATTATGAAAAAAGATTTTTTTTTTGGTTTGCAAAAAAAGTTACAAGTCTCTACAAAGACTCTAAGTGTCAGTAGAACAGTATACATGTAGGTGTATGCATTGCTAGCAAAGATACTTTTATAGTGATGTGAAAATGTTACCACTTTTTGGCTGAATTCTGCTGTTCTAATCTTTTTCTTCTTCTCTTATTCTATGGCAGATACCTGTGGAGGCCTTGCTGCAACAGTTTTCAAATCAGCCTCAGTTTGGGCTTCATTTGAAAAATAATCATGGAAATATCTTTGCAACCTGAATAATTAAAGCCTCTGAGGCTGCTGGCATTGCTCACATGAGTAACTTCATACTTAAGCAGTTTCCTAAACTAACCACTTACCAGCTGTGGATAACATTAATAGTTGCAAAAATAGGCATAAAGGGGCCACTACTTAGAAAAAATACAGATGTATTGGATGGGAGAGAAAGTGTTGAAAGGCTTGAAAGGTTGAGAGAGGGCCTCTTTTACCCTTCTCTCTTCCACAAACAGCTCTCAGTGCTGCGAACAAGCCCCTGCTCTCTGGGTGGGTTGCAGCCACACGGCTGCTCAGTTCTCTCTTCCAATCCATTCTGACCTTGCAGGGCTGATTCATAGCAATATAAAAAGGAATCCTTTCCAGATGCAAACCAAGAACAAGGATCAAAGCAAGCGAAATCTGTCCCAAAGCAAGAATCTGTGACAAATAGTGATCTGAGCGCTTATGAACTATGCCTCCTGCTTCTGCTGCTGGAGAGACCTTCATGTCATTCACCTTGATCTTCCTCATGATTGCAGCAACAGATTCAGAGGCAGCAACAGCTGCAGCCAGGCTCCCGTTATTTAGCTGTCCAGGTGGGAGGCAGAGTGCAGCATATGTTAGCTAGCGGTTCTAGTAAGGACAAAAATCCAGTTGTCTGAAGTAGGTGTAGACATGGGTTACATCCTCTTAGCAGTGGTGCCTTGACTCAAAACTAGTTTAGTTTGTCGGTGCCTGAAATTGTTTGACAGCTCTATTGCAAATCCAAAAGCACAAAAGCTTTTTCAAAAGGCTTTTTCAAAATGCTAGCGTCCTCTTTTACAAAGCCATGAATGTGTGTACCTGCCCTCTGAAATGACTTAGATATTATTTTTTTTCCCACTCCAGTGGTAACAAGCCTGTTTTGGATTTCTGCATGGTAGAGTTGCATTAATGGTGTTCTGTCTAATAATAAATATTAAATATAATAAAAATAATATGTTCTGAATAAATTAATGGATAAGTATTAGCGGAATGATATTTTAAGCTAAAAGATCCAAAAATTATGGCTGAGCAGCAGCAGGCTGTATGTGGGCAGAGCTGGCAGAATACTGCATGAAAGCAGGTTTTGATGTGGGCATGTAAATTCCTTGCTTTGATCATATGTTGGAGTAGCATAAATGTTAAGGAGCAATATTCAGTAATCTAGTTTAGGGAAGGCGGATTCAATTGGTGGATAATGAGAAAGGAGAATTCATATTCAAAAACATCCTGTCTTTCACCCAAAAAAACAGTATGTATTCTTTGTTGTTCATACACTGAGAGTATTAGGATTTTAGAAAAAGGCACAATTGATGCCTTTGAATAGAGAATGGAATATAGCTACTCTAAATTGCACTGAAAAGAGAACAGTTGATAGAAAACAGAAATAGAAATTGCCAAGGCTATATGGCAATGAAAGGCTGTCAGGAATTTCTAACCTGCACCATTATCTGTTGCATGCGCATGGTCAAATTAGGAAATCCAAATTACCTTTGAAGGAATCTTCCTGAGAGAGATAGTCAGTATTTGGTTTCCAAGGGATTTGTCGTGATGGTATAAAGTTGTGAGATGCTTATTTGCATTAAGATTACATTATACTACTTCAACACCTAGCTAGGTATATATATGTAATTGTCTTATTCTATTTAACTGAATAAAAGAAAACAAAAAATTCCTGTCATTTTTTTAAAAAGTTTGAATTTAATCTTTTAATATCTTTTAAAAATATCTTTTTTTCCCCCCCATTTTTCCCTCTGTATATGCATTTTGTACCTTCCTCTGCTAATTTGCTTCATTTTTGCATATAACCAGACCTATTTGAACTGGACTGTTTACTCACTATCTGGTATTATATCTTAGTATACTTCCTAATCCCACTGCTAGCCAGCTGGCAGAGCAGCCTCCTCTGATGTTTCCTAAGTAATGTGCCCAAAGCAGCTTTGTTCTCACAGGGGCATTGCTTTTCAGAATCCTTTCAGGATGTTGACGTGTGCGTGCCGACGATGATGCAGTGTTTTTATATGCCTTGGTACACATGTGGGGGGCTTCTCTGCATTGTCTGGAGCAGAACTCATTGGAAGCATTGCTACCATTTCAAGTTACCATTTGCTTGCGCCACATGAAGCTGCGCTGGGCTGACGTGTGCGGAGCAGATTAGCTACCGCCGCCAGCTCTCCCGACCCCCTCCCCGAGCGACCAACGTGCAGCGTAGCTCCACAAGAGCCACGCGGATAACCCGTGTATTCCAGTGAACTCCCTTTGATCTCTCTCGGTGGCTGCTAATCTGCAGAGCACGTAGCTCCAGGGCTGAGTCACGAGCCGCCCTGCCACTGCTGCTGCCCCTTGGCAGCCTCGGAGGGCAGGGGACGCAGCTGCTCGTCCGCCAAATCTGCGCCCAGCACCCTCGTGCTGTCTCTTTCTTGGGTGGCTTTTCGTTTCCAAGAAGCTTGCCCTATGCAAATTTCCATGTAGGGTATCTGAAATGGTTATCTTGTTTTCTCGCTCATAACAGCACAGCACCTTTGGGCATATAGCCTATAGGTGTTGCCATTTTCTAGGGATGATTTTCGTGCCTTGCCCTTGGCTCTTCAGTGATTCTTACCCACTTCAGGGTATGTTGACACTGATTGCATGCTGGCAGGATGATTGCTGTAGGTCCTCATGTGAAATGATGTGAAAGAATGAAGAGCACCTAACCTGCTTGCAGAGCATCCTCTCTTGTAAAAGGTGAAACAAAGACTGTCTTTTTTGCTCAAATCCTGCTGTCCAGTTAAAAGATCAATTCCTGGTATTAACAACAAGATTTTCAAGTCGAAATTTTGCCCTGTTGTTAGAGGAAACAGACCAAAGGAACAATGCAGAGCCCCAGAGAAGTGTTCAGAGTAGCATTTGAAAAGATCCTGGAAGCTTTGAGTAGGAATGACCCAATACTTCTTGCTTACCGATATCAAGTGCTCTCGGTTTAATGAACAATATATTTTCTCTGTACAAGTTTAGTAATAGGAAATTGCACATAACTGAGCCTCCAATGCTTTCATTCATTGTGATTTAATAGGTTACATCGACCTTTGAGATCTGTCATGCCAGAGTCAGTCTCTGCTCCAATTTATATTTGCTCTTATCTGATCGCAGTGTTTTGTATACTGAAGGAAATGGAAACAAAATGAGTTGGTGAATAGTGCTCCTGTTCTGTCTTCAGGTTTTTCTTTAGGCAGAATATGTCATAACTTGAAAGTGAAAAGATTACTTTTTCTTAATTTTTATTTAATAATCATGCAAAATTTTCAGAATTATCTCCGGATACTTTCTTAAGTGAGTGACAGATAAGATTGTAAATACAGCTTCCTTTGATAAAAGAAACAAAGAAAAATAGAGCATTATGATTTGTAAATAAAACTGTCTTTGTCCTCAATCTAATTTTTTAAATGTCAAGTGAAGGAGAAGTATAAAATGTAAAGCTTTCAGGAAGTCATAAACAGTGCTAATTCAGCTGTGCAACCTTGATAATCCTGCAGGTTTGTGACCTGTGTGGAAATTCTGTCAAGCAAGTCAATTAGCAGTCTCTCGAGGAAGTAAAAGAGAATAGAAAACAGTCTATCCCTCCTCCGACACTGCTGAGACAGGGAGTCCTCTGTATGCATTCATCTGACATGCAAAGGAAAGGCCTGGGCTAGCAGGGTCCTCCAGGTCACTGATAAACAGCACTTCGGAGACTGCGCTTGTTACCTCTAAAATCTTGGGTAGCTTCTAGATTCTTAAGGCGAGGTAAATAGATGTAAAATAAGTCTGTGGTATGGCTCAGCTATTACATGAATAGATATTCTGAATTCTGTTTATTATCTGATATTTTGTGATTATGGTCTAAGAAGATTTTGTGTGACGTCCATTGTAACAGCTGATATGAGATAGACTTACTTAAGAAAGCAAAGAATGTGTGAGGAGAATGAATCATTCTTTGTGAAACACAGACAGGAAAAATAGGAAGAGACTTGTGTTTAGCCCAAATGTAAGGGAGATATGTTTTAAAGAACATATTTTCAGTGTTTTAAGTACAGGTTTGCAGTTCATATCAGAGATGTGCAAAACGGAATTATGAGTTCATAATGACACACAAAAACAAATTAGAAGTAATGAAGAGATGGATGGACCCTTAGCTTGGGATTGTGTAAGAACCATTTTTATTGTGAATCTCTGTGCTCTACTGGGATGTTGGTATCTTGAATACCTTAGTTCTTCCAAAATATAGTTCTTAGATCTGCTGTGCCTCAATAAGAATTTTTAATCAATAAATAATTGTATGCATGAATATTTATTTTCAAGCCCGTCTTAAAAGAGAAGAGCTTCAATTTTTACAAATCTTCAAGCCAGTTTGAATGCCTGTTTTCAAATAGCTAGAATCAAAAGCCAAACCATGCTGTGTTCATATATAAATAATGCAAATATATAAATAAATATAAAGCATATCATTTCAGAAAAGTACTTTAAATATTATTTCTAAATCTAATAGTTCTAAAATAACATGCATTGTAGAACTGCAGAAGAATATCAAGATCAAATTTGTTAAAAGAAACTTGTTATGGACTTTGGCATCATCCTGTGATTGCTCATATATTTATCAGTTTTATGCACATGTTAGATGTTAGTTATTACTTCTGTGTTTAAAGTTAAACCATTGAAGATCTTAACTATGATGGTACTTTGAGAAAATTATAACTACGGTATAAAGGGCAGCATGATAAGAGTCTCACTTATCACTTATGAAAGGCTGCTCAGCAGTATCCTGTCATACTTAAGAAGATGACTTGAAAGTACTCTGTCATTCAAAGAAAATCAGAAAAAAAAAAGTCACATGTCTGTTCTCTGCCCAAAGCCCCCCTACTTCTGCTGTTTCTTTTATCTGCCTCACATCTCCTGGGAGCGCCTTTTACTCCTGAAATCTGCATGGGATTAGGAACATCTCAGCATCTTACCTGGCTTTGGCAAGCAGCGGTTCGCTAAGATTTTTAGAATGTCCATCTCAGTCAGAGGACCCAGATCTCTTTCTTTCAGATTTCTTTCCAGATTTTTTTTTTTTTTTTTTTTTTTTTTTTTTTTTTTTTTTTTTTTTTTTTTTTTTTTTTTTTTTTTTTTTTTTTTTTTTTTTTTTACCTCTGTGAGGACAATTCAGCTATATAGGATTTTATCCTTTTTCTGTTATGTCTGTTATGCCCTGTGCCAGTGCCAAATAGTCTCCATTTCAATCCTTCCATATTTTGGGCTCTTACTGCATTGTGTGTAAAACTAATATGAAAGTCCCAAATAGTATCATGTTAACGTTAAGTAGATTTTAACTATAATGTTGGACACTAAATGTATTTGGAAAAATAACACACTTGAATATGTGCAAATCCTGGGATAAATTCTCATATTTTCTATCTTTGTATTATTCCTTTAAGGGGATCTTCATAAATAGCAAAGGACTTAGCATTTCCAGAAAGCTGGTATAAAGAAAAGTGTTTTTTTTTTTTTTTTAGGCAGCCTTTCAAATCGACTTTCATATTTATTGTGTATAATGTAAGTTACTCCTTGACCTGACGGTGTTAGCTCAAGGAAGCAGAGGATCAGGATCCCTTCTACAGTTAATAAGAAAATCTCTTTCACATATGAAATCAACCTTGTATTGTTAAATCTGGTGAAAGTGCAATATATTTTCATCTTTGTTTTCTACATCATTTTTCACTTTCGCTCAGAGAAAGAGTCAACAAGAGTCATGGAAAAGTCCTGATCTATCAGAACGATCACTGGTCTTTGGCTTCTGCCCTGACGTCTTTTTGGGGGGCGATTTTCAGACATGTAAAGCAATCCTCCCTGCCATGTTCTTGAAAGCTCCAGCACCTTTTCCTGTTGCATGGAAACAGGAATCTGAGAAGTTGGAAGCTGGCTTCTGAAGATTGTCTAGTCCAGCCTCCCTGCACAAAGCAGGTAACCTATAGTGAGTTGTCCAGGGCTATGTCCAGTCAGGTTTTGAATATCTTCAGGGATAGGGAATCCACAAACCCACTGGGCAACTTGTTCCAGCGTTCAACCATCCTCACTGTGAAGAAGTATCTCCTTACATTGAAATTAAATTTCATGTATTTTAATTTTTACTGATTACCTCTTGTTCTGTTACTGTGCACTGCTGAGAAGATATGTACTCTTACACCATAGATAATGACAGTGTGGTTGTCACAGTTGTATGAGTAGTCTTGCACCCTTCATAAAATCTGAAATGCTAGTATTTTGGTTATATCCTTGTCCATGCAATCTAGTGGAGAAGTTAGGGAATGTGCCTATCCTTCATCATCAAGGATAATGTGATCTGTATTGGCCAAAAAGAAGTAATCTCTTGATTTTGAGAATAAGAGCAGGCTGACCAATATATAGTTTCCAGTAATAGAGCAGATTTTGTTTTGTTTTGTTTGTTTGTTTAATGTTCTGCACTGCGAATGAAATGAAATATTACTGTGTTTTTCTTTGCTTCATAAAATTTGTTTTTATGTCATGGTTGTTCCTAAGTGAACAAAAGGAACCTTAATGAACAGTGTAAAACATTAGAAGTACATTTAGTAGTTCTAAGTGTTAGGAAATAATATTTTCAAAAGATATAAATTTTGAGCCAAATAGTACACCTTAGCATTCCCTTCATATAACTTCTGTCTTCTCTGTGGGTTTTTATTTTTTTGATCAGATCAGAGTTTTCAGAGTTCTCATTGTAGGTGAGAAAGCTGGCCCAAAGCTGACCACCCAGAGACCACAAGACCCAATGAAAAAAGACCACCCAAAATACTAAATCAGAGGTAGGTAAGTTTAATGGCACACATTCAGAAGTATGTGCTGAGGTCTTGAATCCTTCAGGATGAAGTAGTTCATACAGGAAATCTGGTAGAAATACCTTGCACAGCTATGTGACTGAAGTTTTGAATACAGCACATTTTAATACCATGGACCTAGGAATATATAAGGCAGCCGCCAGGACAGCACAAAGAGGTTGTACACTAGAGAGCTGTCAGTTCATATATTTTTATAGGCACTGTGAAAAGCTAACAAAACAAGTGGTTCTTTGTAGAATAGTCATTTTTCCTTCTGCTGCTGTCATCTGTTTTTTGGTTGCATATCCTGCAAAGTGGAGTCTGCTGTTACAGTAGCACAAACACAGAACGAAAGTGACTGCTTCCTACCAAAATCACAGCTTGATGTTTTAGAACTCAACGCAGTTGACTCATTAAAGAATTCAGTGTGCTTGTCTATTCAGTCCCTTTTAAAATATGCATTTTAGAGGTTTTCACACAAGTTGAATCACTCTGATGAAGGGTCTCATTCCGGTGAAGTTGGTGGGATACCCTGTGTGCATATGAAAAGTCTGAGACTTTGAAATGATAAGCCAAGACCCACTGCAGATGAACACAGTGAAAACTTGTGACCATGAGCTCATCGTAGCTGTTAAGCAATAGCAGTGTTACATCCCTCAAGCCTCTGCAGTTAGTTTATCCATTTAATTTACTCAGAAACATGGGGCTACTGAAGAGCAGACTTGTTCTCCCCTTCCTCTATGCAAAAGTCTCTTTGTCCATAGAAAGTCTGTGAAGAACTTTTAGTGTATTCCTTTTGATAAAGGTGATGAAATATCTGAAACTCTTTAACCAAAAGATGCCTTTTTATTGAAACTTTTGCTGAAAGTTCTACTTGGTATATGCTATAGAGGTTACTATAGACAGCTGTATCTTTTTCTGGCATTCTGCTAATTTTGGTGACTCTTTGGAGTCTGTTTTTGAGGTTTTGGAACTTAAATACTTCTCAGCTGAAAACCTGAGAACAGTAGGAAAATCTTGATGCCCAGGTGATGTTTATGTGAAAAGGGGGTTGGTAGTTATGATCATGACTGGTCCATACCCAATGCTGAGAGACACAGAGATAAAACTTTCCCAGATGTAAGAAGGTTTATTCATCCCTATTTCAGTGGCTAGTCTGCTTAATAGTGTTGTTAATTTTGTTTTTCCTATGATTTTTTTTCTTCAGTGTGTTGGCTGCAGTCAGCATAAAACATGGAGCAACTCTACAGCTATGCTAGCAATTTAAAACTACCTTTAAAATAGTCTAATTTGTGTATGTTGTTTATCACAGAATCACAGAATATTCAAGGTTGGAAGGGACCTCTAGAGATCATCTAGTCCAACCTTCCTGCTCAAGCAGGGACACCTGGAGCACGTGGCACAGGGCGGCATCCAGGCGGGTTTGGAAGACCT
>VZSG01000791.1:250813-271248 GCA_013398315.1 Nothoprocta pentlandii
CATTGGCCTTCTTGGCCACGAGGGCACTGCTGCCTCATGGCTAACTTGGTGTCCACCAGGACTCCCAGGTCCCTCTCCGTGGAGCTGCTCTCCAGCAGGTTGACCCCTAATCTGTCCTGGTGCCTGGGGTTATTCCTCCCCAGGTGCAGGACCCTGCACTTGTCCTTGTTGAACCTCATGAGGTTCCGTTCTGCCCAACTCACCAGCCTGTCCAGGTCCCTCTGGATGGCAGCACAGCCCTCCGATGTGTCGGCCACTCCACCCAGCTTGGGATTGTCTGCAAACTTACTCAGGGAAATGTACATGCATTTCATAAATGACGGTCACTTCCAGTATTCAAGAGACACAAATAAGCATCAGTAGCCTGTGACACTTCCAATGACAGATGAATATCTGGACTATGTGGGAATGCTCTGCAGTGCTCTGCATTTAATTTCAGTTTTGCTACCAAATATGGTCATGTATGTCTGTGCCATGTAAGACTCACAGGCATGCACACAAATGTTTGTGGTTTTGTTGGGTTTCCTCTTCCTGACAATTGAAGATGAGAACTACAGTGCCCATGAAAACTTACGGACTTACTTAGTATAGGTAAAGAATATACAGAACTTTATTTTTTTGAGAGACATGATTTTTGACAATGATTGGAATTTTCCCTAGGTGTCTCCTGAATTGGTGAGGGAACTTTCTTTGCTTCAGCACTGTCCTGGACAGAAGAAAAAGAATTTTGTTTACATGGGTGAAAGGCAGTCTGTTAATTTGATTATTAATATTGAACAGATGCAACACACTGTGTGAGAAAGACCACAAAGAACAGGCAGAATGAATTTCTGACAATTGATGCAAATTAAGATTATGAGATGGAGTCCTGCCCCTACCTAACTAAATATGAATGCAGAATACAGTAAAAGCAGTTAAAGCATTTGGTTTGCAGAGTCTAATTTTCTTTCTAGTGTCAGACTCCTTTCAGGCATAAAATTAAGCATAAGATAATGTACAGTAAAAGTGACCCAAATTCTGTTTCATTAACAGTGGAAGGTTATTACTTTATAAATCTCTTTTATAAAATTTTTAATCACTTGAGCATAATTTCCATATTCTCATTTTCTTCTTTCTCATACTTTATTTTCACAGCTCTTGAACATTGAGTATTTTTTTTCCTAAGATTCCTACTAGTGCTGCTGTTCTCTGGGCTTCTCTTAGTATTTCAACAAACTTCTATTTTTGAGAAGTTCAGAATTCCTCACCCCGAGATTAGATTTGCCTCTAGGAGGAATGAGCAACTCATCCTAGACAGCATCTCTAGGCAAGGAGAAGGAGGTAAAAGGGAGTAGTCAGCATGGATTCACCAACGGGAACTCATGTTTGACGAACCTGATTGATAGCCTTCTATGATGGGATGACTGGCTGGATGGATGAGGGGAGAACTGTGGATGTTGTGTCCAGTGGTGTCCCCCAGGGGTCAGTACTGGGCCCAGGGCTGTTCAACTTATTCACCAATGACCTGGACGAGGGCACACAGGGCACCCTGAGCAAGTTTGAGGACAATCCCAAGCTGGGTGGAGTGGCCGACACTCCGGAGGACTGTGCTGCCATCCAGAGGGACCTGGACAGGCTGGAGAGTTGGGCAGAGAGGAACCTCATGAGGTTCAATAAGGACAAGTGCAGGGTCCTGCACCTGGGCAGGAATAACCCCAGGCACCAGGACGGATTAGGTGCTGACCTGCTGGAGAGCAGCTCCACAGAGAGGGACCTGGGAGTCCTGGTTGACACCAAGTTGCCCATGAGGCAGCAGTGCCCTCGTGGCCAAGAAGGCCAATGGGCTCCTGGCTGCATCAGGAGGATGTTGGCGGAAGGTGGAGGGAGGGGATCCTGCCCCTCTGCTCAGCTCTGGGGAGCTCTGGGGAGCTTCCCAGCTCTGGGCTGGGAAGTTTTGGAGTCTCCTTCTCTGCAGGTCTTCGAAACCTGCCTGGATGCCGCCCTGTGCCCTGTAGGTATCCCCGCTGGAACACAGGGGTTGGACTGGATCTCTAGATCTCCAGACGTTCCTTCCAACCGTAACCATTCTGTGGTTCTGTGAATCATATTTTTATTTGTTTTATTTGAATTTTGAACAGAAAATGTTCCAAGTCTACAGTTGAATTATACTCCCACTGTCCAAATATATAGATTTTACATTTTAGATAGTTAACCTGTCATATCTAGTCCATTTCTGTCAGATTCTCTGATGCCACTTGATGCAGCTAACCAGCAAAAAAAGAAATAGTACTGGTATCTTCTGTACACGGAGATGATAGTCAGGTTCATTATCACAACAAATGTTTACATAGACTACTGCAAAAATTGTACTCACTCAAAATCCGATGCTGTATTGAGGACTTCTGTCACTAAGCTAGTCTTCCTCTCAAAGTTAACTATATGCTAAGCAGATATAAAGATAATATGCAATTAATTATTGCATGCCTGCATTTTGCATGGCTCTGTATATGCCTGAATATTTGTATGTGCACACAATGCGTGCAATGTCTATCTCTCTGCAAATAGGAGAGGTGGCATTTCTGCATATAATGTGAGGTTGTATTTACTACATAAAACAATTGTTTGCGTCTAAGACGCTAGTTTGCGTCTAAAAGTTCTGATGTCTAAAACTCTGATGTTTCTTTTATCAAACTGGACAAAAAAAAGTCAATCTAAACTTAGAAGTACTCAAGTTATTGTGTTCATATTTGGATAGAAATTTTGAGCTTCAGTTCAGTTTTGTGCCATTTTACATTTTTTGACTATATGTTTCTAAAACAAAGGATTTTGTGGTTTTGGTTAAAAGTGCCTTCAAGTCTTTAAAAACTCCTAAACTTAGCTGTGTTTTTGTCCTTTCCTGAAACATTTCATATGATTAATTACTTTCGCTCTTTTGTTGGAACAAAATACAAACACACTATTTCATTTAGGTTCCCAGCTTCTCTACAGGTGCATGGAAAATAAAAAAATGCTATGTAAATGTCCTGTGGGTTCTTAATCTGAGAGGTGTATGAGCACGTGCAGCAGTTACACTGATGTGCTGAGGTTCTGAAAAGCTGACATTCTTTGTGTGGAATCTCCCTGTCTAGCACCTGACGCCGGGGCTCTTTTGCCCATGAACTTAGTGCTAACAAAGCGCCTTGGATATTCTGAAAACATCTATACCTGTTCTGGTCAGAGACAACCCCGGAAACTGCATAAGGTTAGAGTCAAAATCCTATCTGTTTCTCATTTCTGTCTTTCCTGTGTAGAGTGTGTCATATGAATGAGTATGCACATAACCGATGTTCCTGCTCAAGCACTGCAATCTACAGACTGCCTCATGCTATCCTGTAGCATGTATGCGTGTGTTGCATATCCTTCAGAAGCAGCAGGTGATAGATCTTTTGGGGGTAGTTATGCACAAATGTAAAATAACAGTGGAGGTATTTTCCATTTATGTGACTCCACAAGCCACATACTTTGGATACATAAAAATTAAAGATACACATTTAAAATATCTTTTATATACAGGTTCAAAAACTTGAAACTTTATAAAATCCCACCAGCTGAGTAATACCAATAATTATAACCACATACATACAGGACAACTAAATTTCCTGTCTCTACGGCTGTATATGTACATCAAATTTTAGAACATCCATGCATATGTAGACCCTACATTGCTATTTATTTTTCTTGGGCTAAACTGCATTAAAGACTTCAAAAGAAATCAAGTTATAGAGTTGTAGAGAAAAAGTTCTGCCTACATCAATGTCCTGTTTAGCACTGGTCTGCTGCCGAAGGCAAAAGAGAATATTCCTTCCTGAATCTCCTGTCAAAGCATCCATTTGCTAAGCTATTTCTAAATAAATCTTAAGAATTCGTGAACTTTTATTAAAGCTGGAAGCTTGACACTGCTTCCACCTCTAACTGGCTGGGGCCTGGGGTCCTTGTTGCTATAATTCATTCAGAATAAGAATACTCAGTGGATCAAACTGCAGTTTGGGGTAAAAAAAATAAAAAAAAAAGAAAAAAAGAAGAAAAAGAAAAAAAGAAAAAGAAAGCCTGGCTGAGGGCTGAGAGCTGGCTTTGATGTAGGATGAAGGCTTCCCTACTGTGGCTCAGCAGGTAGCAGTCTGCCCCTCCTGCTCACTTGAGATTTTTAAAGTATCTTATCTTCCACAATGATTTTTTTGTCTTTATTTTTCAAGAGACTCGCTTTATTGAATCCACAAGAGAAGAAAAGCTTAGATGGATCAGGAAAAGGAAGATGTCTTTTCCCTTGGGTACTGTACATTTCCACTTTTGTGAGACACTTCTCTATGCATTCCAATGCAAGAGCATTTCATAACAAAAACATTCAAAGTACTGTGTGAAGTTTCCTTTTTTCTCTCACAACCACAAACTCCTTTGTTGAGTATAAAGATCTCACATGCACATAAAGATCACAAAGTGCAGCACAGTGCTATTTCGATACAATACCTTGTTCCTGAAAGCATGTAATATCTTGGATGTAATACCTTGTTCCTGTTCAGCTGTGTTAGCATGGCAGCATGCCCAAGCTAATGGGTCTTGCAGCTTGAGGAAAAACTATGCTATAGCAGCTATCCTGCATTGGCTTCTGAATCCAGCATGGTTTTCACATTCTGTCATTTATACTTTGCTCCACTGTGGGATGCAGGCATGGCTTACACGATTCTCTTGTGTAGAAATCTTGGTTTTCCTTTCTACCATTCTCTCATGCTATTGTAATTAGATCATAAAATGTTTCAGTCTTCTTTCACTCTAGATTTTGATGTGCTTTAAATATTAAGGTACTTCAGAGCATGTCATACTCGCATTGGATTTCCCAGGTGAGGTCTTAGACTCAAATCAGGCAAAAATTCTCTAATGTTTTCAAAGATATTAGAAGCCAGAATCCAAAATAGAGCATTGAAGTATGAAACTTTGTGAACTAACCCAGGAAAGCACAGAATTTTCCTGGGTTCATGATATTTCTAATATCTTGATATTAGTACCTTTCCTCCCCCAAGACTGCATGGTGTATTTCACAGGTTAAGAAGTCTACAGAAATTCTGAAAAGACAGGTAATATAATAATGAAGAAACTGAGGCCAAAGGAGCTCATTTTATGCTCAGGATTGTACTTACACCTATGAAGCCAGAAATATATCAAATTTTGCACCTTTCAGAAAGACCTTCCGTTCTTTCTGGCACCATCATGAGAATTATATTCTTTCTCTTCAGGATAATTAGCAGTAGAAAGCATATTGCTGCAGATATACAGCAAAGGTGTAATTAGAACCAACAATATTAGGAGTTTTATAACTAAACAGATACTTTTTTATCTTTTAAGAATTCTGTCTATCCTATTGTAAACATGTGGATTGCAAATGATTGCCTTTTATATCAGTATCTGGCAGTTTCCTTGCCTGTAAGAGTTAGAACTTGAAATCAGATCCAAATTGTTATTTTGGCAAGATTTCCTTAATGGGCACTTTTCTTGCTTTGCAAACTTGCTGCTGATAAGCCAG
Source organism: Nothoprocta pentlandii (assembly GCA_013398315.1). Classification (NCBI taxonomy): domain Eukaryota; kingdom Metazoa; phylum Chordata; class Aves; order Tinamiformes; family Tinamidae; genus Nothoprocta; species Nothoprocta pentlandii. The sequence continues at coordinate 256,347 of VZSG01000791.1, forward strand.
CAGATGTACTGCAACCATCATCGTAGGATGACAGCATGAATGCTTTATAATATGCTTGTTTTCTTTCTTCCCACTTTTCTTATTCTTTTCTCCTCCTCCAGCAAGTTTGCTCTGAGGCATTCTTGGAAAAGTGCCCATGCAGATATATAAACGCTTCTGAAATTCTCTGCCTTTGATTTCTGATACCTCTTTCATGGAGTAGTTGAACAAGAAGGATCCCCAGAGCAATTTTTGTGGACAGTGTAGCTGACAAAAGAAGGACAGGGTCTGGCAGAAGATCCCTAGAGATGTGAAGATCCCAGTATAAAAAAGGCTGTTTGTATTCTCTGTGACTACTCCAGGTGATATAAATTGTACTAGAGAGACAGATCAATGTAAATTGTTCCTCTAATTCATTTATTTATTCCATGGTGCTTTCCTCTTTCCTAAACATTGCCTTCTACCTTTGTCATAGAGAGTGTTTTGGGTGCTGCTACTTCTCTACATAACAGCTGCACACTTACTTAACTACAAGTAGAGAAGGAAAGTTTGAGGTCTGGTGGTGGTGGTGGTCAGGAGGGAGGGTTGTTAATGGACTCCAGTCCCAAATCAGTGCATGGATGCAGCAGGTTTTGGCATTTGCAGCAGTAACACCTGTGTTTGTGCTGCCTGTAAAGGACCGGCTTGCTAGTAAACCACACTGTTTACATCCATGCCCTTAAGGCTAACCCAGACATGTTTTATGGGACACTGTAGGGAACTCTTAGGATATGTCTATCCCACAGGGCCTTGGCAAAGCCCATCTAATGCATGTTCTTCCTCAAGTTGTCTGCCCAGCTTGTCTGTTTTTGGCTTCTCTGTGTAGGATACCGTCTGGCTTGTGCCAGGAGTCCACCAACACTTTGTGACAAAAGAGGAAGGAAGTTTGGGCCATGAACTCAGAGCCTTCCCTGCCTCTCCCTATTAGTCAGCTGCCATCTTCCTTGGACTTGCCTGGGAGTTTGCTGGACTCAGCAGGCCTCAGGAAAATGGCCTAAACCATTGTGCTTCGAGGGTAAAGTGCTTTGGGGACCAACAGTTTGACAAAATACACTGCTCTCTAGAGCACCCCACTAGGAGACAATGCATATGTAAAAGTGATATTTACTTAGTCTATGCCAGAAAAAAAAGTTTATTATTACTATGCAGGGCAAAAATAAATTTATTTTCTCATTTTCTGGGATTCTGAGAACAGGATGACTCAAGATCCCACCATTGTTTAGAAGTCACAAGAAGCAGGGCAGACTGTTTCCTGTATAAACTAATTTGGCTACTAAATCAATCATATGAGGACTATGCTGCCTTTTCTAGGATACACACAGAAGCTCCCAAATGTGCTCTTAGACTCTCCTGAGGTTAAGTGCTATTAACCTCTCTATTAACCTATTAACTTTTGTTTTTACGGAACTGAAGTTATGGGATCTGGCTTTTGGAATCCTTCAGTGTATTTGTGTGTGGACTTTCCTCAGATGTATGCCTGTGCTGAGGTAATGAGCCATCATCACATGCACTCAAAATACATCCTGATTCGAGAGAGAACATATCTTGAAAGTTATTTTCAGGGTAGAAGGAACATTTAGCTCCTTCCTGCAGAGATATTTGTTCGAAAAATGCAGGGAAAAATGCTAAGGATTTTTTTTCTCTCTCTCTCTCTTTCTCTCTTTTTGTTTTTTTCTCTCTCTCTTGACTGCAATGTGAACATCCCTGGACAAGGATGGGTGAGTATCTCACTTTAGTAGCAAATTATATTAGGCAAGGATTCAACCGGCCCAGTTCCTGACATACAGTGATAATTGTGAAAAGCATAGAAAAAGATTCTCAATGTGAGATGGGTGCCAAGTCTGCCTCCTTTCTTGCTCTTTCTCTGCCTGTGCTAATCTAGCAGAAACCACAACCCACTGGCCCTGAAAGCCATTTCATACAACCATGGTGGCCTCCATGCCCTCAATGCTTAGTGAGAGGTGGGCTTTAGGTGACTGAGATGAGCACACACCAGGTGTGAATGTGAAGGCAGACCCTCATAGATGTGAGCATGTGCTGTAGACCATTACGTGATTAGGTGAACTGAGCGAGCAAAAGACATACGACCATAATGTCTCTTGGGCCCTTACTACTCAGTTACACTAGAACAGGCTATATGGCTCATAAATATGTTTTGCTGGGCTCACAGATGAATGGCTGTCCAAGCTGTGCGAGATCTGTGAGGTCCCAAGCCATATCTGTCATAAGTTACGTTGGATATGGTTTGGTGAACTGGAACTGCTTCTGGCAAGGACTTTTCTGAGAATCAGGCTATGCAGGCTGCTTGAGGATAGGCTCTGAAAAGGTCTATATGGACCTTTGTATTTCCCCTGACAGCCCCCATTCAGTCCCCATTTCCATGCCTAGTGTGTGCCAGTGCCTTAACAGTATGAGATAGGATTTCGCCTTGAGAGGACCCATTCCCTGCTGAGACTGCAGTGTCTGTGCAGTGCAGATGCTGCCATCAGCACGGTGCAGGATTAGGATGCTTCGAACATTGGTGGCTCCATAGAGCCTTTAGAAAATCATCTTGAGCTCACTGTGAGGGGCAGAAGTAGGAGCAGATAAATTTGGATTCATCTTGTATGTCTTTCCAGTGCAATTTTCTTAGAGTCTTTCTCTTACTGAGAAAAAGTAACACAACCAGGAAATGAGGGAATTCCGCAGAAGTCAGTATAAAAAATACATTTTGGATAATACAGACTCTCTTCATATTCTAAAATAATGCCAGTTCACCATGTCTCACCTCCAGCTGGCAGCTAGGAATCCAATGCCCTGTTGTTTTATAAGCATGATTGCCTTGTTTGTCTCTATTCCCATGCCTGATGAACCAGTGACCCCATCACATTATGTCATGTCAGAGTAATATGTAAGTGAACAATTGTACAGCTCAGTTGTGAGCTGTTCACAGGACAGCTGCAGTCAGAGGAAGAAAGAGAGTAAGATAACTTTTTTTTTTTTTTTTTTTAATTGAAGTTACAGCAGGTTTGGTATACACCTGTATCTTGGTGACTGGGAAATCTAATTAGACATTCTGGAGTCCTGATGAAGTGGATTTTAGATTTAGAAGAGATTTTGAGAATAGTTGTCTGCAAAGATCCGGGACCCATGCTGCATTTACATGTGCAGTTTGTATGGTTGTAGAAGTAAGTGCTATATGTGCCTGTAGGAATTCAGTAAATGTTTGCCCAAATGGGAGAAACTACAAATACTTCCTAGCACTCAGTTCTCATACCCCTGAATTTAGATTTATGGAGACAGCTGACTTAAATACTATGCTTTAATTGAAATGCAAGAACAAAAATGACATTCTGTTCACTTAATGTTTTGGCATCTTCTATGCCAATAGACTGAAACTTAAAATTCTGTGACTGTTTAACACCTGGTTAACCACCATAGAAATCTCTGGTAATGACTGAATACATCCCATTACATGGAATATATGCTAATATTGTTCCCGTTAAATAGCAGCCATTGCTATTCCCTTTCATTAGGTAAATAATTTCTGAGGGAGCTATACTAATTAAGTGTTTTTCCTCATTATGTATTTCATGATTAAGTGGAGTTTACGATATTTACAACAGTGTAATTCCAACTGTTCAGAACTAACCATGCTGATATTTATAGCAGTAGAACATAGAGAGAAAGTGCTTATGATTCAGTGTTCTTCATTTCTAATTTTGAAGGGTATTTTTAGTTCCCTTAGAGGTGCTTTCATTCCTATAATGAATAAAATTATCCTTGATAAAGGGTTGATAAAGGGTTTCAGGATTCTCTGAAAAGTAAACCCTCACATAAGTTTAAAATGTCATTGTTATTTCAGTTCTTGGAGAGATATATCCAGAGTTGGTCTAGCAGCTGATTTGGGCATTTACAATAATCATAACCACAACAACAACAACAACAACAACAACTTATTATTATTATTATTAATAATAATCTGCTTTAGCACTTTATTACCACATAAAGCTTTTTGATGCAAGACTACGGCAATCAATTGGAATCTTAAATCTTAGGCTGGTGTATTCTCTGCCAGCATTACCAGCTTTTTATTCCTTCTTGATTGTAAACAATTTTTAAAATTTCTTGTTTGCATTTTTTTAGAAGTGCAGAAAGCACTAATATTCTATTTGTAGCTCATAGAATTTATTAAATATTAGCTTTTATACACAGCCTTGCATCCAGCATATCAAGTTTCTGTTCATGGATGAGCTCACTGAGATTAAAATGTTTCCGTGGTTATCATTTGAGCCTGGGTAAATACCATACCAGTTAAAATAACTTCTGGTAGAAGCCAAGAGTGGAGGAAATAATAGAAAATTAACCACTGAAGACAGAAGCTTTAGACCTCATCATACAATGAGCAGCTTTGTGATCTCTCACGAACATGGGATCGGGAAACAGAGTGAAGTTGCCTTTCATCACAACAGTTTGTCAGACTGTTGCTACAACAAGTTTGAAACCATGCAGTTTTGTTATGGATCTCCTGCTGTTTTGGCAATTTAATATAATTTGAATGTCTTGTTATTCCTGATTTCTTCTTTCACATTTCAAAAGAACTTGATCTGAGAAAAAAAAAATGCTTGTCCTACAGGTCTGTGGACAAGTAAATACCTTTTTTCCTTCTTGTTCTCTTTCCTGTGGGCTCTTCATTTTCCCTTTGCTCCATTCCTTCAAATCCTGTATCTATGAAGCAAGAATCTCAGGGGTCAGACAGCTTATTCTGCTTTTGTTCCCCTCTTAAATACCTGACTCTATCACTACTCAACCTGTTTTTCTCTTTGTAGACATTACTTAATTAAGTTATTCCTTTTCTCTCCTTCAGTCCAGTTCCATTCACAGAAGAACTGAAGGATCTGATTGTGTAGTTAACATTTCTTGCATGATGGATGAGCTGTTTTTCAGACCACTGAAACTATTGAGTATTTCTGAGGAAGCATATGTAATTTGGCAAGGATTGTCCATTTACAGGTGCTCATGGAGCAAATGAAGTCTTCAAAAAAAGTTCTGGGCATCTCTGGAAGAAACCCAGGAGTTCAGAGTGCACTTTTGAGTTCTGGGGTCCTTCTTGCAGCTGCATCTCAGAGCTTCATTACTTGCATACAAACACAATTTGATACAAGCAGAGTACATGAAATGTGATGTCCCACAATTCATTATTAGTCAGTCAGTTCTCGGTGGCTTGGGAAAACTGTAAAATACTGGAAATATTCGTAGTCTCAAGTAAAATTATATTTCCCTAACCCTCACTCCCCACACACCTTCATTCTCTTTACATGCCAGAATTTTCAGTCAGACTTTTAAAACATAAATGCATGACATAGGCTTATCATGTGGAAGTTTTCCAGGAAAACAGGACTAAATATTCCCATTAGTGATGCCCAGGACCAATTACAGAGACAGGGTTAAACAGCTCCTGCATTCTAGTGCACTTTCTTGATTACTATCATCGTTTTTTTTTTTTACTCTTTTGTAATAAGAGAGTGCTGAAAATACATTTTTTTCAAATAAGGGTATTTCTTGGCTAACTGGCAAGGAAGTGACCTAAAGTTAATTGACAAATAATGAGTATTCCTTGCCATGACTTAATAAGGTAAGAAAAACCAAGGATGTCACAGATCAGCAATTTGATCTGGGGATATCTTTCCAAATTTTTTGTAGTAGTAGTTGTTGTTTTTTTAATAACATTCTCAATACATGAAAAAAAAAAAAACACTTTGGAAAGAGTCTTAATGTGTTTTGAAAATTCTCAAACTTTTTTTCTCTAAGAAAATAAAATATAAACTAACTCTTACTAAATTTTAGGGCCAACTGCACTGTGGCAGGTGCACCAAGTTAACCTTCCTCCTTGCCATTATTTGTATGGGAGGTGTTTTAATGTGAGGTTGTAAAAGTTTATTTCTCCTCATCCTTAATGTACTCTCTTCATGTACTAATCTGTTCAGTCTGGACATCCTAACATTGATTAGGTCTTAAACCCAGGTCTGTATGCTAGCCAAACAATAATCCAGCTGGCTATATAAGCTCTGCTTTCTCTAATTATAACCCTTAAAATATCTGTGAGAGGTCTCAAATTGTCTGGTGAGGCTAATGGAAAAGACAGCTTTGTAAAGTTTTGAGATTTTTAGGTATCGTCTTCCTACCTGGTCTTTAATCCACTTTACATCCTGATTGGTTATAATATAGAAATATTGTTCAGATATTAGCCTGCTTCCGACAGAAGAGAATTAAATTTCCTGCCAGAATATTCAGACTGTCCACCATTGTCATAAAGAGAGGCTGAAGACAGAAATGCAGAGAGAGAACTGCATGAGCAATCTGAAAAGGAGCTGAGGACAGCTAGGCTGTTAAAGGAAATTGGCAGGAAGTTCTCCAAAGGAACATGCAACCAGGTACCATGGTGAGGTTGTGGGTGCAGCTGCTGGTAAAAGCTGAAACTGAAGCATGCTTGGTGGGTATTAATAGCAGAGTGTTCAAAGAGCACAATATACTTATACAGGAGGATGTTACTGATGCTCAGAGAAAGCTGCTCTTTGATATTCAGTCATCAACAAAATTGAAAATCAAAGATGTATTAATGATCAATTGTTCATCAAGGTGCCAGTTTTACAAATGAAATTTTGATGTTCATTTTAAAGGTAGGGATAAGTACATCTTTGATAAAACTTGTATTAACCAATAAGATATATTTCCTTATTACTTAAGATTATTTTAAACTCATTTTCTGTATGTGCTATACAAATACTCCACAACCTTTCCCTGAAAAAAAAAAATTAAAAAATATTAATTCCATATTAAGAAGACCCGAGCCATCATTAGAAAAAAAATAGACAAAAGTAGTAGAAATAGCCCATTAACTATAAATATTGGTATCTTAATTTAAAACTCTATTTGCAAGGTGTTCTGTCCAAGTTGAGATTCATTGTATATGTTAAGTTCACATTACAGATCTCAAAACATCAAAAATTACACAACAGGATATAGATAAAATCTGAAGAATCCTGCTGTATTCAATTACTCCCACAAAACATTTTTTTCTTTTGCAATTTGCATTATGTTTGTAATTATGCAAACATAATATTTTTTTGTTCAGGCATACTACGGAGTTTTCTACTGTGCTGTTCCAAAGGCTGGACTATTTCAGTGCCCGGATGTTTGCATCACCTGTCCACTAGCTCTTTTTTATCTCCCTACAATCTCTTTTATTAATTTTATCAATTTTATTCTGGTTATGCTTTCAGAGTTCTAAGTACACAGCACAGCAATGGAATTCCAAACAGAAGGTTACTTACTTTTCTCCTCAGGGATTTTTGAGCATTTTGTTCAACTATTGTGGTGAACAAGACAGTCTCTTTCCTTCTTTGACAGTCAGAGTGATGAACATGTGATATGAAGCACGATATATGAAATCATGCTCAGGTGGAATACCCTAATTCTACCTTACCTGCAGAGTGTTTCTAAAAAGAGATTAAATTGTATAGATATTTCAACAAAAGCTTTTTCAAAGGTCTTAATCCAAACTCTGTGTGTTTAGAGTGAAATTCTGTTCCCTGTTTTCCTTTCTTCATACGCCCTTTTTGGACATTTTATCTGACAATTATAGCTAAATAATGTTACCACTAGAAGCAATGCTAATAGCAATAAATGGAATAATGATCATTCTTTTTATTAGCTATAATAAACATGACAGCTAGCATTGTTAAACAGACAGAAACCACCAATCCTTTTTCCATGTCTTGCCAAAGCAACAAAACCCATGTAATTTCTAGATGGTCAAAAGAGTTATTATATCATCAAAGTGCATAATAAGAATGAAGAAGGGATTGATGTGCTTAGGAACTAATAGCTATAAGGAGCATATATTCAAGTGGATGTCTTTTGACATGTTAATAAATGGCATATGATCATGTTAGGTATACTAATAATAACTCTGAAAAATCAGATCTGCCTAGAGTAGGTGAGGCTGGCTCCATTCTCTGCTAGTATGTATCGATAGAGGTCATAATTTAGTTACACAAATGGAATCCAAGAAAAGAAGGATTAGGAATTATACACAGAGGGTCTTTGGTCAGTTTTATTTTACACTACTTTGGGGAAAAAAGCAAACTGAAGAAGAACCCAGTCCCTATAGTTCTTTCTTCTGTAGCTTGGATGTAAAGATAGTAAAAGATAGCACTGAAAATAATTATCTTTGGAAAAAAATAAAGGAAGAGACTATTTTTTCCAACTACAGAACACTTTTCATTGTGAACTTCTTTCTCTTTTTAATATATTTTCACTCTTCATATTCTTCTGCACAAAGAATGCGAATGCTTTCTTTGCCTCCTTCAAACCTTTGTGTTGGTATGGGCTTTCCCAGTCAGTTTCTATAGCAGCAAAGTAGCCAGTGCTTCTTATTATGAAACCTTACTCATCTGCTTGGAGATGAGAGAGCTCAGTGGTAGCCAAAATGTTCTATCTGCCCTGAAGCTGCAGCTGGAGAAAGATGATCTAATTTCTTATGACTCTCCCTATGACAGTCAAAATCATTTTTCAAAGAGCAGCAAACATGACTCTTCATGCCTTGAAGTTCATGGGCCAAATCCAAGTGGGAATCCTCAATGGGAAATTATGCAATGGGTACTCCTATCTGTTCAGTTGCTTTGCCACAGAAATGGCAGAATGACTCAATTGTGATCCACTACAATTAAGAAAATACAAGAGTCTACAAATAAAAATAGCACTGCAGATAGATAACAATTACATGTTGTTCTGCATTGTGGACTTTATTTTGTTCAGAGAGATCCATGTGATTGCTGCTGGCTCCACCATTTAAGTTTTAACAGAAAATGGTTTAAGCTTTAACAGAGTATTTCTTGTCTTACAAGAGTTTGTACAAACTCCCACTTTCAGTGGGAGGTTTAGTCAGAGTCTATCAGAACGATAAACAGCTGCTCCATCTTTTCCAAAGACTACTTACATTGTTCCTCCATGACTGGAGATGAATCATAAACAAAATTTGCTATCAATTAGGTTTTGCTGTTTACTTTTTCAGGCCTTCGTAAAGTAGAATATTGTAAATAAAATACACAAATTATTAGATACACTGATTGCTAATAAAAAGTGCATTTGGTTACTCCTCAGTGACTTTCAGTAAACATAGATTATCACAACAAATGTATGCAAAGTAAGTATCAATCCATGATCATCTGCAGAAAAACAGCTATAATTATGTTTGCCTATACAAAAAGTTATCAATATCTATTCCAGGAGATATAATGATACAGGGTCTTGGTAACATTAATCAAGGTCTTTTAATATTTCAGTTAAGTTTCTGCATTCATATAATCAAGATGGAAAGTTCCTTTTTTTTTTTTTTTTTTTCCTTTTTGATGTTGTAGAGTTTGATGTAGTAGAGCGTTTTTGCTTTTTGGCCTCCACTGGAGGTCACTGCCTACACTGTTACATGGGAATCCACGTATATCATATTATTTAATTATTTATTGCCATTACTTGAGTGCCTGTGGGTCCCAACTGAAAGGAAAGCTTTACTGAACTGTGATTATACATGCACGTAGAAAAATATTTCTGAAGGATTTTTATATTCTGAATAATTCAGATATAAGAGAACCAGAAATATAAATTGGAAGGTTGTCCTGGTTTTTGGTAAAATCAAAAACAGAGCTCTATCTCTTCAATTTCTGTCAAGACATCTTAGTTAATGTGCTGTAAATGATTTATCAGATGATTGACACATTTTTTTTTCCTTTTCATTGTTAGCCATCATATATGTTTCTGTTAAAGAAGAGGTAAAAGATTTTGCACTTGGTGGCTAACTGTCACAACAATTCTGCAAGGCAGAAATGCCTTCTCCACTGCTTAAACTTTGGCATGAAATGACAGTGGGTGTGAAGGGCACTGCTGTGAATTTTCTTGATGGAGAAAAAAACAACAACTTGCCTCAGGCAAGAGTTCTGCACTAGAAAATATCAAAACCAAAAGGTTTCTTTTTGAGGGGATCCTCATTTGGGGAATAAGTTGTGATGGAAGACTTACTGCAGTATGAGCTTTTGAAGAGACTTGTATCTCTGAAAGCTTATGCTTTATATGTTCATATATCAAACAACCCTAACAAATATAAATGATTATAAATCTTATTGTTGAAATGAGAGCATACAGCATGCAGTTTTTAAATATCCTTGATCTGGGCAAAAAGAATAAAAGTAGATCCCTTAAATATTTAAGTAATTAAGCCACATTCCTCTTTTCTTCATAAATACCTATTATATTTCCTAATGCGATTGGCCTTAGGCCTTAATAAATAACTAAATGCTAGCAAATAAATGAAATCAAATGTAGTCATGGAAGTGTAGTCAATACAATTTGTGAGGCCACAGGAGATTAAGGCTGTACGACTTGTAAGATCATAGTTAGACAAAAGAAGTCTGTAGAAAGCCAGAAACAGCCATCTAGTCCAGCATCTTGCCTTCTCTATTCCAGTCAGGTTTCTAATTTGTTTCTAAAAAAAAATCCCTTCAAAGTTAGAAATTATAGCTTTTATAGAAATCTATTTTAGTATTTCACTGTATTTAACACAAAAAAGTTTTTTCTTGAAGTCTAAGTTCAGCTTATTTTATTACATCACAATTCGCTTTTTTTCCATTGTAGCCACCTCACACGAGAGAACAGATTATTTTCTTTCCTATTTGCAGCAAGCTTTTGTATATTGGAAGACACCTATCATTTTCCTTCAAGTCTTCTCCTTCTCCAGCCTTCTCCACTCACATCCCACTTAGTCTTTTCATCTTGAGACTAAACAGACACAATTATTTCAATCCTTCCTCATTGTTCATGTCTTGAAGACCTCTCATAATTCATGTTTTTCTACTCTGATCTAGTGACTAGAACTATAGTTCAAACACTATAGTTTAAGTACTTCAGCTCTAGTCTGAGGAAAATGGAAACATTACGTGTGTCCTCTAATATTACTCTCATGTGTATGTTCCAGTCTAACATTTGCCTTTTTTTTTTATTGTAATAACATGCCACTATTTCATGTTCAATTTGCAGTCTGCTTTATTCCCCAGGATCTTTGCTGGAAAACTATTACCTTGTCAGATCTTCGCCATCTGCTAATTTCTGTTTGCGCAACTCATTATTCCCATCCAAATATGGAACCACACACCTGTCCTACTGAATTGCAGCCTAGTTTTTTTCCTAGACTATATTTTCAATCCACCAAGGTCATTATGAGTTCTAATTTTGTCCTTCATCAAACTTGTTGCTATCTCGGGGTGGCATCATTTGGAAATGGAGCCAGCATGCTTGCTAAGACTCATCAGGCTGCTAATGTGTGGTGGAGTGTTTGCTTTGGAGCAACAGTTAAGACTGCATCCACATTCTAACGCTTCATTAATAACTACGGGAGTAATCTTCTGATGCTATGCTGAGTAAATCTATTTTAGATATTGAGGATGACATTTTTTTTTCTTAATATGCTTCCTGGAATCTCTTTTCTTTGCATCGTTAGCTATTTCTTTTCAACATTACCTGTCTGATATTTCTGGGCTCCTTTTGTGAAATGAAGGACCCCCAGCCAAATGGAAATTTCACCAAAAAATAGCTTGAGGTTTACTGAGGATAAGGAAGAAACAGATTTGCTGGCTGCTATGCCAGAATCATGCCTGCAGTGAGTTGTGAGTACTCTTCCAAATTGCTTACTACTGCCACAAAAAAATGAATTGTTCTGAACTTGCTCTGACAAAGCCACAGCTGACAAATCCATAAATCATAGATACTTTTGGCTTTTCTATTTGATTGGCTTAGGGAGCTAACCAACCTCGCAAAAATTTCAGATTGCATATTCTGTTCCAAAATTCTCATTTCACTATCTGATATATGTAGGTTGGTTAAGAATTAATAACAAAAGGAATTTGCGAATCATTCTGAATAATGAATAAATTTATGCTCTATTTGCAAACAATTTGTGAAAATAAATAAAGTTAGAAATTCATATAAAAATGTTAATTCCCTCCACTCAAGTAGAACTTCTAACCCCTCTTCAATCCTTTACAAAATAAAGAACAGAAGGAAATGTGGCAGTTTAGTGTAGGGTCCAGAGAAAGTCAGAAGCAGATTCAGGTTCAGATATTTAGCTTCAGAAGTTTTAGCTTCTTGTGGCTTGATGATGACTCTATTTTTATTTCCATATTAGTTTGTCAGAGTCCTTGAGGGTAAAGAGGTATAGATGGAAGGGCCTGGACAGTCATGTTTATCTCAAATTGCAATGTGCAATACAAACAGGCTTAAGCAGTGATGGGGAAAAGGATAACAGAGAGAAGAACTGCAGTGATGATAGGTTGGGACTTACAGAGCCATACTTGCAATTGCTCTGCAATTTGCCTTGGCGGTTTGATTACACACAATTATAATCCTGTTGTGCTGCTTGCTAATTCCAGAACACTGTGTGTGCACAATACATCACAGATTACACATCACGGAGTGAATATTAAATGCAGAACATAAAGCACTAAGCACCTTGTAAGCAGATCACAAGGGCATGGCTTATATTCTAGATTTTTAAGGATTTTATTTTGGACCACTGTGTTATAAAATGAAATGATCATTCTTTATGCAGATTTATTGGTAGCAAACAACAAGAAATGTGTAAGAATAAAGATTAGCCATAAAAGAAATAGCAGGTGCCAAGCCTGGAAATCAAATAACAAGCATAAGCATTAGAAGCATGAGAGACAAACTTGAAGAAAAGGACTAGAAAAGATCAACATTAAGATTTGTTATGCTCAGCTGTAAGGTCTAATGTCGTCTGTTCTTTCCAAAATACAAATCAATGGTAAAGGAAATCAACAGTAAGGAAACCTACAGTAAAAAAAATGCAAAAGTTCCATAATAAAGTTTTTAAGTAAAAAGTGAAAACTGTAGGACTAGGAACAAGAGTAAGAAATGGACTCCTAAAGAGTCTGCCAAACCAAGGGGTTCTGTATACATCAGCACCAAAGTAAAAAACAGTAGTTACTTGTTCATGGACATAATACTACTGAGCTGGTTAGTTCTCATGCATAGAAAGTTTGTGCTGGCAAGTTTTTTGATTCAACATACTTTCAGAAAGCAATGTTACAGCATCCGGTAAAAGATGGTTTACTTTTGTATTCTCACTTGCTTTGGCCTTCTTTCCTGTGGTATTGTCAGAAGTGGTATTTGGTTGAAAGACACTCAGGCTCCTAAAGAAAGGAGGTTTCTTATTTTACATAAGAAGTTTTGCGTTACTTGTGAATTGAGCAGAGCCCTGTGTGCTTGTGGCTGCACTTCTATTTCTATTGCTGACTTGGTGCTTGGTGGCTATATGAAAGCTTTCGCTATTGTTCAGTTTTATTTTAACTTAAAATGTCAACATCATGGATACCATCTATATGCTGGGACCGCTCTAGCAGCTCTGGAAGGTTTCATTTGATAGTCTTTGTTCTTCATTGTTAGCACCAATGTCTTTCAGATTGCTTTTTTAGCTATAGCTCTAATCACTATGACTCACCAAATATCCTGCTTTAGCAGAGTGGAGATGTTAGTTCCACTGTCCTAGGCAATATCAGTAAGCTTTCTCAGTTATGTTCTGGAGGCTGAGCCTTTGTTTTTGTGAGAAAATATTGCTAGTACTTTATATTGGGCCAGTCTGCTGACATCCAGGTATGGATGGTTTTGTCCAGAAACATTCTATGAGCAGATACTGGCAATTTTCTTCAAAAGGCCAAAGTCAGCAGATGCTGCAGTGCAGCCCTGAATGGACTGCCATACATCAAACAATCCCAGGAATTTCTAGTTGCTAAATGCAAAAGGCCACAGGCCCATAGGCACTGTTGATCTCTCTACTTCACTCATGGTGAAGTACTGCAGAGGTTCCCTGCCTGGGTGAATGTCAGCTGCACGGCCTGTACCCAGGAAGTGTGACACCTCATGGGAGATTGACTTCATGAGTGGACTCTGTGTGGCTGAGCCACTTGCGGTCTTTAGAGACGTGGACTATAGAGACTGGTGATTCCTGTCACAAGCACCAAAGTGCTTGCCAAGTATGGACATTTCAGGCTTACACAGTTGGTTCTCCTACTCTGAACTCTGACATAGCCATAGAGATTCACTCTAGGTTCTGTGTTTCTGTGAGTCTGGGTTTTGAAACAGGATCCTGCTTGCGTAAACAAGTCTCTTCAAAGTCTTCCTCATAGATACATAAATTAAAGACTGCTGAGAGAATCTGAGCAGCTCTTTAATCATGTAGAGCTTCCCACTGGACCACGGGAGGCTTCCTGTGGTTTTCAGGCCTCCAATAGATCCCTGAAATACTGAGTAAACGGAGAGAGAAATGTATTTTTACTTCTTTGGAAAAGAGAAATGGTATAAAGCAACCCTAAAAAGAAATTAAATAATTAAAATAATAAATTATTTTAAATATTAAAATAAATTACACAGATTTCTGTTAATTAAAATATGCTGAGTACATACACCTGCCATGGCAGCTCATGAGTGCTGGCACCCAGTGAGGACTGGTTTGAATAAATTCATTTGTACAAACATGAAGAATATTCACAAAGATTTGTCATCCAGGTCAGTGAGGCACTAGCTTCAAGTTGTGCCTCACTGGCACAACTAACTAACTAACTGGTTCTGGCTGCTGTGGCTCAGATGACAGTTTTGCTTCTCAGAATCACAGAATGGTTAAGATTGGAAGGGACCTCTAGAGATCATCCAGTTCAACCCCCTGCTCCAGCAGGGACACCCAGAGCACGGGGCACAGGGCGGCATCCAGGCGGGTTGGGAAGATCTCCAGAGAAGGAGACTCCACAGCCTCCCTGGGCAGCCTGTTCCAGGGCTCTGT
>VZSG01000791.1:281126-296741 GCA_013398315.1 Nothoprocta pentlandii
CCCTCTTGTACTGGGGAGCCCAGAACTGGACACAGTACTCCAGATGTGGCCTCACCAGGGCTGTGTAGAGGGGGATGATCACCTCCCTCGACCTGCTGGACACGCTCTTTTTAATGCACCCCAGGATCCCGTTGGCCTCCTTGGCCACCAGGGCACACTGCTGCCTCATGGTCAACTTGTCATCCACCACGATGTCCACGTCCCTCTCTGTGGGAGACTCTTTCTTAAAACACTTAGCTCATGTTAAAGCATTATAAAAAGCAATTGAGGTTTTCCATGTGGACTAATATTAAAATGTTTCTCTTTAGCTCACTTACCAGCCTAGGGGAAGTGTGAGGAAGGTTGGATCTGTACTTGGAAGGTGTGAAGAACCCACCATGGCAAAAACTTTACCTAGCAGAAGGCAGGGCAAGGGTGAAGTAGACAACACCAGGATTTCAAGTGGGCTGTCTTCATCAGTGCCCACTGATGAGAAGAATCTTCAGAGTGTAGGAAATAGTTTGCATTTGATATTAATAACATATTTTTGAAATATAGCACTCTGCAAAGTCTGTTTTCTGCTTTAAGGTCTAGCTGTGTGATGTCTGTGGTTGTCCATAAGCAAGCTGATAAAAATGACTGATGAATAGATTGATTGTGGGAGATCACAGCTTGGATGTAAAAAAAATATAAATAGTGTCTCTGGAGCTAAGAAGGAACATGTTGAAGTTAGTTGAAGGAGCATGTCACCAAGCTACAGCAATTTGGTTTAAATCATGAGTATCGTATATTTATATTTTTGTCAGATTAGCCTGAGGACGCAATAAGTATTTATGCTGCCTTTATGCTTATTTTATGCTGGCTGAAAGGAAACCTATCATGCCCATTGGCATAGAATGCATTGATTCAAAATATCTTGAATTAATATTAGGGCAAATTTATACTTTGTAATACAAGGACTTATATTCTGTATCATCAACCTGAAAGTTGGATTTACAATGTAAAAAAATGGTGTGAGAGCACTTTTGGCATAGAGAGTGGAGGGACAGGGACTACATTCCAGCACAGTTGAAGGCTTACCCTCAGTGATAACCAGTTTCCTACCAAAATTAAGTTATATATGTGGGCTGTGCAAGGTGGAAAAGCATATGAAGAGAGACATGCTACAAATACTAAAAAATTGGAGGAAATTGTATCAGTAGAGGTAGCCTTTGGGATGTTTGACCCAGTATCATAACTGTATGAATGTCACTACTAAAGATGAAATCAACTGAAACCAATATGCGATTTGTAGGAAGAAAACTTGTGAACAAGTGGTAAGTTTCCTTCTGTGGTCAGCATTTGGCCACTGTCTCAGACTGGTTTTGATCAAGTACTGAAAATGATGTTTTGAAGATTCTAAGTCTAAATCTTTACCCTTCTCCCCAGACAAATTCATATATATAGATATAGGGGCATTTATATCTAACACAAATGCTATGCATTGATATGGGCTTTGAAAATAGCATGAGCCAGTTAGACAACTCTCCTGAAATCAACTCTCCCTCTGCAGGTGTATATCCTGCTTTTAGGTGCTGGAAAGGATACCACCACATAAGGTTAAACATTTGAGGAATACTTCGACAGAAAACAAACATTTGTTATTGCTTGCTTCCTTTCCTTGTGCTTTCTTATTTTTTTAGAACCCTAATCCAAGTGAAAGCATTCATTATTATGGTAAAACATGCCTGGTTAGAGGTATCTCGGGAGGTAATGTCTGTACTTTCCATCACTGTAGTACCTTGACACTCCTGATTCTGGATTCCAAAGAGAACATTCTTTGTTGATTGAAACCTGATGTCTAACTTCTTTCTATCTGTTTTGTTAACAAATGTTCGTTATGTAGTCTTTGCAACAATAGCAGTGAATTAATTCCATTCAAATTTAGAGAAAAGAGGGTCACACCAACAAGTTATTCTAAAAGCTAATGGAAAATATAGAAAAAAAAAGTTTTTTTCTTTCCCTTAAATGAATAGCCCATCTGTGTGTGATTAAAGTGTGCTCTTATCTTATCTTATGCTAGAAGAAAAACATACAGATGCAGGTAAATTTTAAGATATAAAAAGGGTGAATTTAATTTAACATTTATCTTGCAGCCCAAGGACTTTAAAAGTCAACAGACTTTTCTCTGTTCTGCAGAGGCATTCAGATTTTCCTAGTCCTTCATGTCCTTTGAATTCCACAGTGATCTAGATATATATGTTTTAGTTTGGATGGCAGGCACAACAGAACATGTCAGATAATCATATAATTTATATGATGCCTTTAACCACTCTGCTTTCTTTATTATCAGAAAATAACCTCCCTTTAAATGTATAGGGTGAGAAATAGTTGCATAGGAAATCATTGCTTTTTGTCCTTGGATGACAAAGGACTTTGTATACGCTGAAAAGCATGGCTCTTGCCTTTAAGCTAAAGGGGGCCAGACTTTTACTAAACTGATTTCTTGAATACTTTAGCTGTCTTTGTTCCTAGCAAGTATGTCTTAAATCTTTTTATGTCACCATCATAAAACTAGCTGAATATTGTGCCATCAGTACAACTGGTACTGACTTCTAAACAGACCCTTTTAAGTCCAGATCAAAGATACCATCTGCTAATCAAACTGATCAAAAGTGGTAGATTTACTAACAATGGTCTCTGGATTGTAACTAGACAAGAATTTGTTACAGACAGCATGGACTGGGCTTCAAACATTTTCAGTCAATTCAGATTTCAGTCAAAATCTGCTAGAGAAAACTGAATAGGAAGGGAAGGAAGACAAGGCAAGGCAAGAGTGAAGGAAAGAGGTAAGGGAAGAGGAAAGGCAAGAGAGAGCAAGAAGGAAAGGAGAATGAAAGGAGGGTGTAAAGAGTGGATTCCTGAGAGATAGTATATATAGCCAAAAGAGATGCATATACAACCAGAACAATCAGGAGTAATATTTGTGTATTGATTCATCTTAATGAGCGGACTCCCACTTCTTTGAGGAAATAAATCTAAAACATAGTCAATAACCTGTTTGGAAAATTGAGTCTGAGTTCTCCTTTTCATCCTACTTTACTAACTTTCCTTGGTTCTATTGCAATTTTTTTTTTGTTTTCTTTGCAATTTATTTGCCTGCACCAATGTTTATGTGTTTTCCTCTTGAATTACAATAATTGAACTAGTTCTTTCTTGCTTGCTGTCTTTTAAACCACACATTATTTCAGGAGCATGGCCATGATAAGGTTTAGTGATATATGATGAGGCTGTGGTGAGCTGGAGTGATTTATTACCTTTTCCTTAAAGCAGGTCTTTTTGTTAGCTTGTGTAAAAGAAGCCTTTCTTAATGGAAATAGGACTGAACAAAGCAAATGTTTTTGACAATGTTTTGATATTGTAATCACTTGCTTTCCAGGGCATATTAAGAGGAGCTACCTTGAATATTTGGTTATTTTCAATCAGTCACTAAAATCTGTCATGGAAATGCAGGTAGAATAGATCTGTTGCACAGGGACCTGCTGTTTCCACAGAATCTTTTTTTTTTTTTATTTTGGTATTCATTAATACAGAGTTATTTAAAACAAAACTTGATAAACCTTAATCTTTTGAAATCCTGCTGTACACACAGCAATGAAAAATGGGATAACAGTAGTACATAGAACACTTAAGGGAAACATTCTGAAATAAGGTTATTTTAAAGAGAACTTTTTTTTTTCCCTTAAAGGTCTCTTTATTCTGAACACAAGAGCAACGAAACAGACAAACCTGAAGTTAGAAAATAAAAAGAAAATAAACTAAATTACTTCCAAGAATATATTTTAAGTTTCTCTCTTCTGAGAAATTTTCTGTGATTTAATGTCAGTTTCTAACTTCAGATTCATCTAATTTATGACTGACTTTTTATACTGGAATGGACATCCTATCTAACATTAAAGTTAATTTTAGCTGTGCTCTGCATCTGAAAGGACCTTCCTGGAAGCTTCCTGTAGAAGCTTGGAGGGAGCCTGGCTCCCGGCAGAGCCCCAGGGTCTTGTATTGCCAGGTCTTTAGGACAGAAACCTGGCCCTAATTCTTTCCCAACCAGGCAGCAGAGGTTGTGTCTGTAGCAGAAGCAATCTGAGACTGCCACTGTGAATATTAGCACATAGTGAAGACTATGCAATGAGCTTGTGTTTCTGAATACCCTTCACCCTCGTGCACCATCACAATCACAGACAAATAAATATTCAGAGTCCAATGCTATGCATTTACCATTTTTTTTTCCTTTTAAATACAAGCTCACTTTTAAAACTAGTTTTTCACATCAAGAGCTCCCAAACATGCCTAAATTTTTAAAGCAAAGACCTCAAGAAGGGGACTTTTTTGAACATCAGCACATTTCTCTCTAATAACCTTTTATTTTTCTCATTTTATGGTTCATGCCACATACCTTAATATGTAGATGCAGAACTGAGGGTATTGTATTTTGGCCACAGCATTCTGCAATAGCTGCAGCAGCACATGAGCCTGTTTTAGCTTGTTTCTATTTGCTGCTATTTGTCCTCATATCCTCCAGAATTATGATGATTATGATGACATTTTACAGAATGGGCAAGGCCTAAAATCCTTTTGCATTAGAAAATGCTGCCTTAATCGTGCTGAAGCCCTCAGTAAAACAAAGGAGTATCCAAATTAAAATGAACTGAGTTAATGAAAAATGAAAACTTCTTTTGATTGGATTGTTTTTCATTATCTCTTCATTATCTCTTTCTTGAAGCTCCTAAGGTGCAACTCAGGCAGTTCCAGTCTATGCTGATTTGGTGGCCTTTCTGCTTTGTCTAATGGGCAGCCAGGTAGTTCTGTCAAAAATGACACTGTCAAGAGCCTACTGGCAGGTTGGAAAGAACCAGGGATTGGTGACACAATCTCCTGGAACAGGAGCTGAGGAGGACAGGCAGATAAAAAATAATGTGGGTGAAGTTTGAAAGGAGATGACCCACCAGGCAGGAGCAGCCTGAAAATGATACAGACTCTTATAGTTAATCCTCTGCAGAGAGCAATGAATTAATCAAAATGAAACTTCTGTTTGATTTAATTGGCACTGTTTACTTTACACCTTAGTAATTGTAAAACAGTTAATCAATTGTTTGTTCTGTTATTAGTCTTTACCTTAAATGACTAAATGCATAAATAAAGCATTCTAAGAAATTCATTTTAAAGATCCGACACATGGGTGGAAATGGGGTAATGCTGCAAAGCGTACAGTCTCTCCGCAGTGACCGTAACTCCTATATAAATGCATTCAATATCTCCAAACCTTTGCCAGAGCTCTTCAGGACAACAATGAAAAGTTATTAAAACAGGTGCAAAACTCATTTAAAGTCTGCAAATGCTCTGAGAATAAAATTTCTTTTTGTCTTTGCAAGAGTTAATAACAGAGCATCACATGGTTCTGTACTTGTCGGGTATTTATTGTGGCTATAGATCTTTTCTGTCACTTCAGTAGGTCTGAAAGTGCTGGGCTGGTTTAGCCAAATTTTGAGGCTCTGCCTCCTTGTGCTCAAGTCAACATCCAATTTTTGTGGAACAGAGAGCAAGGGTGGCCAAAGGTCTTGGCAAGCCCCACAGCATCAGAAGATAAGAGAGGCTGGGTAGTAAGCTTTGCAAGAGTCAGTGTTGAAAAAGCAATGACTAAAAAATGCTGTCTGGAGTGAACAAGTGGGACACATTTGGAGAATTAAATACTAAAATAAAAATATTTGATTTTGAAGATCTTGATTTTGAAGATCTGAAGATCAGATTTTGAAGATCTCCAGGGAAGGAGACTCCATAACCTCTCTGGGCAGCCTGTGCCAGGGCTCTGTCACTCTCACTGTGAAGAATTTTTCCCTTAAGTTCCTAATTGAATGTTTTAAAAATAGAAGTTAACAGGAATGCAGTGCTGTCCAAAGCTTTTATTCTGTTCAGGCAAAGTTATTGTACAAATTTTATAAAATCCATGTCCAATAGTGCATATTACTTTAGTTGTAAATCTCCCTGGTCATCCTATTCTTGGTATTTCTTGACAAACTCTTTGGGGCTACTTAAGCAAATAAAAAGTTGCCAGTATGTTCCCTGGAATAAGTTTACAACAGTTTTACTTGCATCACAGTGGGCCATCTGAAAAACATCTGTTTTCTGTCTTCCTTTGCAAAGAAAAACAGTATTTAAAAGGTATTATAAATAGTATTTATAATTTCCAAGGAAAATCCCATTCGCTAGAAAGCCTAATAAATAGTCACTATACAAGATTAAACACACATTATTCAAACAAGGAGAGCAGACAATTAAACTGAGGTTTTTACTTCTGTGTAACCTTGGCTTGGGTTCTCTTGTCAGATCCTCGGTGATGAATTTAATTTCACATTTGCATAAAATCGGTGGAAAATCTACCACCTTTCCTTTTGGTAACACTTCATTGAAATACAAATATTTTAGATCTTGGTTTGTTTATTTATTTATTTTGTAATCTGTTTGGTACCTGGTGTGTTGGCTGTTAAAAGGGAAAGCATGCAAGGAAGTTATTAACAAATGAAAGAGTAAGTTATCCAGTTGCAATAAACTTTTGTGAGACCTCAAATGAATGATTGATGTCAAATGACTGTTTCCATTCCAAAAAACAGGAAAAGAAAAAGTAATATTTTTCTTTGCGAGGTTTAGTGTCAAAACATCTGATTATTTGAAGCATCACTGAAAAATAAATATATTTTTTTTCCCAATTGCATTGGTGCCTTTTTTTATCCTGTTTTTGTGAGTTTCAATGCCTCAGCTATCAGTTCTTGGTTTTTTCCTATCCTGGTATGCCACAAAAAAAAAAAAAAAAAAAAGAAAAAAAAAAAGAAAAAAAGAAAAAAAAAAGGAAAAAAGTATCTCCAAGAAATCTGACTTTGATATCTGTCCTTTTGCATCATCAACCACGTCAGTGGCACTGCCAGGGAGAGAAGTTAGTAATTTCTTGCAAAATCTTAATGGTTACGTAGAGTTGAGAAAGGCCAGCTTTGGGCCAGCTCAGAAAACTTCTCCATAGGATATATTTCAACAGCTCTCAACGCAGGAGCAGAAGTCACCCCGAACAAGTGCTGCAGGGATTTTATGCGGACATTGCATGGCTTTGTGACTTGCCTCTGCTGATTTTAAATGAAATTGTCCTGCAGTGTTTCTTGTCATGTCTCTTGTCTTTTAGCCTTTTTGAATGCTGCACTCTGCACCCCAGAGGGATTTTTACTTGATGAGGAGTAAAAAGAGCACAGTTACACAGGGCAGGTGCTGCATGTGTGCAGTTAGCCTTGTCAAACCCTGCTCTCCCTCTGGGTCCCCTCCTCTGCAGCCTGCCATTGTGTCTTGCACTGCCCCAAGTGCCTTGCTGAGAGCAATAGTTGAGGACTTGGCATACTTGACCCTTGAGGTGTCTTTTTGTGGTGCTAGTTGTGCAGCTTGGGCAGCCTGATCTCTTCCAAAACTTGCTGAAGCACCTGAAAAGGGGTTTTATTTGTAGGTGGAGACGTGTCTGTTTCAATACGGAGTCTGCTGCTTCAGTTCTTAACGTTTAGTGGTACCAAACATGCACAGACCACCCTTCTGCCCCTCCAAGATACTGCTAGAAAATGGACACATAAATATGTAACTGTAGAACATGTAAATGGGTATTAAATATATAGAAAAGTCAGACTTGAATCCTGATCAGAATTTCATCCACATTACAATTTGATCACATGGAAGATATATAAGAAGGGACAACCACTTGTCTTTGCCTGCGTGTTCAAATGCTTGCATATCACATTTTCTTGCTCCTGGATAGCTGTCTTCATATCTCTAGGTTTCTCTGAGTAGTTGAGTGTATTATGATGTTGCCAAATACTCCTATTCAATGTTCTGTTCCTCCTGCTTCGTCCTCTAGCTGTTGTTACTCTGCTGTCCTTGACCTCCTCCTTTCTTTCCAGGAAGCTCCCAACACACGGCAGCTCATTGATAGGCTTGTGAGTTTGCTGAATGCAGTGGTTTAACTACTGCTGGTCATCTAAAGGCATCCCCCAAGCAAGATTACTGTAACCATTAAATAACAGTCATTGTAGTTCTCTAAGGTTCTCTGATGGATGTCTGAAGGTATTTGCCAGCTGAGCACTTCCTGAAAACTTGCTATGTGTTATATAATCATAGTTAAATAATTGTAAATGAGTACTTTTCACTTAGAAGGTTCATGATAAGTAGGAAATGGTACTAAGCAGAGCAAGTGTGACATGTACAATGTCATTTTTAAATAAAAGAGAAACATTTTTCTGTCTTATTTATTAGGCAGGAGCTTTGTCTAGATCTTTATACAGTAGCAATTTAAAACATTTATGACTTTAATGAACTAGTAAAAAAAATCTTCTTTTAGTATATTAAAGATTTCCAGGTAAATGAAATATAAAACCAGAGTGTGAGAAGAGTGGCATGAAATATCTGAAAATAATATGCAAAAAAGATGTTTTATGTCTTGTGATGAATGTGCGTGTGTGTGCCTGTGCAAGACTGCTAGCACAAATAAATCAGGCTTATTTGAGAATGAGGAAATATTAAGGACTAAGAAATGATCATAGAATAATTTGTTGGTGACAATAAAATTAGAGGCATGTGCCCTCCTCTATCCTTTATAACAAGACGTAGTTAAAAATGGCAAGAAGTGACCTCAAGCTTTTGGTCCAGAATCACTGACTGAGGAATCACTCTCAAAATTTGAACACAAAGAATGTAATTATAAAGTGCCTCAGCAGATGCTACAGAGCCTCTTGCAAAGCTCTGAACGCTCCCTGGGCAGAGGGGAAATTCACATCAGAAGCAAATGAGATGAGAGATGGAGAGAGAGTAAGTGTGTGTCTTTCAAAACAAGTCCCTCTAGGCCTCTGTGCATATCTAGGGCAGTAGATAAAAAACATGGTAATTTTGATCTCTCCTCTTTTTCAGAATCACTTGTTTGTTTACTAAATTTAGTTTTTGGATCCTGCTTCATGTGAAATTTCAGTAGCAGGGACGATTTTAAATTCTTTTTAGAAGAAACCTTCATAGGCCTTCTTACACAACTCCTAACCTGAAAGAGACCTCAAATGCAGTGTGTTCCTAGCAGAATGACTGTCACATTGCAGAAGAGTAACATGGTAAATATTCATTGGAAGAATAAAGTAAGTACAAATTTTATTTAACTTATTTTTATTTCTTTTCCTTTTTATATTCAAAAGCCAAATTCTTCACATGAGACAAATTTTAAAACAATATTCCTTGGATATTTTTTTCTCGAATTGCTTTGGCTCTTAAGACAATGATATCAAAGGAATACAGACCGAGCCTAACAGGTAAGAAATCTGAAATGCTTTGTGTTCTTTTACTTACTTTTACCCTTGAGTAAGTCACTTAATCCAAAAATCTAGGAAATATCTTCCAAAAGTTGGGGACAGAGCTCTCATTTTGAAAAGCACTTCTAAATAAGGCAGAAAGGAAATGTCTGCTTTTATGTAGGCATGGCTAAGAATGACATCCTCAAATCGTATTTTAGTGTCTAACTTTGGGCAACCACTTCAAAAAATGTTTTATTTATTTTTATTTATTTATTTATTTGTTTGTTTGTATTGGTCTTTCTCAAGGCAAACTGTGATTACCTTCATTAAGTGCTTTGCTATTAAGACCTATTATTAGCTGCTATTAAGTGCTGTTCATAAAAAGAGATTTTCTCCCATTTGTCTTCAGTAGTTTTATGCGGTCATTTCTTGGCTGCAGCAAGATTATAACAAAATATGCTCCAGGATGTGGCTTGGAGTTTGCAGGACAGTAGATTTTTTGGATCGTACATTTTGCTCAGAAAATCCATAAGGGAGCCTCAATGCTGGTGTTTTCATTAGAAGTTTTAACTGATAGACATAGTAAACTGCAGAACCAAAACATTAATTCCAGCAGGATTAAAATAAGATGAGTTGAGAAGAAGGGCATTCTTGACATACTTAGTATTTGTTTCAATAGCAGGAGCCATATGAAACCTATATGGTATGAATTACCAACGCTGTTGTTTTCTTTATCATTTTTATATGTCCTGACCCTGCTGTTCCTGATCTTTCTGGCATTCAGTATTTTGCTTAATGGTAATAGGAGGGTAGGACATGATGAGGAGTATCCAGTTAAGGAAGACTTAGTACTGGGAATTACTGTCTGGGAAGTGGTGTAATTTCTTATTTTTGTAGGGCAAACGAAGCCCCTCTAGACCAGGATAGTCTTGGAAATGCAAGCTTTCTACATCTACCTTCAAGCTGAAATGAAGGACCTCTCAGATGTGATGGTACCTCTTTTAAAAATGGTAGCCACAGGCTAGACAGATCAGAATTAAGTGGGAGATTAACATGCAAGGTCGTATCATGATAAAGCTGCAGCATACAATGGGACCTCCAGGATCCCATTTTCTTTAATGTTTTCTTTAGTGCATGATGGAGTGACAGCCCCCACTGCCACTGCCTAACCTTTCGTGGTAGTTGTCAGGGCAGAGGGAACAAAAACTTACTTTGTTTGGTATTATTGTGTTCTGCTGCTTTCCCACATCACACAATGCTTGGATGTGAGTGAAGAAAAGTTCCCTGGGTTGCCTCTATTCTTTCCTCACTCAGTATTCCTTTATGACTGATCAACAGGTTTGTTCTGGTCTTCCTAGCATATTCAAGGCCTAAAAAGGAAAATTCTTTTAATTGCTGAGTCTCCTTCTGCTGCCTCAAAATCTTTCTGTAGGCTCATCTCACTGTCTCACCAGTCCAAAGAAAATAATTGATGTCATCTGTCAGAAAGTAAAGTTTTTCTTCGTAGTCTTGACTGACATTTTCTCTGTTTCTCAATTTGCAACCATTTCTTAAGGTAATCAGGAGGAGAAGAAAAAATTTCAGGGTTGATTTTCCTAGTTCCTAGCTGTCTGACCCCTCACATTAAAATTCAGGTCCTCTCACCAACATTGGCATTTAGGTACAGGAGTGCTGCAGGAAAGTTGAAGACAATTTCACATGAATGGGGGCAGGAATGTTTTCTGTAAGGGCAAGCCCTTTTCCTTTAAGCACCTCTGCTAGGCAGTGCCTCTTTTTTTTAGAAGGAAAATATAGAATGGAAAATCTCATCATAACCTGGGCATTTCCTTTTCTGTCTGTGAAATCTCAGACATTTAGTTGTATGAAACTTGTATTTGATTTATGTTGGAGCCTTCTAGTCTGCTGGACATCCCATCATGAAAAAAAAAAAGTAGGGAAGTAGGAAAGTCAAAAGCAGAAAGTAGAGTGTAGTAAATATTTGATGTTCCTGCCTTTTTAAAGTGCTGTTATAAATAGCAGTAATAAATTGTAGCAACTGAGAGTTAATACTAAAAGAAACATAAAACAAAACATAAGTATAATCTAGTCAATGGAACAGAAAATACAACCCTAAACATGCCCTAAATAACAAAGTAAAATGAGAACTGATTGGCGGTCCAGTGGATTTTGAAATTGGATGTATTGTTTAGTGTTTGAATTCAGATGAGAATTCAGCCCATAAAATTCAAAATATATGTTAAACATTACTCACTATGTGGTATTTTACAATATGAAATAAGACATTACCTGCATTTTAGAGAGACCACAGTTCAGAATTAGGAATATTCAGATAGGTATTTAGGAAGTAAAGTACCAGTTCAACAGTTTTTATATAACAACTTTTTTTCTTCTTTTTAATTATTGCTTCAAGATTTGCAATGCTAAGTTAAAAATATTTATCATTATTTATCAGTCATGTCATAATGCTTTTCACTGTCAAGATGAGACTATATGTAGACTTTCAAACTGTTGGTTTCATCTATTAGTCAGATTTTTTTTAAGAAAACTCTGCAGTGTCATTTCTATATAGAAAGCAATATATATCATTGTCTTTATCTTGAGAAATACCATAAGATAAATCTAAATACAGTATCAGATAAAGTGAAAAGAAGTAGTAACATTGTGGTAGCAAATGAGGATGAGAGGAGTATTGCTACGACTCTCTACTTCCTCTGTTGCAAACTACCTGCTCAGACAATCCTGTTATTTACTGTACTTGTAATCATAATATTTGTATTGTGTCATAATTTCTGCTGGAACCCTCCTGCTCAAGTGAAGGACTGAGATGGTATGTGGGATGCTCTCACACTGTTTGGGAGTTTCTTATCAAGCTCCTCAATGTGAAAAATAAACACAGGAACATTTTAGGCTGAGACTTACTAGTTGCTATTCAAAAATTTGGAGCAAAGTGCATTAGCACTTAGTTGTAAGCATGTGCAGGGCCTGCTACCCTTAAAATCTGAACATGTACTTAAGGACTGTAGCCTATAATAACAACAACAGAAGAAGAAGGTAGTTTTTGACAAACACAGAATCACAGAATATTCAAGGTTGGAAGGGACCTCTAGAGATCATCTAGTCCAACCTTCCTGCTCCAGCGGGCACACCTACAGCATGTGGCACAGGGCGGCATCCAGGCGGGTTTTGAAGACCTCCAGAGAAGGAGACTCCACAACCTCCCTGGGCAGCCTGTTCCACTGCTCTGTCACCCTCACAGGAAAGAAGTTCCTCCGCACCTGCAGACGGAACTTCCTGTGCTCCAGCTTGTGGCCATTACCCCTCGTCCTATCGCTGGCCACCAGTGAAAACAGCCTGTCCCCTTCCTCCCTGCATTCTCCCTTCCTGAACTTATACATATTAATCAGATCCCCTCTCAGCCTTCTCTTCTCCAGAGAAAACAGGCCCAGCTCACTCAGCCTCTCTTCGTACGAGAGGTGTTCCATTCCCTTAATCATCCTGGTTGCTCTTCTCTGGACCCTCTCGAGAAGCTCCACATCCCTCTTATACTGGGGAGCCCAGAACTGCCCCCAATACTCCAGGTGCGGCCTCACCAGAGCACCACAATATCCAGAATGTGTTTATTGTTTTAAGAAAGCATGACTATTCCAGCATCCACAATGTCCTGGGTGAAACCAATTCTTTTGAGTGCTATCCAGTTTTATCAGGGCACATCCTTATGACAAGGCACCATGTTACAATGGATTGACTGCAGCAGGACTTACTGAGGTGCTTCCTTTGCTTCTGCAGGACATCTGCGGGCAGACTGCATGTCGTGCCACCCTAGGGAGAAAGCATGAAGGGATTCATCTTCAACAACAAAAAAGATATTAAGTTTCATCGGAAATCTGAGGTCTGGCCATGGGTGGAAGTTAGTTCAAATGACAAACAGAATCCATTATGAGAACCACCCAAATAAGAACGTGCCTTTGTGCTCAGGCAAGTCCTTGGCCTTGATCCAACTGGAGCGAGACGAAGAGAAGCTTTTCCATGACTGCACCTAGAGCAAGATGAGGCCTCTGGTGCTGCTAGACCTTTCGATTTTTGCTCTTCCTTTCAGCTCTTTATTTCACTTTTGATTTATTCTAAGCTGCATGTAAAAGCAGTGTTCAGCATACCGTAGTGAAGGAATTTTACATCAGCACAATGCAAACACAAATGCTCTAATGTTCAGATATCCCTTTACCTGACAAGCTCCAGTTGTAATCAGCAGGTGCACACGTGAGGAATTCTAGGACCAGAGACTCACACTGGGAGAGCAGGGAATTTTTCCTTTCAAATCCTCTGCACTGTTTCTCTAATCAGTTGCTTAGCCTTAAATCAATTGACTTTTAATTTAATTGACTTTGACTGTAATCCTTTGTTCTTTACACAGTTGCAGCTGCAGCTAGCTCACACTGGAGTATGCTTTCAGCGGGCCCAATCCTGGCTTTCTCAGGGAAGCAAAGACCTTAAGGTTTTTCATCTTGTCTCAGTGAATATTTCTCCTGATTTTGGAATTTAGAGTTATTTATTTCATGGTTAGGAGTTTGTTTGTTTCGTTTATTTCATTTTCAAAATAATAAGTCTGTCATTTGTACTGCTGTAGCAACTAATATGGCTTTGAGACTACTTCGCATTAAAACAAGTTGCAAAAATAGGACTAAAGTATTAATCTATGACTAATGCATCAGCAGTCCCAAAGGAGGGAAAATGTGCCATTCCTTTGTAATAGGGTTTAAGAATGTAAGGTAAAGCTCAGCATTGCACATTATTTTGTAATTTCAAACTATTATAAATAATTCTGTTGTGACTTGGCTTATGCCTGAGGGGGCATGTGGCAGAACCTAAGCAGTGTGCTGTGCCAAGAATGGCTGTGTGTCCAAAAATGTCTTGCTATTAATGCTTTCAGAGAAAACTGCAAGAAAATGGCACAGAGTAATGAGTTTTTTAGACAGCTATAGAGTTGAGCTTTGAGCTTTTGTCCAGCATCTGTAACCTTCAAAACTTCTAAAGCTAAAAACAGCTAATAGTAATAGCGAGCACTTACACATGCTTTTGATCAGATGCATCTCCTCAGAGCATAGAGAATCTGAGCACTGAGAGGCTAAATGACTTATCTGCCAAGTATGACATGAAAGGCACAGGAGGAGAACTGAGGGGAAATGAGACTCAACTCACCTATTCTAACAAGACTGTATTAGCTCCTTTCCTTTGTAGTGAGGTCTCACTAACCTTAGTTTCGACAGTATGTTAAAGAATCTTTCTAAATGTAAATACATGATCAAAATTGAGTTTCCATGCTTTGACATATTTTTCCCTACACTTTTCCTTTATATTTTTGACTTCAAAGATTATTTGCATGAAGCAAATACTGTTTCTTTGTATTTTTCTTCCCCTGCAGCTAATTCCTCATCTGTTCTCATTCTTCCCTCTTGGAGCCTCAATCTCAGTATTTATTTTCTCTGGGAAAGCTGCCTGTGAAGGTATTTTACTAAAGTGGTTGTATGTAGTCAGCAGGTGCCGTTGCTCCAAGTGCTTCAGAAGAATGTCCCATTCACTTCCTAGGCCATTAGCTATCACAGAATTACAGAATCATTAAAGTTGGAAGGGACCTCTAGAGATCATCCAGTCCAACCCCCTGCTCCAGCAGGGACACCCAGAGCACAGGGCACAGGGCGGCATCCAGGCGGGTTTGGAAGATCTCCAGAGAAGGAGACTCCACAACCTCCCTGGGCAGCCTGTTCCACTGCTCTGTCACCCTCACAGGGAAGACGTTCTTCCTCACGTGGAGATGGAACTGCCTGTGTTTCAACTTCTACCCATTGCCCCTTATCCTGTCACTGACCACCACTGAGAAGAGCTTGGTCCCTTCCTCCCTACATTTACCTTTCAGTTACTTATACACATTAATCAGATCCCCTCTCAACCTTCTCTTCTCCAGGCTAAACCGTCCCTGTTCACTCAGTCTCTCCTCATATGAGAGATGTTCCAGTCCCTTAATCATCTTTATTGCCCTCCACTGGACCCTCTCTAGAAGCTCCACATCCCTCTTGTCCTGCGGAGCCCAGAACTGCCCCCAACACTCCAGGTTTGGCCTCCCCAGAGCTGAGCAGAGGGGCAGGATCCCCTCCCTCCACCTGCTGCCAACATCCTCCTGATGCAGCCAGGATCCCATTGGCCTTCTTGGCCACGAGGGCACTCATGGCTAACTTGGTGTCAACCAGGACTCCCAGGTCCCTCTCTGTGTAGCTGCTCTCCAGCAGGTCAAGCCCTAATCCGTCCTGGT
>VZSG01000791.1:297046-308786 GCA_013398315.1 Nothoprocta pentlandii
TGCCTGGGGTTATTCCTGCCCAGGTGCAGGACCCTGCACTTGTCCTTATTGAACCTCATGAGGTTCCTCTCTGCCCAACTCTCCAGCCTGTCCAGGTCCCTCTGGATGGCAGCACAGCCCTCCAGAGTGTCTGCCACTCTATGCAGCTTGGTGTCGTCCACAAACTTGCTCAGGGTGCCCTCTGTGCCCTCATCCAGGTCATTGATGAACAAGTTGAACAGCACTGGGCCCAGTACTGGGGGACACCACTGACCACAGTCCACATTTCTGGAGCTTTCTTATGAGAATATTGTGGGAGATGGTGTTGAAAGCCTTGCTGAAGTCAAGGTAGACAACATGCACAGCTTTCCTGTTGTCCAAACGGCCAGTCACCCTGTCATAGAAGGCTATGAATCAGGTTTGTCAAACATGACTTCCCCTTGGTGAATCCATGCTGACATGGATCAGTCCGGTAAATCCATGATTTACTGTTAGGGTGACAGAGCAGTGGAACAGGCTGCCCAGGGAGGTTGTGGAGTCTCCTTCTCTGGAGGTCTTCAAAACCCACCTGGATGCCACCCTGTGCCACGTGCTGTAGGGGTGCCTGCTTGAGCAGGAAGGTTGGACTAGATGATCTCTAGAGGTCCCTTCCAACCTTGAATATTCTGTGATTCTGTGATTCTGACTACTCCTGATCACCTCCTTCTCCTTTGTATGCCTAGAGGTGCTCTCAAGGATGAGCTGCTCCATCACTTTACCAGAGAAGGAGGTGAGGCTGCCCAGCATGTAGTTTCCCAGCTCCTCCCTCTTGCCCTTTTTGAAACCTCGAGTGATGTTGGTTTCTTCCACTCCTCCAGCACCTCCCCTGCTCTCCATGAGCTCTTGAAGATAATGGAGAGTGGCTGAGCAACAACCCCCACTGGTTCCTTTAGCACTCTTGGGTGCATCCTGTCCGGTGATCAGTCCAATGTGAGCCCTGCTACTTTCTGTGAAGTTTTCAAGGAAATGAGCAACAGAACTTCTTCTCTTGAGAGGGCAATAGTGAGCAGACTTAAAAATAGAGCTAGGCATTTCATGGGATTTTCAAAGTGCTTTTATAAATTCAGGAGCACTCTACTAAACTTGTGGCTGCTATAAAAACTGCTAGTGTCTGTTTGCATAGGTTTGTTCCTAATACAGAGCCTTAGGTGTGGGATTGCTCATGAGTGTACACAGACTTTTCACTAATCCCAGTGTGCAGAACTTCTGACATATGCATCAAGCAAATGCTACTGTGCTGTCTGATGCTGGAAGGTAGACCATGTCATCTAGCAGTGTACCTTGCAAGGCTGCACATCATCTTGGCTTTGTCAGAATCACAGTGCTCCCTAACAACAAAAGGGCTAGATAACAAGTCACGGGGCAGAGCACGTTGGGGTAAAAGACCACTTCCCAGTATCACAAGCCTGTGCATCCATAGAGTGAAATGCAAGCCTGGCCATGGGTACAACAGAGAGTAAGAGAAGGAAGAGCCAGACTAGTGAGAAAATTGGAATAAAGGGAGAAGAAGAAAGGAGAAAAGTAATTAGAGGAGGCTTTGGTAGGTGTTGACCCAAAGAGTAAATGGAAGCACATTTTGGCTAACACTTACAGGAGGAAAGCTTTTAACAAGGAAAGAGAATGAATGTTGGGGAGAGGGAAGATAAAACACATAGATGTGGCAGGAAGTAAACTTTTGGTTGTCCCCAGCCTTTCACAACAAGTCAATGGGAGCAAGTGAAAAATGAGGTAGGGATCAGCTCAGAGACTTGTGACAATCACACAGACACAGAGAAAACAATGGTGTGTGGCAGCTTTTAGACCAATACTTCACATTCTCCAGGTTTCCATCTTAAATGTTTTGAGTTCCCTTCTTGTCCATTTTTTAATGGCTTTATCTATTTACTTATTTTACTATACTTAGTTGTTATAAAATCAGTGTTTAGATGCATCTCTGAATCTAGCAGATGTTTATAGATTGCTAGAAGCTGTTATTTTATGAGCAACTGCCTTAAGATTTTTTGATATGTATGCATTTTAAAACTGTCATATATCTCTCTGGCAATGGGGCTTTGAGGTCCCCAGATTTATTTGGGTAATTGGTGATGGAATTTCCTTTCAAATGTCAGCAATTATTTAGCCAGCTGTCAGCAAACAGCTGTTAGCTCTGCTGCAACCTGTTCCTTTGCTATGGAATATTGCTTCTGCCCTGACTTCTTTTGATCAGAGACTCTTTATTACTAGCTTTATCTGTCCTCATTGTAGGGTAAATGCAACTACACTGGAATGTTGTTGATAAATCTACAGGAAAGAAAAAATACTAGTGTGATGTGTTAAATAGAAATGCGATGTGAACTGAGAAATGAGTATAACTTTCTGGTAACTGATAAATGAATATAACCTTCTGGTGAAAGGAAGGTTTATATTGCCAAATACTTGAGAATCACAGAAGCATGCAATGGTAGATGTTGAAAGGAACCTCTGGAAATAGCCTACTCCATCCCCCCAGTCAGAATCAGCTAGATCAGGTTGCTCAGGATATTGTCCAGATGGGTTTTGAACAATAAATCCCACAGCCCTTTGGGCATCCTGTCCCAGTGTTCAATTACCTCTGTAGTAATTTTCTTTTAATTTTTAAAGGATTTTTTCTTTATGTTAGTTTATATCCATTGCTTCTTGTCTTTCCATTGGAGAGCTGTGACAAGACTCTGACTCTTTCTCTGTCTTTACTCCCTCACATCCGGGAGGATAAAGCCTGTACGAGTCCTTTCAAGTCCCAGGTCCCTCAGTCTCTTCTCAGTTAACAGATGCTCCAGCCCATAACTCTCTTCATGGGCCTTAACTAGATTTACTGCAGTTTGTCTGTGTCTCTCGTACTAGCGAGCCCAGTACTGGACACAACACTCTAGATGAGATCTCAGCAGTGCTGCGTGGAGGGAAAGGACAACTTCTCTCCACCATCTTCCCTCGCACCTCCGCAAAGGGAAGGATTATGCAGGAAATTGCTGTCCATCCTCTCTTCCCTAGAACTTCATGAGAACATCTCTTTCTTCTTGTGAGGCTAGTTCTTCAAAAGACAGAATATATTTCTAAATATTTGAGAAAGTTTATTTCCTACTGTTCCCCAGCTGTTGTGCCAGTGTGTGCGAGGGTAATACCATCAAAGTCATAAATTCTGTCATGCTACACTCCCTATAAAGGCAGAGCTGACATAATGCTTCAGTGACGCTTTAGTATGCTACTCCAGCATAATACAGCTATTACTGCATGGATAAGAGGGTGGCAGAAACTGCAATAATTTAATCTTTTGGGGTACCACCTATGGAGTCCGCTATAACCATATGTGTCTTTTTGGGTAACTTAGAGTATGCAAATTCTTAGCCTCATGACATTTCTATGATTACCCCACAACCTCCCCAAATAGATCATGGAAACTATTTAGTAGACCTGATCTGCCTTTTTTTTTTTTTTTTTTTTTTTTTTTTTTTTTTTTTTTTTTTTTTTTGATCTGCCTTTTTTTTTTTTTTTTTTAACCTATAGTTTGCTGTGCTTCAGTAGCAAAGAACACTCAACATGTCACAGGAGGAAACTAGACCATGGGAAACCGAAGAACCAATGTTCTGGGTGTTCCTGTTATTTTCTCCCACAGATATGTTGTCTCTTTAGTCTTCTGTCATGTACAAACAACATTTAATTTTTTCAGCAGAGCCTTCACTGTGTTTTGGAAAAAAATGCACTTTTGCAATCAGTCTGCATTTGTTAGCAAGGCCCAGTTTTAAAAATGATTGTGTGCTATAAATAGCACCAAAAAAGGCAGTTAATATTGAGCTTTTTGTAAAGGCCAATCCATTCACTCTGGAGCACAGAATGTCATTTTGAAGTTTTCACCATTGATGCTACATAGGTAGGGCACAGATGGCATATTCAACTGTAGTTCTCCAATAAATTTCTTGACCTTATGTTCATGTTTCTCTTTTCCTTTCACATCCCTCCTTTCTTAAGGAAGAAATGCAGAATCTTGAGATACAAATAAAATCTTCTAATAGTTTTTCTAAGTAGAAAATAAGAAATTAATTGATCATGTATGTAAGAGTTACTGTTCAGAAAGCCTAAGTAAGTAGAGCCTTGGATGAAGCCGAAGTCTTGGATACAATAGGGTGGAGTGAAGAAACACAAATAATGACTTGGAAAAATGGACTTCTAATGAGTCATATGTCACTTCTTCCCATTCCTGTTTCCAGCAGATTGTTGACATAGCTGGAGGAGCTGATGAGCTGTGGAAAAAACAGAAACTTTTCATGAAAATCTCTCAGGAAAGATAGAGAGAAGCGATACTTAAAATATGATGGATAAGCAGGTTTTTTTTTTGTTTGTTCTGAACAGAATGACTTACAAATCTCTCTCCAAAACATTAACAAAGCAGTTCCTTAAAATACTGTATTTTAGTGAGAGACAGGACAGTATATTCCCCACTTTACTGCACATGTAGCGCAGAGTGACATCTGCCTCTTGCACTGTTTTATTTAGAGAGTCACCAGTATAATCAAATTTGTTACCCAATATTTCATTGTAAAATATTCAATGCATTTTGCCTGCCAGCAGTCACAAAGTCAGTTGAATGTAAAGCCTTCATTTGCTGCCCTTTGCTCACTGATGTTTTAAGACGTTCATTAAAACGAAAATTATACTTAACTTCCACCCTTTATTTTTGAATAGATACTACTTTTTAAAAGTATTTTATGGAGTTTGTTTTGGATAACACTTTGTAGGCTCTGATTCAGTAATATACTAACTCAGATGCCATTTCACAGTATACACGAGTATACCAAAATAGAAAGTCATATATGGGTAAAGTTGGGCATATCATTTGGTACTTTACTGAGAGGTAGATGTGATATCAGCTAAGATAAGTGTGACTGGGGGGACTATCTGGTATTTACAGGCAGCAATTTGTACACATTGTGACTATTTATTTCAGTTTGAGAGCCAAGCTAAGTTCTGCAAAGGTGTTGTAAAAAGGGAAGAAAAGTCCTCAAAGCAGACTGAAAAACATTTTTTAAAAAAATCTTTTTCTCTTACCTTATTTATTGTACAGAAACGAGTACAAAGGAGCATTCAGATATTTGAACTCTCTCTGTTATTAACAATGTTAAACATCACAAGTACATTTTATGGCTACCTACTCAAGAGAGAAAGTAAATGTGTTTTGGAATTTCTTACGCTACTTTGCTGCTCCAGTTATTTTATGTTCTAGTCCCCGTGCTACCCAAGAGTCTATTATATTTTTTTTTTATTATTATTTTTATCCTATAGCTCTGGCTGCTTAGCTTGGAATGAAATACAGTACTGGAAAAAGAAAGGCATTAAACCTACAGCGTTAGTTAGTTAGTTAGTTAGTTAGTTAGTTAGTTAGTTAGTGTGCCCTTGTTTCCTATACTTCTTTATTATCACATACAGCAATCTTTCCCCTCTACTATTAAAGAATCCTACAGAAATCAAATATTAATGGAAATGAGCTATCAAATGCCAGCTGTGGTTAGTGAAGGTTCAAATTCTTATGTCCAATCGAAATCCTAATGTAACCTTGACTTTCCAGAGGAAATGCTGAAGTCAGTAGGAGCTGCTGTCTACAGCACCTCCTGGATATGACCCAGCACCAGCGTGTTTTCTTCAGAGGTCCTCCTTGTTCTATGCAGATTTTTCCTAATTCTCCTACCCGACAGTGATCACCTCCCAGGATCATTCCTTTAAATTAAGAGTTTTGCAATAAATTAGCTACTGAAGGTTTTATTTGTTGGACCATTTTTACATGTTTGTTCTTAGGAGCTGTGCTAGTCCTTATGCTCTGCTGCCAACCCACTTGCTGCTCAGTGTGGAGGAGGCAAGAACTGAGGGCTATACTGATTTCTTTCTTTACTGTCAAATATTCTGACCAAGTCTCTTAAATATTTTTGGCAGCCATTAGACTTGCACATGGAATGGACATTAGCAGCATTACCAAATAAGATGCCTAGCAGCAGGAATGTCTCTCCCAAAGGTGCTTCAAGCCTGCTTGAGCTCTGTGATCTATCCATGATCCAGAATTTGGTTTCTCTTCCCTAACTTAATTGCCAAAAAAATATCCTGTCTACAGGGTAATAAGAATACAAGAGCTAACACTGTAACTGTGTAAACATGATCCTTTTTCATAATTTTAGGATAGGAATTCAGCTGGGAACCCAGTATTCCCTCACTAAAACAAAGCAAAAGAGCATGGCAGAAATAAGTCTGGGCAGACTCTTAATTTGATTTCATTAAAGGGTTATCTTTAACTGAAGGGGAAAAACAGAGCAAGTGGGTATGGGGAGGATATTCCCATTTGATTTGTGCAGCCATTTTTGGTTTCATTTTAGCTTACTGGATGCCTAAAGCTTAAGCATGGTTTGAGCACCAGAAGTGGTCTGAAATGAGAAGAACTGTGAATTATAGCAAATATGGCTATTTCAGTGTATATCAGTATGTGAACCCATTTGCTTCCCAGTCAGAGTGTAAAAAATCAATTTACTGAAAGTCGATAGCAAGCTCTCGGGATGGATGGTTTTTGTTCTCACCTTGGGTCTTGAATGCTGATGCAACTCATTACTCTTTTTTCTTCAGTTATTCTGTCTGACATATGCCTTTTATATTTAAAGTCTTAAAAAGCATTATATCTATTTTATTTTTGTTTGTCTCAGAATAAATTGCACAGAATGAAATTTCAGAAAGAGATTGAAAGTGTGGAGGGCTGTGCAGTTATGTTGCTGTTGAATCTTTGTGCCTCTGTATTGATGATTTAAAAAACATTCTTCAGTGTAAAGTAATGTAAAGCTCTACAAACTTGAACTCCAATAGTCACATGCTGCTTCATCGTGCTTTCATATTTCTACATAATAGAGAGGTTATTTAACTAGTACATAGATTATAGTGTGGACTGTTACTCTACAATAGAGATTCAATTTGGGGTTTTTATCTTCTACTTGTCAATTCCTACTCTTGCATTTAATTCACAAATTGTATATGTATTCAAGTGTCATTATAATTTAATTTTCTTTACAGCTGTCCTATTCACAACATCTTGGGATACTAAGTAAACAAAAAAACAACGTTTTTAAAAAAAGGAAAAATAAAAACGAACAAAGTGATTCTACATTGTACAAAGACATACACTAACTTCTTTCTATGAGCCATGGCTTGCTATATTTTCAGATCATCAAAGCTGTATGGAAATACTGCAAGAATTGCATTTAATATGATGAAATTTGAATTGGAGATTACTAATACAATGAGAAAAGAATTCAGATGGCAATTGCTATTTCCTGTATTTATGCACAAATCCACATATTATCCTTAGAGTACCTACTGTCTAAAACTATCCACCAGACATAACTCCAAAGATGTTGCATAGCTGTGGAAGAGAATTTTGGCAAATAGAGTATCATTCCTTCACCTCATCTCCACCAAAATAGAAGCCATTTTCTTTGCTAAAGAACCCTTCCCTGCCCGTTACTTAGCATTTTTAGTTTGTCCAGTCTGTTTTGGTTGTTTTTTCTTTAGCAGGTGGTGATACTGATGTGGGCTGCACTGACCTTACACCTCATATAACAAGTTATGTTTTGCTATTAGTACTTACGATCAGTGAACCAATTCCCCCCATCTCTTCCAACCTGACTAGCCAAATCCTAAAGTAGACACCACTGACATGAATTTGTAACATGCTAACGTTCATTAAATACTTAATTTTTCAATTAATCAGGAGATATTGGTAACTTCTTCTAAGAAAGAAGTTACCAGACACAGAGTTTCTGGCTCTTCTGTTGCAGTTAGAACCTCCTGAACTGCTACCGCTTGAGCTCTTTGTCCCTCCAAGAAATAGATATACTAACAAATGCCACAGAAAACATTTCAGTTCGATTACACAGTCACCACAATGTGTAAGTCTTAAAACCACAATCTTACCTCAAAATTCAGGCAATTTTTAGAAGTAATGATGTATTACAGCTTTTCTTGATTGGCTTGTCTGTCACTAAAGTACTTCTGCTGTATTCTCGCTTGGGGGAATCTCCGCAGCAATTCAGGTAGGTATGTGGGTGAAAGTGAGATGAATGTGTTCATTGTGATATTCAATTTATAACTGAAAAAATGTCTCAGCTGGGAGTATATTGGCAAGATTTAGATAAGACAATTTCAAAACATTTCAGGAATTAGTTTGTTTTTATTGAGTTGCTTTTGCCAACTTATTAAAATCTTATAATCCGTAAATCAAAATGCTGTACTTTTCTACGACTTTTTCCTGGATTGTATTTAAATCAAAACAAAACAAAACTTAATATCTTCTAAATGAAAGATGGAACAAAAATTTTATTTTAATATTAAATTGGATAAAATGCTTTATTAAATCTTCTGTATTTCCCACTCTTTTAATTGGCAGACGATTGAAAAATCAATTATTTATATACTTTCTGTAAAGGAGGAAGATGTGCTTTCTTTATGTCTGAGCTTACTGGAAAGTAAAGACACTTCTGCTGAGATGATCCTGCATGTTGAATGCATGTTCCTTGGCATTTAAGTGCATTAAGACTATAAGTACACTACCAGTAAGTGCTTTTCAGCAAACTTTATCTCCAAGTTCCTTGGGGGGTAGTGGTGGGATTAGGTGAAACAGGAACAGGAAATTAACACATTTTCCAAGTTTACCTTCAGCCCTCTGATTTCTGCTGTAAACTAAATCTCGGAAGAGAAAATTTATTTTAATGTTCTGCAGCTTGTCCATAATTCATACGCATTGGTTTCACTTTACTCAGTCTAATTTATAATGTGTATTGTCTTTTTTATAGTTAAATATGCCTTTCTGCTTATAGGCATTTGCAGTGTGTGTATCTTTAACCTAAACCACTGATCTGAACTGTATAATTTACTGAATTATACAGTTTCTTACCTGTGTTGGATCCACAAAGGAGAAGAAACAGACTGGGCATCATGTTTTAGGGGGCTGATTTAGCAGTTATCAGAAAACAAAAGAAAAGCAGCTCAGTGCTGACCTGTCCAAGATCTGTCATAGCGAGTGTAGTGAGCAAGCTGCATCGGTGAGCCTGGAGGAAACAGGCATAGAAATATTCCCATCAGAGTAGACTGACAGCCTGCACCACATTCATATCTGTCTTTGCTCCTACTTGTCCCATTTCGACCTGGAACATTCTTCTCTTACAAACCTCCACCATCTCTTTTCACTTCAGCTTTATAAGAAAAACAAGAAGATGCAGCAACTGATGCCTGCGCCTGTGTTTGAGTGTGCATTACACTTTGTCCAGACAGTGTGCAGAGTCACATTTTTGCAGCCAAAAATCAAAACTATAAAGTGAAGTAGGAATTTGAAGCTGATCTGAATCAGAAAACATTTTTCCAATCTTTGTTTTGTTTTATTGATTTTAGTGAATTTTGAGTTAAAGCCATAAAGCACTTGATTCATAGATGATAGAATTATGATACTGTGGGAAGATGCTTATTAGTGCATGCAATTATTCATCTAGGCAATACTAGCATTATTTTCTTCTCTAAAGTTTTGCTCAGTGGCAGCTGGCATTCCCAAATGGTAAACTTATGGGAAGTGGTAGTTTTCCTTTAATTTCACTATATTCCACCTCATGCAATAATTTCTTGTCTTGAACTGTGATTATGTGCATCAAATATTGCTTAATTGTACTATCCAAGCTAAGTGCTGAAAAACAACCCTTTTGGAGTAACTAATGCTCCCTGTTTTCATTATCTCAGGTAAAAGTGGCATTCAGAACTATTTACTGTAGTTCCACAATCAGTACAGCAGCGTAGTAAATCTGTTAACTCTGTGCCTTTTAATCCCCACTCAACAGATGTATGTGTTTTGACACATTACATTGTAAAAATGTATCTAACCTGACTTCGAATATTGCTCTTAGCCAGATTGGAAAATATAACCTCATCAAGGTGCAATTATTGTTTAGATTTTGCCTGTTTGCAGTGCAGAGATGGCTTTCCTCTGGATTATGATCTTATTATCACAGTTAAATTAAAATGAGTTATTGCTGTTACTTCAGTTGTCTAAAAGTGTCTAAAAGTGCTCCATTTTTTGGTTATTCCATTTTGTTCTGTTCTTCCAGAATTCCATCACCTTCCCCCATTTTTAGTGCATCTCACTGTCACTTAATATGTTTAATTCATACAAATTGAAATGATCTTGCTGCTGTCTCCATGCTGACCTATATAATCATTTATTTTAGATTTGAGTAAATATTGTTATGGAGAATCTTTCGATGATTTGCAATGTAGCTGAAAGATAAGAAATATTACTAACTTTATGCTGTATGTGCTCCACTTTATCACTTGCACTGGCCATATCCAAAAACTGATCGAATGTTTTCAGCCTTTTATAATCTAGAATAAACTCAGCTAGTTGGGAAGCATATCTAGAGGGGCAGCTTATTTAGAGGTATTTTAGTACCACATTATATTCTGTTGTATAGCTGTGAATATGTGTCTTTGGAAGTAATTCTGAGCAATCCATTTATTCACGTAACGTGGAAAAACACATGGGAAGATACAGAACTCTGCAAAGTTATATCAATGCTGTGCCACTCTTTTCAATATGTCTGTGCCCTTATGGAGTAGATTACTGTGACCTGACATTACATCAGTGTTTTGTTTTGGTTTTCCACCGCCTGGTAATTCAGCTGCAGGTGAGGAGTTGTAATGATCTGATATGAATACACTGCAGCACAAGGAGGCACATGCACTTTGAGGGTGAACGTGGAACACTGAAAATTAATTTGTGCTTCCCCAAGGCAGACTGATTCCAAGACCTAATGCAAACACCCCTAGAAGTATTTTTAAAGGACCTGCA
The DNA here is from genome assembly GCA_013398315.1 of Nothoprocta pentlandii. Lineage (NCBI taxonomy): Eukaryota > Metazoa > Chordata > Aves > Tinamiformes > Tinamidae > Nothoprocta > Nothoprocta pentlandii. The sequence continues at coordinate 307,935 of VZSG01000791.1, forward strand.
AACATTTAATATATTTCCTCAATATACATAATTCAATGGATTACATAGATTATGACAAACTTTGGTTTCATCAGAAGATTTTTTTTCTGGGCTACCAATATTAGAAGGTTATTGCATTTTTGCATTTTGTTTTCATGAGTTGAAGACTTTTTCCCTAATTCTATAGGCCTTTTATTTGTTTTATTTGTTTTGGATTATGTTACTTCAAATCACTGTGAACACTAAAAGCTTAGATTTCTGGTTCTAAATAATTAAAAAATTACACTTCAGATTTTATTTCATTTACTTTAACCAAATTAAAGCATTCATTTTAGATAAAGGACTATTCATATGGGAAAGGTTCCAATTTTCATTAAGGTTAACAACTGGCCTTATAATGAACTGCAGGGATTATTACTTCTTGAAAAATGCTTCAAATCTGATTCCTTGCTCTGTCAAGGATTACATTTTGACTTGATTCCTCCTTTATTTGGTTAAGTATCTCCTAATTATGTAATGAAAAGGACAGTGGCTTGATGTGATAGAGTTTTTTAGCCTGGAGGTTACACGATTTTCATGAGTCACTTGAAACAGAATGTTTCTCCTGAGCATGTTCACCTTTTATGTGCCAGCCATCCAATACCTCATCCTTTCAACATTAATCGCAGTGCCTATTTCCATCTCAATAGTCTAGAATCATACATGACCTTTCACACAACAAACCCTTGCTGACTTAATGCAGCATATACTTATATTTGATTCGGTATACCTTAAAGGGAAATTATATTGTTGGATAACTTTCATGGATATATGGTGAGGTGGATCGAGGGCTGGCTGGATGGCAGAGCTCAGAGGGTGGTGATAAATGGGGCC
>VZSG01000791.1:309679-330977 GCA_013398315.1 Nothoprocta pentlandii
CCTGGATGCCACCCTGTGCCACATGCTGTAGGTGTGCCTGCTTGAGCAGGAAGGTTGGACTAGATGATCTCTAGAGGTCCCTTCCAACCTTAATATTCTGTGATTCTGTGATTCTGTGATATAGCCTTTGATTCCTAGTAAACTTCATTTCTATTTCTTAATCTTCATTCTCAATATACTCTCAGAGTGAATGATTCATCCAAAGTTTTCTTCCAGTGCCAGAATGGCTGCTGGTGTGATAAAGTGTAGTCATGAGGTCATAGCAGCTTTTAGTCATAAGCTGTTTTTCACAAGATGCTGTAAGGGAGGGGACAAAAGTAAAAATGGTAAAGGAAATTTTTTTTCTTTTGTCATTTATAGAAAAAAAAAAAAAAAGGAAGAAATACTCCCAACAACAGAAGTCTCTTATTTCAGCTGACTTCTCTGAAAAACAGCCTTCCACCTTACGCCACTGGCTCTGGGCAGTCTGCACATGACTGACAGTTTTTCCATAAGCACAGTTCTTCAAAGAATTCAGATTTGGCCAGCAGTTAGGAGACATCTGAGTCTGGTGAACATAACTGATGGCCAGAGCAAACTGGTGTCATTTCTGAAGCAAGATGCCATGCTAGGACTTTCTGATGCCTTTGTCAAGGCTATGTCATCCCTCTGCTGTGCTCTCTTGTTCCTCATATAGGACCTCACTTTCTGGTCTTTGGTATGTGTCCTTTGCCAGTCATTGTTTGCAATTTTGTTGTATTTTATTTGCATTTCTGGGATTGATGAGGGAGAATTGCAAGAGGATAGGGAAGTGTCTATGAGTACAGTAGGCAGAAATGCAAAAGTACTATAGAAAATAGCATTGCAATCTTTTGTTTTCTGAACTGTAAAGTCAAGAAACCATTAGGGCTGAATTCCTGTGTATAGCATTGGCCATTGTCTGCTATATTATGTACTTCCTAGAATTAGTATGTAATCGCTAAAAGTTTTTATAATATCAGAAATTAAGTTTTGATGTGCATCAGGGATTTGTACTTCACAACCCTCTGCCTGCAGGCAAGAGAAAGTGAAGTTATTCTTTTTAATGAAATAACTGAAACTGTTGCATTTGCCTTTCATGGTTCATTAATGGAAATTTGTTTGCTCTCAGTAATTTTCTCTTTATGTAGTTCAGCACAATACACTTCATTAAGGATGAGAGTATGAAAGGGCCCTCCAGAAGAGTAGTAGAAAGACCCAACAGGAAGCTCAACCAGACATTTTAGAAGCAAGTTTTTATCTCCTCCAGCTATATAGCTTTCTAGAATCCAGGAAGCTTATAACAAAACACACATTTCAAAACACAGCAACATTTCTTTCACTTTGTTCAATGTGAATATCTTGTGTTTGATGTCTTGTCCAACTGCAATCATATTGCTGAAAAAAACAAGTTTTCTTTCATGCTCTGGCTAGATCTTATTTACATGAAAAGAAAATATTTGAAGTAAAGGTCAAGAATAGCACATTCTCTCGGTAGTTACTTGTAAAATCATCCATAGATTTCTGTCATGTTAAGATTTCTGCACAGGTTTCTGGCGAATTTTCTGACATAAATAATGTGTGCTAATGAGGAACTTTTTGATGTTCTATGAACCGTTATGAAATAATGACTTGATACTTTATAGGTGTCTTGTTGTATTTTATATGTGTGTTAATACCATTTTTTAAGAATTCATTCAAATGCAGTTCTTGAATTAATTATGAAGGTGAGTCAGCTGATACACCATAGTTGAGACCACTGTCATAGTTTTGCCAAATATCCATATCCTCTCCAGAGTACCAACTGAAATTAAACCGGTGAGGATCTGACTCCCTCTTCTTTTTGAAGTGCATGGGTGGAGAATTTCTTAGGTGCCAACTAGATGTTCATTTGTGGACTGGATGATCATTGGAATCAGTGAAATGCAGTCTAATTTTTTGATTCATTTCAATTCATCAATGACAACAAATTATTGCTATTTGACTCATGCAGTGGCCCATATGAGATCTTTTGATTGTTTCAATCAATTCACTAGCAGACAGCAATTTACATTACAGAAACCATCACAAAATCAAGAGGCTTTAATTTGGCTCATCTTTGGCAGACTTTATAGAGCAATCTGGAATACAAAATTAGACTCACCTTTCTGGGGCCTGGATGGACCTTGCAGATGACAGTTGAAAGATGCAGGGAAGATGAGAAGTTTACACTGTTGCTTCACTGACTGTTGCTGCCATGGGCATATATGCAGAATCCATTTTTTTTTAGGATTGGCAGTCTTTTTTAGGCACTAAAAATATTCTTAGATTAAAAGAAAATGAACATATTGATGTACAGAAATACTTTAGGCAGCTCAACTGTGTTCTGTGTCAGGATATCATCTAGTCCTATAAATTACTTTTTATTATCAAAAAGCAAGCTAACCCTATAGCATCTCTGGATTTATAAAAGGTTAATTTTTATTTAAATTGTTGACCCATGCACACCTCATTTTTGCATAAAAGACAAGTAACAATATAATAACATAATGACAGTTATTTAACAGGCCAGCCAGTCTCCATAGATGTTATGCTAAATTGCCTAATTCCTGTAATTGAAATAAAAATATTGAATATATACTTATTTTTACTGAAATTTAAAGGCTGTTAGATAACTATCAAACAAATCTTGACATATTTAAGCATTTTCTAGAGCTGTTCCAGCTATTTGATACTCATTTAAGGGAAAATCTAAGGAGAAATGTCACAAGCAAACTGAAATTGTTAGATGAAAATTGAATATCCTGTTTACTTGGACAGGATAATACAAAGTGAGGTATTAACTCCAGTAATGTGGAATTGCTGAGACATTCAAAATAGAAAAGACAAAAGTCAGTGTTCAGAAATCACTGCAGTGCATTATGGATGGTGACTGCCAGAGGCGTCAATATGACCAAGGGTTTCTGGAAAATTCAGAGATTTCTGAAGACAATAGCCAACAGAACTAGAAGTGCAGTGGAAAAGAAGAAATACTTAAAAATGTAATTAGAGAGATAGAAGGGGCATATAAAGAGCAAGGCTCTATGCACTCACAGATAGACACTGTCTTTGCACAGCATGTGGTTTAGTACCTCTGAGCGCCATTGCAACATGAGCTTTTGCTGAGATGTACAGATTACATTGCAGATACTGGATGGCAAGATAATGAAATATCTTTCTAAGGGAGGCCATGCACCAACTAAAACTTCTTGGAGAAGAATTTTACTTGCTGTGTGGAATCTTACCTAGTTTTCCATTCATCCAAGAGCATTTAGAAATATTCTTCTGAAATAAAACTCCATGTAGTCAGAGCACTCCTTATGTGCATGAGCATATAGTTTTGGGGACAGTGGGAGACGTGGAATAACAGAATTAAAAGGCAATGAAATAATGAGTTTTAAAAGGGGGGGGGAAAGATAGAAATAATGAAAGAGACAATTGCAGACCTCCAAGCTCTAGCTGGACTTCTTGCCACCTTGTCAAAATCAAATCTGCATGCTCTTGCCATTTGAAATAGCACCTTATGCCAGTGGTGGGAGCTGCCAATTATAATTATAGCAAATATCAATGACGGGGAGACACCTCAGCTCTGTGTGTGGAGGCCTGGAAGTTAAGATGTGGGCAGATGGATAAGCCCCCAAACTTTCTGTGAACCTAAATCCGTCTCCATTCTGTCTGCATGAATATTTCATGTTTGCATTTGATTTCTGAAGGATCCAAATAAAATATGTATCGATTCAGTGGAAACGTCAGGCACCTCTCTTGTTTGTCCTTGGAGTGAATGATCATATGTAATGAAGGAAAGTTTTAGCTGTGAAACTGGAGAAATTACTTCAGAATTTGAATTCCTTTGTTTTAATTTGTGAAATAAGCTCTGTCCTGTCCCCTCATGTACCCAGGGGGAATGGCACTAAGCATTTTATTCTCACACCTTTCAGCATAATTAACTGAATTAAAAGGGATCGATTGAATTAATGTCATGAGTGTGATTGATTACCAAGTTTGACAAAGCAAGAAGATCAGAATATGGCCATTACTGCTATAGGTCTATTGAATCAAATTGATGAATCTTAGTGTCATCAAACATTGAAGTCAAAATTGTATATTTTTACCTCCTCTAGTACTATTTGTCTAATCATTCTTGCTTCAGTATCCAGTCGTGTGTAAATATGCCTCCGTATTTAAAATAGACAAGTGAGCTCTCAGGCAGGTCTTAACTGCTTGCATCACACCTTGTGTTCATGGTATTCATCCTCAAACATACAGGATGAAAGTTAATCTAATTAATTAGTCTTCAACTGTGTTGACATGTAGTCTGTACCAGTCCTTGTAGGCTATGAGGAATTTGGTTGTGGGCTTCCAAGGGGACCAAAAAACTCCTGGTACAATTATTTAGCCAAACTGCTAAATTTGTGAGGTTCAAATACCCACTGTGATACAGTTATGACACCTGAAGTCATTGCACGTATTCTCAATGTGATTTGTAGGAAAGTAAAAAGAGAGGATAAATCCCCAAAAGTTTGTGTAACTTTTCTGACAGCTTTTTGAACAATCCTCTCCCCCAGTTGCAGAGGACAAGAGTATAGGTAAGTATAAATTCCCCTGCTCCAATGGTGCTTGCATCACCATTTTCTATGCACCAACACATACTTGGGAAGCACATGCCTCTGCTGCACAACTAAATCTCTTGCACTGGAGGAGGCATCTGGGAAGCCAAGGCAAAATCCATTCTGCCTATTCTGGCAGGCCTTATAGCCTGAGCATCTGCAGTTGTGTTCTGGCAAATGTATTTCTTTTGTTCTTTGATTTTACATTCTCGTCCACTGGTGACATCCATTAGTGTTGGATTAAGATGTTAAAAGGTTAACAATTTATTTTATTCCCTTGTGTACCTGTTGCACACATAAATGTCTAATCAATTTTGAACCTGCTGATACTGCTTGTCTCCACAAGCTCTTCCAACAGCAAGTTCCTGAAGATGACAAAAAAGCCTTTAGCCTCCATGAAGCTTTTGCTGCTGGGATGGTGAATCCAGCTTTTCTCTCCCATGCACTTTCTCTCTTACTGCTCTTGAGCCAGCAGTACGTGGGCAGCAGAACTTCTGCTCTTTTTCTCCCAGGAGAGGAAGAAGGTAAATGCAGCACAGAGCAGGTTTAAACCATGCAGTGAAGTCTGGGCTGCCTTTTGCTGGATTTGTTCGGTTGTCCAAGCCATCTTTGCCTATGCTTAAGTGCTTAAAGCTGACCTTTTAAGTTTTTATTCCTTGGAGCAGTTAGATTGGTAGAAAATATTTGCCATCACTTCTCAGAAGAATCTAATTAATTTTAAAACTGTAAGATGTGTTTGGCAGATAGTAGTGCAAAGGCTTAATTGCATTCCCAAAAGAACTGCAGTGCCTTGCTTGAGAAGGTAGTCAGCTTTTTCTCTGTTCAATATATTACTCGATGCTATAATTCGACAGATTCCTACTTCAGTGCTATCTCTGAAATAATTCTTGTTCTCAAGGTTAAAGGCAAAGCTGTATCTAGCACAGGCACAGCTGGCCATTTGTCATTTGCTACCTGAGTAATCAGGAGTATCTTGTTAGACAGCTGCAGAATTGTCTGTTTTGGAAGGAGGATTTTTTCTTAGTATCTTATTCCACTATGGAAATTTACTTTCTTCTTCTGTTAATTCTCTAAGACATTAGAAATGCATATTAAAAAGTATATTCCTGTGCAAGAATCCAAATAACAGCCAAATATGTTTAAAATAAATGGCAACTCCTTCATGCTACAGAAATTATTTACTGTTTTGCCAAACTAGTAGCTGATCCCTCAATCAGTATCCTCTTCAGTGATCTCCTCATTGATTTGACTAAACTTTGATGGAGGTTAGCCCATATACTGGGAGTTGAAGAGAATGGCCTCTTTGGATGCTGGCCATGCACCAGCAATCTCAAGGCCAAACACCTGTGGTTTTGTGTCTGTGAAAGACAATGATGGTATTGCTAGGGCTGAGTGAATTTCTCCTTGCTTGTTGAGCTCTGTGTGTTTGTGGAAGCACAGTCATTCAGTGTCTGATCCTGCAGCAACTTTGCGAACATCTGTAGCTTTGGAGACGGCTCTTTTCTTTAGATGATTTGGGTATGAATCTCTCTTGTTTTCCTGTAGTAGGAGTTTTATTTATTTATTTATTTATTTATTTTTTCCTCAGCAGCCTTTGGCCTGTTTCGGGCTATGACAGTGGTGTCATCTGCCCCAAGCCACGAGCACTGGCATGGCTAGGAAAGCTCTCAATTAGCTTTCTATTCTGTGTCAAAACTGCAGGGCCTCTTAGGGTTGATCCTGGTTTCAGGTTAAAGGAAAGAGGACACTTTGGATTGAGTTCTTGTTTTATATGAAGTAGAGCAATGGAGCCAGTTCAGAGTTTTCTCCTTGCTTTGCTTGCTAGAGCTCATTTGCCATGTTGTCTACCAAGCAAGGTATGGATGGACTGTCAAGGAATTGTAAGCCTCCACTTCCAAGTACAGTAGTTTTGCAGGAACTGCATATTGCAGCAAAAATAAGTGGTTTGGACAAGTACATATGGACTGAAGCTGTTGTCAGGTATCCAGAAATAACTCTTCTGCTACATGCTAGGAAGTAATAGAAAACGTCTAGTTGGATTTTCTATTTTTGGAAAACTCTCCAAAATCTCAGTTTTAGAAAATTCATGACAAGCTGTATCAAGCCTGGCTCCCTAATTCTTGCACTCAGTGTTACTTACAGCTAGTAAAAAGCAATCCTCAAAGGGTGCTGTGTCAGTGAAGAGCCATCAACAAGCTCCTTGTTTCTCAGCTTCTCTCATTTCCTCTGTAACAGAAATGAAGCAAACAGCAGCACAGCGCTCTGGTGTTGCTCAGATATTTGCCTCAGCAGGGAAATGCTATGCTAGGAATTTTGGCATGTAAACGGCTTATAAATTATTTGTATTACTGCATGGGTCACATATTTTAAACCCAAATCTTTATCTTGATAGCTTTGCTGCTGAATGATAAATGCAGATGGAAAAAAATGGTCTTCAGTCTGTTGAAGAGGATGTTATAAACCTTGAAAAGTCTGGAATAATCCAGATATATACAAATGTTTGCATTGAATGGATGTTGGTGGAGTGGGAGATATGCCCTGCATGCATTTGTTCATGCTTGTTTCATACCTGAACTAAAGAGAAAGCTCTGCTTACATGCTCTGGTTTTTGAAATATTCTGTTGGCACCAACAGTAACCACATCTGAGCAGCTCATTCTTGCTCCTGAAAAATGCTGCTTATATCATGGTGTTTATAATTTTTTAGACAGAGGCAATAGGAGATGAAAAATCTCTTGAGTGCTGCTTCAGTTTACCATATATAGGAGCCTTAAAAATGTAGCAGTTAAAGAACAGAGTTTGTTTGCCCGTAGCAAATAAAAGGGCACCTTGGAAAGGAGAGAGCAAGTTGCACATGGTGTTTGGTGCTTTCACTAATCTGACAGGGAGTCTTTTACTTCAGCATGAGGTAACTACTGCTTGGATAGTTGTGTATTCCTACCTCTTGGCACTGTTGAAGACATATAAGAAAGGCAGGCAAAAATGGAGAATGAAATAGCGTCCTAGCATAAGGGCTAAATACAATTGTACAGGGCAGCTGTGTGCCTGTGCGTACTCAAATGATCCCAATGAGAACTGAAATGACAGGAAGCAAAGAGACTCCTGGTCTCACTAATGTAGAAAATTGTCCACTGCAGAAAGCAAGCATGGGTCAGCTATAAGCAGAAGGTATACGGGACTCCCTTTGCGTTCCCCAAAATCAAGTTATTTCGCAGGGCATGCCCTACATGCAAAAGTGACTAATTGCCTGGTGCCTGTGTGTATAAACGTGTAGACATACGGGGAAATCAGCTCCTTATAAAGCAGAGGTTCACTTGTCTTGTATAATTTATTTTGAAGAAAACTATCCTTTTTAGGTTCCTATCTTACAAAGTTTTGACTATATGAGCAACATATCGCTGTTTTCAGCATAAGGTGTAGTTTTCCATAATAAAGACCATGGATAAAACTTTGCAACAGTACTATATACTGTGAAAAGTAAAACCATTTTGGTTGTGGTTTGATCTCCTTTGCCGTTATAAGATCCAATACCCTCCAGCCAAGTGTGCCCATAAGTCATCTGTCCAATAATTAATCTCTGCTATGCTAATGGCATTTAGAACCACTGAGTAGAATTACTCTGGGAAGTGTTGTATTAGCTGGAAATTAAAATTTAAAAGGCTCTAGCTGTTGTTTCTATTGCAGCCGCTACTTAAAAAAAAAAAAAAAAAATTGTTATATTTTGGGGGAACAACAATTCCTCTGTGAGTTGGTGTTGTTCCACCACAACAGTGATGAGCAAGCCAGGGACAACTATGAAATGTTCACGCACATAATGCCTCTAAAAATAAGCATCTTATTAAGGGAAGAAAAACATGCTGTTGCATTTCAGTTCTGAGGAATGTGCTTGCATGCAGGTCAGAGCTAAATGCTCATTTTTTTTTTCCTCATTGACTTCTCTTTTAATGATTATTTTTAGAAAAGTAGTGGATTTTAAAACCCTTTGAATTGTTAATGCTTAAGCCAGGGTCTATCAGATTATCAGGTCTCCTGTCCTGATAGACCTATCAGGTCTATCAGATTATGTTTCATGTTATGATTCCTTTGTACTATAGGAAGGGTAAAAGTTAGTCCTGCCTGCAGGACATCTAATATTGCCATTTCTGGCAGCACTTCTGGACATTCACCTGCAATCAGGAAAATGCAGAAATCTTCACTTGCATGCAAATTGTAGGAAAAACATATTTGACCTCATGGTTCTGTTGCCATCATCTTTGTCCATATTGTGGTGTTGAATATTATTAAAAAGTGCTTGTAATCAACACTGCTGCTATGCTGATTTTCAGATGCTGGGCAGTTTTTGGTCCATGTTTGCGAGAGCATATGTAGTTCCATGTGCAATATATGTATGTATAGATACATATTGTTGTGAGCTCTAATACTCAGCTCTGCACGGTTGCTCCTGAGCTCAGTGTGGCCCCATGGCCACCACTTCCAACTGTCTGCAGAGGGAAGCACTTCAAGATACGGTTCAATGAAGCTACGACCAAGCTTGGAGAGAAAGGGGAGTGGAAACTTGGGCTAGCTTTGTACCTAAAGCAAGCAATTCGAGAAATTGCCTTCTGTCTGCACTGGGCAGCTTCTATTGTTTAGTAAGTCCTACTGCTTTGTCAAATATTAATAGCTTTCAGGAACCTCTGTGCTCTCAAGTGTCTCTTCTGAGTTGTCCCCCATCCGTTCTCCTCCCAGTCCAAACTGTGCCTTTCATTAGGAACTTGAAAAGTCCCTGGAACTCTATGCCCTCTCTTCAACCTTGGACCATTCAGCAAAGACTCTTCTCTGTTTATACTTGCTTTGTTGCTCCCATCTTAAGAAAATTTACAACTTTGCTTTGTTTTTATTATTTGCTCCCATCTCATGCAGCACTTCTTGAGCTCCCTCTTTGGGAGCTGGCTGAAAACAACATGATGTTTCAAAATTGTTTCGTTTTCCAGCAGCCCACTCTTGGTTTGTTGCTGTTGCACATCATTTGAAGACGGTGGGTGATACAGCTGTCTTGACGAGAACATGCTTTCAGTGTTGCTGTTCTTCCACCCGAAGCAATTAGTGCTGCCTAATACAACATCCTAGTCAAAGATCATTTGGAGGCAGGAGTTGAGATAATTTGGTCCTGAATTAGGACTTCAGAATTTGGCTCTATACTTGAACACAATATTTGTTGTCTCAGGTAGCCAAAATGGTTCAGCAAAGAAACAGAAAGCTGAAGTTTAGACCTCCTTATGTGCGCTATCCTAGTAAGAATTCTTCTGTGTCAGACTTTCTTTGATAATAGAGATGAACATGATAAAATTTTTATAGGGACATCTGCGAAACTATAAAAGCCTAAGTTGTCAAGTGGGGCTCAGCCTGCGCCTTGGGTTTCCACTTCTCTGCTTCGCAATTGCCTCTCAAAGCACACATGGATAAGGGTGCGTGAAAATACGAGCTGCATGGCAAATCAAGGAAAAGACTTGTTTCCTGCTTTCTGCCTGTTTGTTATTTGTCTTTCCTTTCCCTGGTGGGCCATGGCCCCCTATATTTAGGTCAGAATAAGAATAAGGGACTGAGAAAGCTATGCTGCTTCTCCCTGTCCCTCCCCGCTGGGAACAGGCTGGAATTTCTGCTGTGGCCTGGCCTCTGTCCATGGAGAAGGAAACCATCAGATGTGGAGCCAAGAGAGTCCATGAAAGGCACAACATGATGGATGAAAAAACACAATGCCTCTCTTTTTTGTTGTTGTTTTCCTTGTGCGTCTTTTTGATATACGTCTGTGACACGTTGGTCCAAACATTGCTTGTGATCCCAGCAGCTAAGAAGCCACCCAACACAAGGGTAGAGCAGTATAGCTGGTAGAGCAGTATAATTGGGCTCTGGAGAGGTCAACTTGCTTCCATGGGGGAACTGATGGAAAAAGCCACAAGTCCAGCCCTGCGATTCTAGGCTCTCCTGTGAATGTCAGCATGCTGCGATCCGCTGCATTGGCTTATGTGGAGGCCTTGTTTTGCTGTGGAGATCTCATGGCACTGACAGCTTTTCCTTCCTTCCCTTTGCGGGACATCCCCCCACTCCTGAGAATTGATCCTAGCTGAGTGCCACATGCCTGCAGGAACTCAGATAGAAGTCTGGGAACTGGATGTCCGTTGTGTAACAGCCCAATTGCCTTTGGATTTGGAAAGCTCCTGTGGACTTTCCTGGGCTCCAAGTCAGGCTGTGAATACGCAGAAGACTCTTAGATTTTTAAAGGATTCTGGGCGTCTTTTCTTTAAATATACAAACACATGTTATTGTTGTTTTGTTCTTTGCTGAAATTAGGAGAGAGACAGGCCTTGTGGGTGAAATTTCTTTCATGCTGCATTCCCTTGGTTAGCTTGTAGTCCATTTGTCTTTTCCAGTCTTCTTTGAGCCCTTTGTGTGGCTGCTGTGTTTTTGCAACTCTGTTCTCTCTTTTCTCTTGAACTGTGTTTTCATTTCAGCTCATGGCTTTTGCTGTCTGTCTTCCCTGAGTATGTCAAAAAAGTTGGACTTGAAGCAATATTTTTGAGCTTTCTGAAGCAGCACCCAAGTATATGGTCTTTACTAAGAGCTACTTATAGGAGCCTTCTGTGTGGAAGGGCAGGGCTTTGATTCCCTAGCTTATCCTGGATCACTTTCTGATCTTCAAAGACAGGAGATATTAGTTTTCTTGCAGAGAGGCACAATTATGAAACAACAGGTTTTCTTCCTCGTGTATCATACACCTGTTCTGTTTGCAGAGGCAGGCAGAGTATTCCTGCACAGCTCAGTGCAGCACTGGCTAACGAGCAGAGGTCACTCTTCTTGCCCCTTCTTCTGTATTTCAGTGACTTGGACATCATCAGGATCCTCAAGCCAAAGAGATTGGGAAGAGTGTGCATCTTGCACTTGTTTTAGTAAGGGGAGTTATTGAAGCTCATTACCCTCTATATTTGTGAGATCACTGCCATTTCCTGATTCAGTATGTGGCACAGCAGCTTGCTAGCTTGTTTCCTAAGTCTTCTGAAGTTTCAGGAAAGCCAAGTTGTCCCTTGTTTGATGCACAGCAGAACAGTTCTGTTATCTTGGATCATATTAACAAACTTTAATTCTGTTTCTCATCAGTGTTTTGCTTTCAGCAGCTTTCTCTACACATTGTATAGTGCATTTCTTCAGTCATGCCAAACTAATAATAAGTATTGAGTTAAAAGGCTTCTGCTGAGCTGAGTTCTGTATTAAAAACTGAGATGTCATTGACAGTAGTATGGTTGGATAACTGGATATGGAAACAGGAGCAACCTTTGCGGCCACATGTTATGCAGCCAGCTGGATACAAGAAAGGAGGAAGTGTCTCTTCTCATTCTGTGAAGGTGTAAAGAGACCAGAGAAACAAAAACGTTCTTGTTGCCTCCCTAATGGATTCAAAACCAGAGTCCTTCAGACTTTGTGGTTAAATGCCACATCATTATAATAATATGGTGCTGGTAATTTCTTTGTTTCTGTTTCTTCTAGGAGGACAAAGAAAAATAGGTGAACCAGGGGACTGCTAGAGTGGTCCTGAGAAAGGTTTTTTCCATGTTTGCCACATTTTCCTCTCACTTTTTCCAAATGCTCTTTTTTTTCTGTTGTGTTGCATCCCTACTTCTTTCAGCATAGTTAAGTAACAGATGCAGATTTGATGTTGCTTATTGCTAGCAGGCAGCTATTGTCAAGTCTTCCCTGGTGAATTAAGTATAATAACCAAGACACAAACTAGAAAAATTAGTGCTCGACACTTGCCTGTTAGTATAGAAATGAAGGAGCAGCTGAGGAACTTGATGAAATAGCACCTGGGGTCCTTGTAAGTGAAGCTAAACAAGAGGCAGGAGCATTGATGTGTTGCCCTTGCAGCTGTGTCATCTTTTAGCCACATATGATGCCCAAGATTTGCTCTTAGAGTGCTAGACAGGATGACTAAAATCATTTTGGGGCAGTTTTCAACTGTTATTATGCTGTGCTATCTGACCCCAAACTCACACATTTAATTAAGAAAAGCTACAGTGAAATTAGACTTAAAATCCGTTTTCTGAAGGCTCAAATTTACCCTTTTGAGTTGCCATAAAACTTCTTGGATGTACATTTTGGTGTGGGCATTTCTTGTTTTGTGCAGAATGATCTGTGACATATTTGTGTGCACAGAAAGTCTTAGGTGGCAGTTGCTTTATGCTTTGTTTTTAGCATCTAAAACTGTTTAACATGTTTTGACTGTTTGTTACAGTAAAAATTTTAAACTCAGTCCCGTGGCAGAACTCACAGTACAGGTATAAGTGGGACATGCAAAAGCAACATAGCTAATACTCTTCCCACAAAGCTGCTTTGCAATCTTTAGAAACACTAAGAAGCAGCAACCTAAAGGATTACATTTATTAGCTTTTTCTGTTAAAACTCTGTACTATAGTAGGTACCTTAACTGTGAGATTAGGTGCCAAACTTCAGTATGTTTAAAGTCTGATAACTGAAGCATCTTTTAAATCCTAAGATACTCTTAAATACTATAATATGTTCTTCATACCACTGCATCCTATAAATACTATACGTTTTTACAGAAAATGTAAGAAAAATTTATCTTCAGTACCAGAATTGCTCATTTTGACAGCCAGTCCACAGATGAACTTTGTTTCTTCATAGCTTTGCCATCGCAGAATCAGAGAATCATAGAATCCTTAAGGTCAGAAGGGACCTTTCGAGATCATCTACTCCAAACCCCCACAACATCCTGCTATGTTTTGCAGAAGTGGTTCTTCCTGAAATGTTGATCAAAAGCCTTTGTGTTTTGTTTGTTTGTTTGTTTTGTTTTGTTGGGTAATAAAAGGACACTAGACTCCAACTCTGGAATGATTTCATTTGGACTATTTGTTTTACAAAAGGAAGTTACAGTAGCTTGTGACACATTAATGTGGCCATTCAGCAGAATAAGCCAATAACCAATTTTTATTATTTAGAGACACTAAAATGTTATGACTTAACTGGATTAAAACTAACTAGATAAAAATTATTTCTGAAATATAAACCTTTTTTGTTGTTGTTTGTAGTTGTACATGTTTAACTGAATGTGAGATTTATTTTGGCTGTGTAAGTAACTCTGCAGACAAATGAATCAAGTCAGGATCCAAGACACAATTCCATTTACTCAGATTATAATATGTATATGTGATACAGATGGCTGGTATTAAAGCAAAACTTGGGAAAAAATGGATTAAAGGAAACAACACAATTTTATTCTTTCTTTGTAGTCAAAGAATTCAGATGTTTGTTTGTCTTGATACAGTTAATGTTAACCCATGCTGTGTTGATATTCTGTGAATCAGTCCACGGTTGGGTCCATCATTATTCATTTATGCAAAAAACTTTCTGATAAAGGTGCTGAACAGAAGAAGTCTAAGATGAGTTGGATGGCAAACACCTGATATTGTAACTCCTTTTGACCACACATTATTGCCCTCCTTGTGTTTACTGAAGATGTTGGAGGGATGGTCATACTTGACTTTCCTTGAGTCAATATCTGAAGTGTTGGCCAGCTGTCTGGTCAGAAGAAAAAAATTGCTATCCCCTTGGAATGGAGCATGAAAAGCTCCTTTTGCATAAAGCAGGCAGTGAAATACTGCACTGTTTGTGCTTTCATTTGTGAAATACAGCTTTGTTTAACAGATGATAGGTTATAAGAAATCTACCTGAGTGTGAGCTACTCTCCTCGGTTTCTCACATCCTTCTGACCTGGTATCATGCTTGTACCCCTTCTTGTCCCTAGTGTGAGAGCAGTTAGTTATCTGCTAGTTGAGAGTAAACTGGTGGTAACTGGCAATAAAACAACTAGTTTCCTTCTCTGTAAGCTCCCTGCTTATCCCCTAAGTTATCCTACTGCTCTCCAAATGGAAGTTTAAGAATATTTCCGTTGCAGTCTCCACCTGAAAATCTAGGCAAGAGTTCAGCAAAAGGCCCATCAGCTTTGTGATTTGATCCCTTTTTGCAGCTTTGCTTCCTAGGTTCATTTCACTTCTTGGATGAGAAGACTAATTTGTCATATTGGAAGGAAGTTGTCAAGATTTCACTGATATCTATGCTACTGCCTTCCCTTTAGACACTCATTTTGGCTAAATGTAAGAAATCAGTGTGGTGATTTCACTTTCTGATTATGAATGAATGGCTAGCTCACAATTACTTAGCCAACAGCAGTTACAGAGCTGAATATTTTAGTCATCTTCAGTAGAGGAAAATGACTATATGATATTGACTGACTTAAAATATCACATCTTGGGAAGCAATGTGGAAGGATAAGTTTGAAGTGCTTCTTTGCTTTCTTCTGGGATGGCCACCCAGACTGGGATCTCCTGTGATGAACTCCCTCTACCTTCTGTATTTGCCACATTTTGCATAGGGTATGGTGGCTAAACAATGTCAGAGGACATGTGCATCAGTGCTGAATCTCACTGCCTCATCATTTCCATAGCCCATCTAGAATGGGATAGACAAAAGGAGTGTTAATTGCGTAGTCTGTGTCAAAAATGCATAGTAATCCAAACAACTACTTAATAAACAAAACCATATTTTAAAGATAATCTCCTTGTTATAACTGGACATAACTTTTCCAGCCACTTTTGTGTGTATGTTACAGCTGTCTTAAGCCTACATATGGCTTATATGCAACTCCACTTGTGTCCCTGGGAAGCCCAAAACTCAAGTACGTGGACTGGAGGCAGAAACAGCAGTAGCTACTCTTTAAAGCTATTAAAAAAAAATGGCAAAATTTCCTTATGGAGTTGTATTGTTTAGGATGTTGTGTAAAGAGTGAGCGGTGTGGATTGAACATACACCACTAGCTCGAATTTATCATTAGCAGAGAGCATGGAAGCAGATAAAAATGAGTGTGTAGGAGCCTGCTCTGGAAAGGTCTATGAGATCTGCTCCTCCTTTTCTCCTTTTTTTTTTTTTTCTTTTTTTTTCCCCCCCTCTGTTTTCACCAGTTGCTCATTCCACAACTGTGTAGAATTGGATGCCCTAGATCCTTAGATCCTTGAAGAAGTTGCTTCAGCCACTGGACTGTGTGAACTTGTTTTTTTCGTATCATTCTAGTCAGCCTGTGTTGTGTCAAATGTTTGCAGAGATCTGTACTCCTTTCTCACTAGCAGTACCTGGAAAACGGCAATGTGGTCTTTCTCCCAGTTGCCCTATTACTAGGGTACTGGCTTGATGCAGGAGAGACGTATTTGCACCCACTTAGATTAAGGAGGACAAAGGCATATTCCCAGACTAGTGATCTAGTACTTCCTAGCAAGCCACAGTTGTCTTTTTGAGTGTCATGGTCTGAAAGCAGTCACATAAACAAAGCAGTTACTGAGCTCTGATTTCTATTGAGGCCTGCTGAAACTCACTCCTTAGGCATCCTTTGAGTTTTAGCCCTGGTGGACTGTTGTGCCGGAGTGGAGCAAACTGCCTTCTTGATACCCATGAGGACTCATCATTTTTCTTTTGAATATTATATAGTAACATCTAAGAAAAGAAAATCTGTGATACAATAAAACTGGAGAGAGCAATTATCGAGTACAGGAGGGTAAAAGTGATATGCATCTCCTCCATGTGTCCTTCAGCATGAGGCAAAATTCTCTCCCCTACCCATTGCCTTTCTTTTTGGCTGAAACCTTAAGGCTTTTAGCTTGCTATCTAGTTAAATATAATTCTTCAGTAAAGATTTGAATTTTGTTTTGCCAGTTTTACATTACTATCCTTAAATCCTCCACCGTCAGTAAAAAGTTAAAAAGTTCTATTCACGTCTCATACACTTTTTTGTATAATCAAGTACTTTAAAACATTTTTAAAAGTGTTTCCCTTTATGCAAAGATAATAAGGAAGACCTCCAAAATTAAAATTCCTGCCATGTAAATCTTCCTGTACAAATATGAGAACTCAGGAGTGAAATAAAAATGTGACCTTAATTTTAAAATGGTTATGATTTCCTTGGACCATTTGGATTTTACTCTTTGTACAGTATATTTAGCTGGTATGCATTCTTTTGAGAATTTGGTGTTTTTATTTATTTATTTATTCCTGTGTGAAATATCTACTCAAAGCTCTGTTATTCATTATATTTTTGAACTGTTATGTTTCAAAAGCAGCAGCAGCAGCTCTCCATTTATTAGATTCAGAATTTAAGATGATATATACTTGTACTGTGCTTTGGGCTTGCCTTTGAGAGCTGCCTTTCTGAATATGCCAAATCATTGTTCCCTACTTTTTTTTTGCATCTTTTGTTGCTTGTATGAGGAAATTTTGACTCAAATAGCTCAAAACTGTGGTATGGAGCAACAGCAAAATCAAAACCAAAACTTTCTCGTATTGTCTTTTATGAATACAAAGTGGACCGTCATCTTCATTCAGTGATGATCATCTTTGTTGAAGCACCATGCAAAAATGCTTTTTTTGATTATATATATAAATATATTATGGAATATATGGAGATTGCTTCAAGTAAGCTCCAAATTGATAATCAATGCCCAACTCCAGTTGGAGAAAGTGATGTTTTTGGTTAGCAAGTGGACAACTCAACAGTATTTTATAGCTTGATGTGGCATTTCACCACATCTTAAATGATGATGCAAAGGACCCATCCTCAGTGAGCACCAATGTTCATAAACAGAAGGCAAAGAGCTGTTTAAATTCTTTCTGCCTGAGATTTTTGACTTAGCCTCTTTTTTATGGTAATATGAGAGCTGTCCATTCTGAGTCATGTTCGCTGATGTATTCCTGATTTACATTTACATAGGAGTAATTCATATTACTCCTTTTTCATTAGTTGTTTAATTACATAGGTAAATTTGGCTTAAGAATTCAGTGAGTGTAGATCTCAGCTGAGTTTGCAAGATGTACTGCTGATATTTTTCCAGTCATCATCATGATTTGGCCATCAGTGGACAAAATCATATGCCTGTTGTTTACATGTCTGTTAAGGTTAATCATAAATGACTTATATTAACCAAAAATAGAATAATTAGAAACAAAGCCCCTGTTAAGTGCAAAAGGAAACTTGAAATCTGAGGGCAAAATGACAAATGAGAGCCCACTTGGAAAACGTGTAGTTTACCTAGGTTCAGAATTAGGTTATGTATGAGAAAATACACTTTACAATGCCATCTTTACAGAGGAAATTACTGCTGAGTCATGTATGCTGAGTATGACTGCTGAGGAACAATCCCTGGAGGAAATACTCAATGTTACAGGAAGACAAAGGTTGAAACTATCATGCTGCTAGGAGATAGACCTATCCCTAGTGGGGTTTTTGCTTGCCCCAGGTGGGGACAAGAGCTGGTGGTTCCAGAGTGCTCTGACAAACACACCTTTAGGAATACCTAAGAGCATTAAGATATTGATCCTTCCTTAGATTTTTCTCTAATAGATGTCTCATACTTGCCAAAAAATAAGTGGTGTTGGAAGTAACACAAGTGGTCACAAAATGTAGGTGAAATTAGTGAAAGAAATGTTCATCTACAGTTGGGGGTGAGGAAAAGAAACCTTTGAAGCAAATTGGGCCTAAGCTTATCTGCTGGTAACAGTAACAAAAAATGTGGGTCTTTGTTTGTTTGTCTGTTTGTTTTCTTCTAATCCACTATTTCCCAGTCACTAATGGACACTAAACACAGAACTGACAATAATATCTGAGCACCTAGGGTAAGAGGGCTTGCAATGACAGCACAGGGTGTGGTATGAACAAAGTAGGGCAGTTTCTTTGACTACCAGTGGCTAAGGAGATGGTTGCAGAGCCGGGAGCACGTTGGTTGATGTTGCAAGGACAGCCAGGACCTGCTGCTTCAGATTCAGTAGTCTTGATTCAGTTCAAGAGAGATTAAAATAGCTCAAATTATGCCTTTCATTAGGTATATTTAATAATTTCTTAAAACAGTCCACCAATCTGGAAATAAGAAGAAAATTGACTATTCCACATTATTTCCAGTCTAATAGCTTGATTTGAGTAGTGAAATGCTTACTGAAGTGAGGCTGCCTTTAGCATTACTAAATTAACAAATGAGAAGAATCTGTATCACAGTATCAATGGGTTGTTTGGTTTTGTGGGATGAGTACAGCAGTACTAATGACATCTTTAGGCAGCTGCTATAACTGTTCTCTGTGCTCTTTTCACTATAGCACTGCTTTCTAGACTATGTGTTTTTAAAGGGTTTTGTTCAACCGCTTCTAGTGGAAATGAAGAATGACTAAATCAAGCTTCAGAGATACTCAGTATGTGAAATACCTTGTGTTCTAAGTATCTTGTCCTCGTGCCTGTTGTTGTGGTTGTTACATACTTTAGTTTTGTTGTATTACAGAATCACAGAATCACAGAATGGTTGAGGTTGGAAAGGGACCTCTACAGATCATCCAGTCCAACCCCCTGTTCCAGCAGGGACACCCAGAGCACAGGGCACAGGGCGGCATCCAGGTGGGTTTGGAAGATCTCCAGAGGAGACTCCCCAGCCTCCCTGGGCAGCCTGTGCCAGGGCTCTGTCGCCCTCACAGGGAAGAAGTTCCTCCTCACATGGAGATGGAGCTGCCTGGGTTTCAACTTGTACCCGCTGCCCCTTGAGGTTGCAAGGGACCTCCAGAGGTCATCTAGTTCAACTCCCCTGCACACACACAGGGTCACCTAGAGCATGTGGCACAGGACTATATCCAAGCGGCTCGCAGAAAAAGAGCTGTACTGATGCACAGCTATAAAACTATACAGTACATTTAAGACAAAAACCCCATTATTATTGTCAGTGGAACATAGTTTTACCCAGGGTGTTGAAATGACTGATGGATTCAGACAAACTAACTTGTCTTGCTATGAATTCAGCCTGCCTTAGTTCGCTGGAAAGCTCTGTTATGACAGGTCTGATCTATTTGAATACTGCTGCTAGGTAGTTATGTCTGTTAACACTACTGCATCCTTGCAGCAGAGCACTGTGTGCATTCTTACTATCACATGGTTAAATCTGAGCCAGAAAATAGTATTGTACAAGCGCCAGTGTTTTCTGCCTAGATTTTCTTTCTCACTTTAATTCTATTTTCTTGATTCTCTTAATGCAGCCCATTATGTAATCTCTCTTCAACTCTAGTAGTTACACTCTTAAAATTTTCCTAGATTAAGATGTACATCAGTAGCCACTAAGACTGAAAAAATAAGTTAAATGCTCACAGTACCTACCCTAGTTATTCCTTTGATTCTATGCTTTGCTTTTGCTTCCCTACTGTGAATTCAATTAATTAATAATTATTAAATCAATTGTTAATTCAATTGCTAATGAAGTTAACCTCTTTTATTGTCTTTGAATATAAAACATCTACATACATGAGTACATGTCAGTTTTTATCTAGCGTATGAAACTGGAATGCCGTTTGCTCTCTATGCTAAGCTTAAACACTGCCTAAATATACACTGTTTGACAGCTCCCTTTTCTCCCTTTGGAGTTCATTAAAGGTGTGTGTAGGAGATGCATATGTTCTGCTCCTTCTGCCTCCTCCATCTTTTCCTTCTCAAAGACAATTTGTTGCTTTTTTTCTTTTTTCTTTTTTTTTATTCTGAGGTCATTTTTTTTTACATTGGCAGTATGCTTGTTTCTTCCAACATAAAGAACAGTCATATAAAGTCAGATAGTGTTTTTCTTTATGATTTCTCATTATATTCACTCAAAAAACTTCACCTAAAATCATATGCACAAGGGAAAACTAAGAGGAGAAAGTGGTGATATATTTTCTAGCAGTGTGTTATTGCTTACAGTAATTTGGCACTTTGAGAGCCCATATGTACAGTTAAACAAAATTAAGGTCATTTGTGATCTCACTTATGGGTGCTTATTTTATACCAGTGCTAGGATGTTACTTCTGGGGTCTCATGAATGAGGTTTTGGCCCAGTGATGATTCCAATCTTTATTTGTGAGAACTGCAGAAACTTTGTAGAAAACACAAGTTCAGATGATGAGTAGATTACTGCTAGCTATTTGAACTGATTGATTAAAGCAACAAGTTAATCTGTGTTGCCAAATGCAAATAGTGGATGCACTGATTTGAGGCATATTGTCGGAGGAAAGCTTTGCTTCAATTTATGCTCATATCTTGCACAACTTGAAGGATAAATACCAGAATGGCAGAGTTGTACTTGCACCACTTCACCAGTATCTGTCCTAAATATGCTCCCTCAGCAAGTTTGCTGATGGTGTGACACAGGGAGGAGTAGGTGATAGCCCTGAGAGCTGTGCTGCCATCCAGAGGGACCTGGACAAACTGGACAGGCTGGGCAGTTAGAAATCTCATGAAGTTCAACAAGGGAAAGTGCAGGGTCCTGCACTTGGGGAGGAATAAACCCGGACACCTGGACAGGCTGAGGACTGAACTTCTGGAGAGCAGCCCCACAGAGAGGGACCTGGGCGTCGTGGTGGATGTCAAGATGACCATGAGACAGCAGTGTGCCCTGGTGGCCAAGAAGGCCAACGGGATCCTGGGGTGCATTAAGAAGAGCGTCTCCAGCAGGTCGAGGGAGGGGATCGTCCCCCTCTACACAGCCCTGGTGAGGCCACATCTGGAGACTGTGTCCAGTTCTGGGCTCCCCAGTACAAGAGAGACGTGGAGCTGCTGGAGAGAGTCCAACGCAGGGCTACGAGGAT